>KB296374.1:58816-124356 GCA_000328365.1 Capitella teleta | reverse complement strand
GTGTGGAGCCTCGCTGCCAGTATACGCAAAAAGAAGCGGTTTACCGTCGGGCGAGGTATACAGACCTCGCCCGAGAATCTGTGCTAGTATAGACAGTATAGTATAGTAGTAGTAGTCAGGGTCAGGGTCGAAATTTGCAAGAACTGATAAATTGAAGGGGTGTCACACACAACGTGAATGGCAAAGTCGAACACAAAGTAACTACTCGTACCTGGAGTGCAATTTAATTGTTCTCAGGTGAAATAACGAACATCAAAAAGGCATAAAACACACTTCAGTCCGCCTGCACAACTCACTAAGCAAAGCGGAAGTGACGACGCCCACGAGTCGGAGAAAACTCGTTAATCTCCGTGAGCAGCACGGAAATAACCGAAGTTTCTTCGAGTTTAACGGCCTTCACCTTTTGACAGCTGATTCTAAATTTCCAAAATAGTGAAAAGAGGAGGAAGATGGAAGGAAGTTCGAATCGGCGAGATTCCAGCGAATTCAGCGACGAATTGCTCGATCCAAGAATCCAGGTAAATGAATCGACATTATGTATCCATTTTGCAGAACTCCACACTCAATCTATACCGTGACCTAGCACAGATTCTCGGGCGAGGTCTGTAGACCCATTGGGCTCGCTGTAGTATGTCAGCTAACCGTGACCATCCATTCAAATACGAAGATGTTCAAATATCAATGATTATAGGTAGCACAGACTGCACAGTAGCTCCCCAAGGGTAGCGGAGTAGTTCCTACTGCCTACACACCGCTAATGAATGGGGACTGTTGAGCTGAGTTAACATGATCTAAACATGTTTAACTTTATGATCAGTGCCCACAGTCGAAATTGTGATATAATGTTTAGGAAGTAGCTTGGCATCGGGCCCGGCCTGATGCCAAGCATCATAGCATGGCCGAATGATCATGGCGCTTGGCATTGGCTCTAGAAATTGAAGATAAAGTGGGTGTGCGCAAGACATGGAACAGCCACTTCTGTAAGATGTTAACCGAATGATTCCATTCCTTTCGGGCAGTCGTCAACTTGAGTATGCAAGTAAAATTGAAAGACTATTAATGATTAATATGTGATGAATAATAATTATTATAATTTTTTATATAATTATGAGGTCTTCGTACAATAAAATGTTCACCTCTCTTTACATACACGCAGACATATACCAGGCCCCACATCTCACTCATGAATGTGCATGATTCTGGATCGCGCTTCCGACGAACATATGGCTGCTGACATGTTTGGATTATTGATTGTGAAATGGGAATGAAATAATTGTGGCAAATATAAATTAAATGATTAGTGGCACGTTTTCATTATTTTTTAGAGCACCGGCCAATGTGTGCATTGTATAATTATAGCAGTAACCTCCTATGCTGCAGCGAATCTAAACGTAAAATTAAGGCATAAGCTCTCGATCATCCCAAATTTTAAAGAATGGACTCTTCCGAGCTGAGCTGTTCTATTCTGTGGAGACACGCTCTTTGTTTCCCACCGTCGACGATGCAGAGTGCCGCGCTTGGCACCGGCCCAGTCCCGATGCCAAGCGCTTGCCTAATGTTTAATATGTTAATTAGTGACTGATGATCATTAATGACATGAATCACATGATCATGATGTCTGATGCAGTGATTGAGTGAATACATATCATTTAATATGATAATGTGACTCTACCCTCCAATCGTCCAAAGTCTATTTTCATTCCTGAGCACATATTGAATCAGGCCGAATGGGTGATCAGCTGTGAAACTCAGCACTCGTGTAAGTCGTGTTTTGTACTGTGGTTCCCGCCTACAGCGAGATGTCTTTCTTGTTCTGATGTTATGTCATATCACATAATATGTTCCAAGTTGAAGTTGAATGAAAAATACGACACGTAGTCGATGATCCGGGGACTCACTTAGCTGCGGTAGCAGTGTGTTTGAGTTCTCAAATCATCTTTGATCACTTGCTGTCCATGAAGATCTAGGTTGTTGTCCATTTTCAAGCGTGCAATAAATTCCTTTAAATTATTATTAAGCTTATGTGAGTTATGACTGTTATGAGATAGACAGGAAGATTCATTACTGGAGATGCTGCTCACATGCTCATCCAAGCAAACATCATGAAGCTGCTAGACTATTGCAGCAGCCTCCCTCCTGCTCTTCCTGCTTTGCAAATTGATTGACTACAATGAGCCCAGAGCAGTGCCACAATGCTGGTTAAACACCGTGACTGTTATTGCAGCATCACTCCACTTCTAGAAGAGCTTCATTGTCTACCGTGAAATTCTGCATTATGTATAAAATTAAATATTTTAAATCTATTATGGAAGTTGGGCCAGGTTATTCAAGTAAACTTTTAGCCCAATATCAGCTAAGCCATTCTCTGCACTCTTGCTGTCTTGCAAGCAATATCTGCTGATCATTCTGAAGTTTGGGCTACACTTTTTTCTCACTTTTTAAAACTCTTTTGGTCGTTGTTCTTCTTCACCTCAAGCACCAGTGTTGTGCCTTATACATTGAATTCCATGAATTGAAATCTAAACCTCCATCAATCAAAATTGCGACCTGGATTTGGAAGACAATCATATTGCGATAGCATGATCGGGGTTGATGAAACTGAACTGCATCTTGATGAATCTGTAATTCGATCACCACATATGTGATTAAAATTGATTTCCTAGCGTAGGTGATCAAAGCATCCACGTCAATATACACATAATCTTAGAGCTTAGTACTAGTATGATGAAGGCCAGACGCCCAAAGCAGCCTTGTCCATTGGATCTGGATTTGACATTTATTGCACGACTGCTGTGTTTCCGAGAATAACATGTTTGAACAAAAATGTGACGTAATTTTATGGTCCTCAGTCAGTCAGAGCCTCAGAGGTCTTGGTGAGCTCAGCTTGAACATTATTAATTATAAAAATTCGATTTAGAATTTGCTGCCATCTGTAAGTTTCAGGGGAATGGAATTGTCTCTTTGGGTTTAGTATTTGGGTGTGGAATTTTATGTTTCCCTGCTTTTCTTAGAGCTGTAATAACGAGTTCTCTTGCAACTCGTCTTTAATAGCTTCCAGCCATTTGGTTGATAAGAGTGGAGGGAAACCCTGGTCCTGGGTTTCTTCATCGACGTCTCACACTTCACTCGTCTGTTAAAAGAAAAATAAATCATTGCTAAACTGCGTGTTGAACGAACAAGAGGTATTTTAAGCAACATCCTAATGATGATATTTATAACACGTCATTTCGAATCAATCTAAAATGAGGAAGCTATTTAATGCAGTGCGATATGATGAGAGGCCACTCCTAAGTGCTCTGTTGGAGATAAGCTCCCAAAACAGATGCTCCATCATTTTATTTCCTATCTAGTACTCTCATTACCCACCAGCGTATCTGGCTTGTGTCAGCTTGTGATCATCTCCACCCCCCTCCCTCTTCCCTCTTCCCAAGCACGCTTAGCTCCTTCTCTCCCTTAAGTAATTTTCTCTCATATTCCATAGCGTGTGCACTGAAATTTTCATCTTTGACTCAAGGAATTTGAACTGTTTTGTAATTTGACACAAAAGAGTGCTGGAAAATGAGATCTATTTTTTTTTTTTCTTGTTTGATTCCTAAATAAAATTTGCAAATCTGTGACTACTCTTCAGAACTTGAGATGTTGAACATTTTAGATATCAATTTTTACTGTGCGCTGCAGGACCCATTCAATCTGCTTTGAACTTTGAACTTTTGAACTGATTGTTGTTTTGTTGATGTTAACTGTCCATCAGTCAGCGGAACAGATACAGCACTTGACTGCTCTGGTGATAAAGCATGCATCATTTGGTGCATGCATAGCACGCAAACAGTGAAGTAAAGTTCCATTCATATCTCCATTCTGCTTCATCAATGGTCCATAGTTAACATGGAAATAACATTTTGTTGTCAACTTAACGCTTAATTCCTCAGCATGATGAATTGCTTACATCATATTACACCCACATCATTAATTGTACTCAAAAGTATGCATCATTAAGCTTTTTTTACTCGCCATAAATTGGCAATCATTTTGAGAAGTGGGGCGTTGAGCAGTTATCTCCTTCTGACTGGTGCTTTGGCTTCTCTTTTATAAACAGTTCAATATAACTTATTCCCCATATTCATTCAGAGTGAACTCGAGAAGCTGAACACAACAACTGAAACCATCAACAGTCTGGAGCAGCTTCTGGAGGTGGGTTCACTGAACTCTGGTGCTGGGCTTTAACTGTTTTCTCTCCTCAGAGAGCGAGGGCGAGATTTCGGCAACACCTGACAGACTCCACTCATCAGTTGAAGGAAGAAATGAAGAAGATCGGAACGGCGGTGGAGAAAGCGCGGCCGTACTACGAAGCGCGCATGAAGGCGCAGGAGGTGCACTTGCTGGCGTGACGACGTCATTTGCATCATAATCGTTCATTTGTAGGCACAAGCAGAGACGCAGGCAGCAGCCCAGCGCTTTGAGCGCGCGTGCAGTCAACTCTCAGCCGCCAAAGAAATGGTGTTTTTAGCTGAGCAAGGATTCTTTGGCAAGAACCAAGCGTTTGAACCTGCGTGGCAAGAAATGCTGAACCACTCCACCATGAAGGTGATTGGCGATTTTGGATTCATCATTGTATGAATCCCCAGTGTCTTCTCAAATGAACGCGTTAACCAATCACAATTCAGAATTTTCATCGCTGGCTGTTTTCAGGTTAACGATGCAGAACAGGACAGATTAGAGAGCGAAGTGGAACATAAGAGAACGGCGTTCATCTTTAACGAAGCCGAGAATAATGTGCAACGTCTGCACAAACAACTCAGGCGCTCAATCTCCAAATCAAAGTCAGTCAATTCTAATTTTTCACTTGCTGTTGCGATCATTCTGGGAATATTTCAGGCCGTATTTTGAGAAGAAGGCAACTTTTATTCAACAAATGGAGGTTTGTTTTTTGATCTATAAGGATTGATTTTCTGTGTAATCGTGGATTTTTCTTGGTTTTAGGAGCAGAAAGAAATTGTGAGTTCACTGGAGGAAAGAGTCAGCAGTGCAAAAGAAACGTACGCTAAGACACTGAAAAATCTAGAGGCAATAAGTGACTCAGTGCATCAGCAACGCCACGAAGCGAAAATGCGCCACGAGTTAGGCAGCCGAGGTTCTGGTGTCGGCACGGAAACTCCCGACCCCCCTCCCAGTCACGACATCATCATCACGGATGCACCGGAGGAGGAACCGGTCAAAGGTGATGACCTTCCCGGGAAGTCATCCGAACTGACAATTCGCTCCAATGCGGAGGTCATGAAAGACTTACAGGCGAAGAAAGGTGAACGATTCTTGATGCCCTTGAGAAAGCGATCGAGTCAGGAAGATTTGATTGATGAGACGGATCACGACAGTCACTCCAGTAGTTTAGCCAGTGCATCAGTGTTGGATGACGATCAGATTCAGAGCTTGATGCTGGAGACCCCGAATCACGAATACTCAAAGTTCATCTCTCGTAATACGGACAACGATAAATACAAGCGCATGAGTTTACCGATCCGTCTGTCATATCTGGAGAATTATATGAATTTTAAACCACTTTTTGATGATGAAGACGGCGAAAAGAAGGAGTCGGTCGAGTTTTAATTAGTTAAAATTTAAAATTTTATTTTCGTGTGCCATTTTATTTTTCTTCTGTTTTTTGTTAAACCTGTATTTTTTATTTGCATTTCTATGCATCGTATACAGTATGCATATCATCATCTCTAGTCCATGCTTACCCCGCACATGTTTAAACAATCACAGTACGAATACTTAATTTATTTGACCTAATTAACTTTGGATCCTCTTGACTCACTCTCGTTACATACAATCAGGGATATTTGACTTACCTTCCCCAGCTGATATTATGGTATATGTGGGACTGCGTGTAGAATTCTCGGAACGTGCGACAAAATATTCCATGCAGGGATATAGCTTAATTTGGCTCTGTGTGAAGAAGTTCTGTAATCTTGAGTAAAACTGTTGATCTCTATAGGAGTTGTGCACTAGTTCTATTTAGCATGGTATTACATTTATCATAATCATTAATATATTCACCGTAACCTCAATATCGAGTTGTGTAACCATCCATGGATCTCTGAATAACCATACAGCTTTTAACCAGATGTTTACTTAATCTGTGCAATTAATGGAATATTTAAATATTTTTAAAACATCTCTTTCTTTTCATCTTTTTCTTACATCTGTATAATATTTTTATGCAGTTATTTTCTCCTCATGTTTTTCATCTTACCATAGAATAATATGTCATCTTGAACTTGTGAATTGAACTGTTCACTTTTCTGAACCCCCAGTACAAGTCGATACTCAGTTTTATATATCATTGATATTTCCTTACAGCTTCCAAAATATTTCGTTTTTGTTCTTCCAAATTATATTGTTTTGAGTTTTGTTTTCAACTTTTATTCGTTATGTTGAAATTCCGCCCACATTCCAAAATATTTCCATTGAGATTTCGTCAAGATGTAATTCTTACGCCATAGCTTCCATTTCATGTAAATCAGGGCATTTTCAACGACATTTTTTTTTCTGTTTGTGCCAAAGAAAAAAAATCAACCAGAACAAAAGTTCAAATGTGTGCTTCTCGTCACTTGGTTTATTTTGTCTCATTTTGTCTCTTCCAATTGATAAACTTTTGTTATTGATAATAATAAAAACTTTGTTGTTACTTAGAATTATTTTGTTGTTTCTGTTCTCCTGACACGCCAGATTCCACAGGTTCTGAAGTAATACTAACTGAAAGTTATTTTCCTAGTACAAGTCGAAATATTGAAATTTAAAAGAGATATTATAATCTGTTAACGGTAAACAAATATCCTTCATATTCCAGCCTTAACTAAAAACCTATGACTCATCTTGTTGATTGCGCTCATCTTCCATGATGACTTGTTGAATCCAGTCAGTGAACTGAGAAACTCTGGTGAAGACTCCTGGCACATTGCCAGGTCTGTTGGCGCTCGTGAAGGACGCGATGCCGACCTGTACCCAACTGTCGCCCGTGTTACACACCAGGGGGCCACCGGAATCGCCCTGAAATCCAACCAACCCTTTATTGATGAAACTTGAATGAGGAGGAATTACGTACACTGCAAATGCCTTTCTGCTGCAAGTTGTATCCAGCGCAGAGTCTGGTTGTCGCGGGAACATTCCAGAACTGTCGACAGCTGAGGTCACTGACTTTAGGGAGCTCAACTTCACGGGCGACACTAGCCACGCTTCCTCCTATAGAGGTAGAACTTAACTATCTGTTGAGGAAAGGTTAAAACGAGAAGTTTACCTCCAGCAGTGCACCCCCATCCCTTCATGATACACTTCTGCATATCACGTGGAAATGTCATGAGACCCTGGACGGGGAGATGGACGCTTTGGATGTGAGACAACAACTCAGATCCTGATGGCACATCCTCTTCCAGTTTAACCAACGCAATGTCATTGGCCCACAAGTCTGAGTAAGGAAGAAAACATCACATTATTCAGGGTTGGATTTTGGGATCGGGATAATAGAAGTTAACTTACTTTCGCTATTGTATTCAGGATGAATAACGATTTTTTCTCCGTGTAGCGTCCACTCCCGGAGCCTGCTAATGTCAAAGAAATCGCCAACCAAACCGACCAATCTGTCCACTAAGTCAGCCTAAGAATAAAGCAATCAGCACGTGTAGCAATACGATTATGCAATCATGCAGTATGTGTTATAACAATAGAACACCAAAAATGATATTGTGGTTGTGCATTAAGCATTTGAAATATGCACTCACGGATAGCTCTATGTCTCCCAGACGTGCATGCCAGTAGTTTGGTCGGAGTACTTTATCACTGTAAGGAGAACGAGAACTAATTAATCAGATCGGCAGTTATCTCCTAATAATGGGTGTTGCTGACCCAGGGTTAATTGAATGCACCTGATGGACACAGAGAAGATATACGATGCTTTAGATTGACTGGAGCCCTCCATAAAGGAATAAATATGATAAACATTATAAATATATAGATGATAGATTTCCTTTGATTTGATGAGCTGAGCAGACTGGAATACTTCGGAGGCACACGAATGAACCAGCTCAAGGAGGAGATACTTCATCAGTCCAAATGTTCATGAGTTTCATTCAGGACCATCGCGCGTGCGTACTCACGTTAATTGTTGTTCAATTCCTGTGAATACCAATTTAGATCATTATAACCATCGGTTGTGGAGATAAACACTCAATTTGGCTTCCATGTAATTTCCGTCGTTCGAGTACAATATTGTGGTTATGTTCTGAGCGTAATGTTCGGTTAAATGACATATAATAAAAGGCAGATGGTTAAACAAAATTGACATCAATTTGTCGCTATTAGTCTAGAACATGCAGCCGACAAGTGCATTACACTTGATGCAGTGCATCAACACGTAAACAAACGTTGCTGCTGCAGACATTCACTCAGTTGATCTTAAACTCAAGTTTGAAGTTGGCAATTTGATGTAGTTTGTGTGTAAGTTCGCGATCATGAAGTCGGTAAGAAATTGATGGCCTTAAATTTGTGCTGTTTGAAGAATGATATTGAAGATGCTGTTTCCAAGTCATTCATACTGTTTGCTTGCTAAACATGTGTTCTTTTACCTGTTTTAAAATCATTTGCAATTTGTGCATAAAACATCTCCTTCCTGTACCTATATAGCTATCAAATGATTATAATGAATCTACTAAATACATTTCGACTTTTAGAAAGAGTGTATAACAGTTGAAGAATTGGACTTAAGGTGGCAGATGGAATACGTTCCCAGGTACCCAACCGATAATTTTATATGATGGCCCCATGCACTTACCATTAACCTTTATGTATACGAGTCCAACAAGCCCCGGCCTGTGAACGAATTTTAAACGAACGTAGGACTAAATATAGTTTGCTATAACCTCATTCTCGATGGACTGCAAACCCTGAATGAAAGTGTCCTGGCCTCTACCCGCCCCAAAACTCCGTGTCCATGGCTCAATGATCCCATCCATATGTGACCAGCGTCCACCCTGATTATGTGTTTTTAACATCGAACAAAGAAGACCATTCGCCGGAGTTCAAAGGCATTTCGTTCAGCCGTTTACGTCTTATTGTTCGAAACATGAGTCTAAACTTGCCGCTGGTCTCATCTCCATCTCTGCCTCCGCTCCTGTCTCGGAGGCGTTATTTTATGTTGATAAACTTGTCAATTTAAATGTCTATCAATTCTGCACACGGACATCAACTTGTCGGTGTCAAGGTTTTAGCCACGTACTCTGTTATAATCTCTCTCACTGCATTCATGATAATGCTGGCTATTATTTTCTTCTTTTCTGTTTTTAATCTTGTCGCCTCGTCTTTTCCTCTTGTCATTTCTATTGTTGGACATTGATTTTTGCCAATAAAATGAATCTTTCAAATTAGTATGGCACATTAATGCTAGATGGTTGAGTCACCCACGGCGGATTTTCGGTGCTGGTTGCTCTTGGGTCTAAATCATAATTTCTGAAATTGTATGGTTTATTTAGAAAATGAACCATTCCATTCCAGAGGTGAGTATGGGTGAAAGGACCAGGGCACACTTTGTGGTAGCTCCCCAAGGGTAGCGGAGTAGTTCCCAAACACCGTGTGTGCACTACGCTACGGCTTGGGGAGCTAACTTTGTGGTTGAACTATGACCCCAATCAAGAGACAACGCCGTTATGTCTTTGAACATTAAATCAGCCTTTTTGCAAACCAGAACACTGGTTTAATTATAAACGCATGCACGGTGCATGGATGGGGCAAACACAATCGCAAGAAGAGCGCAACTTACCCGAGGTCGTTCTCCTTGAAGCAGTGAGCCGCTGTCAGGATCCATCTGTCGTTGATTAGAGATGCTCCGCAATAGAACTTCCGGTAAGTTATGGGAATTCCAAAGATGGTAAAATCCGGGATTTTCCCCTGCAGCGAAACTAACCACGGCCATTTGCCCTCTTCGAATTCAATGCCTCCGATCACCCTTTTCACTCGGGAAGCAGATCCTGCCCAGGGAGCAAAAAAAAAAAAAAAAAAAAAAAAAAAAAAGCAATTATATTATATAATGAGTCTAACTTTGAAATTACATTTCAAACTGAGGGTGTATCACACATATACTGACCAACTGCAACCGTAAGAAGAATAGCTGAGATTGGCAACGATATCCAATGCATGTCGGAAGTCCGAAAGATGCTGTGGAACAGAGAGAAATATACCAGTGACTGAACTGACTGTCGCCGAGGTAATGAAACGCAAGCAGATCGAGATACGTACCAGGCCTCCCGCTTATTTGTTTTACTGTTTATGCTAATCCGAAGCAGCTGTGTACTCGAAGATGTGTATTATGAGGACACGATAGAGAAACTAGTTCTATATTTGCTTACGTCACATCTCTAAATTGTTGTGAATCAATTTTTGTCAAATGCAAAGAGTTAAAAGTGAAAGAAACTAAGAAAAAGTTCGGGTACTCACGCAAAATATGCAGACCAGTCAAATGCTGATGCCACTGCGATGCTTTATTGCGGTCATCTGTTGCAATGGTCAGCTGTTAATAAAGTTGAGTTTAGTTGATCCTGTGTTCCATATGTCCATCTCTCTATATGTCCCTCGTTCAGCAACCAATTGCAGCATACTTATTTCCAAAAATAAATACTCCAAGCGAGGCATATTCTGGTTATCATGTTGGTTATATTTATGCGGCTTGAGATTACAAAGTATGCCATCTAAACTATAGTATCTGCATCACGTACGCACACAATCATAATGACATATTTTGAAATGTTCATTCAGTCTCCTCTGCAAACTTTTAAAGCAACTATTCCAGCGCTTGGATATTAGTAATTTACCAGATAATCAGCAAAATAGTTCAGTGCGTATAGGTCTAATCAGTATGTTTATCAAAGACCTTTTCATTCTCTTGGTCGTGTGAAAACTTGGCGAACAGAACAATTCCAGAAATTCCCGTTTTGGAGAAATTCACAATTAGATTGTTCAGTCTAACAATTACACAATGTATGAGTTGAATCGCATGCAGTCATTTGAAAACCGTGAAGCTGAACCACAAAATACTTCATATTGCCATTATAGGATCTTAGAAACCTTTCTTATAAACCAATAAGTGTATTAGTCGGAATATAATACATTTGCGCGTCTGTCAACTGAGCAGTAGGTTGCTTTGATTAGCTCACTACTACAACTTGACAAAGAATCGAAAGCCAAAAGATCGAAATTGAGCAGTGAGTATTTTCAATTCAAAGGTCAACATGAGAACTGGCTGCAAATAGAAAATGAAAAGTGAGAGTGTGATTAACTACAAGGAGTCTTCATTTAACCTGTGCAGATATTGCGAGGGCTTCAATCAGAATGACAGACATGCAGCACACCGCATCTCCCTGCGCAGGAGAAAGCGAGCAGATTGAACGAGAAGATTCTGACACAACCACGGTTAGTGTACTTGTTTGTTTGCGTCACAAGTATTAGAACATTCACAGATGTGTGTTGAATCTTGAGATACTAATTATTAGCGAACCTTGATGTAAATAGTGATGCCAGCAGACTCTGCATGGCATCCTGAGGGCAAGGTCATTGAATTGAGAAAAACTGAGGTTGACCAATTAGAGGAATTGCTTCATGCTGTTGTCAAGAGGCTCTCTTGAATAATTCATCAATATTAACCGCACACTGGTAATTCATATTATGCGTGCATGGACGCCAATAATTGAACCATAATCAGACATTAATAATTATTGGTCTTTTAAAACAACTTAAGCACAATATATGACTTGTATCGGGTGACATATTTGTTAAGCAAAATGCGACGGTGATAAATAATAGACATGATAAACGTGAATATTTTGTCATTAGATATTTCTTAAAATTCACTGAACTGCGATGAGTTTTGACAAAATGATGCCATAATTGTATTCACAGTAACTCGATAAGTAGTTGAGCTGCTGTTAGGCTGACGACATGTCTCCCCTTTATTAGCATCAGTAGTCATGATCACAGATTTTGAACCCGTTGATGTCCCTAATTATGTAAATTTAGATAACTGATCTATCTTATTTCCTGAAGATGATGCATTCACGACTTAATTATTTTCTCTCATCGCAGACCGGCATGGCGTTTGATGGAACTCTCCCAGCATCCTTCAGCGAGATGAGAGAAGCAGAGGAACTGGTCGATGTTTATCTAGTCTTCAATGGCAAACTCGTTCCATGCCACAAAGTAATCCTGGCTGGAAATTGTGAATACTTCAAGCGGATGTTTCTGTCTAAAATGAACGAGAGTTCTGCAAGAGAAGTCAACTTGAAAGGAATCAACGCCACACACGGAGAGCTCGTCGTCGACTACTTGTATTCAAAGGACATAGAAATAACAGAGGACAACGCCCAGGGTCTTCTGGAGGCCAGTAGTCTGTTGATGTTGGACAAGCTCAAAAAGAAGGTTGAGCACTTTCTCATCGGACAGTTGGAAGCGGAGAACTGTGTGTCGATTTTAAACGTGGCTCGTTTTTATCAATTAGAAACTTTGCTGGAAACTTCTCTAAAGTTTTTATGTGATCGTTTGCACAAGATTATCGACACGATGGAGTTGGAGGAGCTAACGAAGGACGATCTGGTGAACGTATTGGAGAATCACGCAACAAAGGAGGCCTGCTTTAGTCTGTTGCAGAAGTGGCTGAAATGCAAGAATGGCGACGCAGACGACTTCACGGACATGTTAAGACACGTTAATCTCGCCCGGTGCAGCAAGGAGTTCATCCAGACAACAGTGCTGAATGAACAGATGCTGGCATCTCCACGTGGTTTGCAAATCATTCAAAATGCCCTGATAGCTGGCCAGGCACTCGCTCCAGGGAAATCTCTGGTTGTTGGAGATCAACGCGGTGGCTTCTGGGTTCATTGCGACGGAGAGGACTGGAAAAGCGTCCCCAAAACCTGCACTCGATTTGTCGCCACCTGCTTCAGCGCTTGCTCTTTCCCGAATGGAATAATCTTCTCGGGTGGTCTGGTCGCTGGCAAACCCGTGAGTCACGTGTTTACGTTCAGCGCTCAAGATCAAGACTGGAGGATTCTGCCTGCGATGACCAGGCCCCGTTTCTTCCACTCGTCGATTTATCATGACGCGAATTTATACGTCATCGGTGGAAGGCTCACTGACACGGCCTATTCTGATTCGGTAGAAGTCTTGGACATGAAGACCCTGGAGTGGGGTGTGCTTTCTCCTCTTCATCGACCTATGTGTCATAGTCTCGTGGCATCAGTCTCCAACAGACTCTTTGTGATTGGTGGAACTCCAAATCCAACATCAATTTCGACTGGTGTTCATTTCATAGAATCCGGACGACTGAATTGGCGACCTCGCACGCCGGCTCCGGAGGACTGCAGAGGAGCGAGCGCCGCTACGTTGAAGAATAAAGTGTTCGTAGTCGGAGGTGCGAGCAATTCCTGCATGGCGTACGATACCTTGGTTGATGCGTGGGCGATTCTTGAGCGACCTCAGGTGCTGTTTACGTACAAGGCATCGCTCGAGTGGAATGGTAAGATCCTTCTGCTTGGCGGAACGGAAGATGATTCAAATATTGACGAATACTGTCCAATCGCGGACAAATGGTCAAAGTGGAATTTGAAATTACCAAACCCTGGAATGGTCAGTTTTGCTTTGAGATTGTGAGCAATTCTGTTTGATTATGAATTGATATTTCAGAGGATTTGTTGTAATACCCGAAACTTAAATTTTTATGTTTTTATCTAATCATTTATATGTTTTTATGTTAATATCGCATGAGGAAATGACGTTCACTTTGATGACTCATTTGTGGCTCTTGGACAGGGTCAACCTCCACTCAACTCATCATTGTGAATCATAAACTAATGTCTCGATTAAAATCAAAGTGAAACTACAACTTGTCTCGTTTAAAGTATTTTTTTGTTGCAATGTGATGAAAATGCGAAGGCGAAATTGCCATTTTCTTGGGGGTAATAAGCACAAATATGAACTCAATTACGAGACAGATGATCAATCCAGATAAATTATGTTCCAGATCACCAAATTAAATTTCTTTATTCCTAAATTGATATTATAATATTTTTAGTATATCTCGCTTAGAATTGTTATGGTGTTCGATCTTTCTTGAAAACTTATCTTGAGCACAGGAAGAAAAAAACTTTGCTGAAATGCAATATCTTCTTTCTTTCATTGCCTATATTCGCACTTCATTAACATGAAGCGCATAATCCAAATTCGCACATTCGGAAATTGCAATCTAATGAATTAGCAAATCTAATATATGATAATTTGTTTTGTACAACTCGTGTACAATTGTGGAAGAAAGAACATGGAACGAAAAAAAAAATTACAATGCATAATACATTATATGGTAAAGAAATATTGGCAAAAAAAAAGGTACTTTCCTCAAAGTTTAGCTACCTTAACATGGGAATTATACAACTATTTATTAATATCAGGTCTTTTATTGCATCGGAAAATATTTCCTCGTGGCTATATGAATTCTGGTGGTGATTCCGTATTAGTTTGCTGAAAGTTGATACATCGAGGCATAAAAAGGATGTTCACTAATATATCATTATTACATAATCCAGTGCGTCTACAAGAAAATGTGATGCACGATAAAATATATCGTTCTGCTATGCGTACCTTATAACTTATAATTATTTTCGTATTATATTGTAGTGCCTCGTTCAATCACCGTGAACAAATTCATGTGTCGAACAGTGATTGAGCAGATATTCTCAGGGATCCCCCAGGGGATATCCCGTCTGCACTAACCAGTATATATACCAGGCATGCTCGTCAATAAAGACAGTGAATTCAGTAGAGCCCAATTGACTCGTGTGTTTCATTGAGCTCCTACAATTGGTGACCCTGAAACGTTGATTTGCATATGCAATCCGTTGTATCCGCCTTATGATATAAATGCTGAATCGGTTTTGAACAGGCGTATATAGATTTCAACATGAGTAGTATATAAAATGTGGGGTCTGGGACTGAAGTAAGTACACCCCCTTATACCAATATTTAACGTGAAAAAGCTTACACAGCGAAATAGGGTGTGAAATTCTAAAAAAAAACAAAACAAAACACCACAGATGGTACAAAAAAATACAGCAAATTAGGTAGCTTGATGACATTTTTTCTACGTAAGTCAGCAAGAAGGTTCTGGGACTAAAGTAAGTTTTTCCCCTCATACCAATATTTTACGGTAATAAGGCCAAAATCCAGGTAGCTCGGAGCCTAAAAGATTGTATAACATCTCCCAATTGCGGTATAACTGGATTAAAGCTGGGCTAGAGAGGGTGCAACAGAACTCAAAGGACGTCCTTCCAACTCCATTAACCTTTCGGAACCATGTACAGGATATCAATGTATAAATTCTTAAGATTATCCAATTAATACAACAAAATAGACCAAACTTCTTCCTAATCCAATGAACAATAAGATATTGTTAGCAAGGGCAAAATACACAAAAGACACGCAAACCCTGTACACTTTCACACATCTACGAGGTATGCCAAAACAGTTCCGCAAACTCTGCATATACCAATACCACTGTTTCCTTACCGCTGGTTTATGTACAAGTTGTCTTACAAATGAACGCCGTCAGTAGAGATGAGGAGAAGTCTAGGACCAGCGAGCGACTATCAGAAGACTACCAGAAGAATACCAACGGGTTCTAACTGAAGACCAGGCCGCATTCGATCCTTCTGTTTTTATGTGTCGTTGCAGCTCTGACACTAGCTCACAAAACTTTTAGCAATGAGTGTATGTTAAAGAGACCTCAACACACTGAGGAAGAGACAGAGCCCGAGAAAGACCTCTTTATGCACACAAAAAAACATAGGAGCGATAGTGAATTTCGAAAACAACGATGACAGGTGCTTATTTTGGTCGATTATGTATGTCGTGAAATTAAACAGACTCCAAGAAGAATGCCAATGTTGTAAGCCGCTCGTTTCTGGCAATGTATATAGTGAACCTGAGAGGTCAAACCCTAAAAAAGAAGAGATTTAAATTTCTCTTCTTTTTTTGTGTGTGCCTCAACTGCAGGAATGACGCTTACTTCTTCTACATAAATTATGCAAGCAACACTGTGGTTTACCCCATGTATACAACGAGAACAAATTCCAGAGTGACTTTTTCTTAAGTATACTGATAAGACTAGTGCTTGAATTTTAGAAATTTCTGGCTCGTGTTTTATCATAATTTATGTGAGTCACGCGGTAGGTAAGTGTTTACATTGTCGCAAGATGTTCTCACAAGGACCTTGTTTTTCGTCCTATTTTATATCCCATTGATATAGATACCCCAGAAGGTAGTATTTTGAATTTTGATTTAACAAGTACTATTATTCAGACACAGTATCAATGGACTGAAAATCAACATAATACTTTTCGGGAACATTACATTTATCACTATAATAATTATGGTGCAATTTTTAGAAGCTCTTCAATTGGAGAGGATCCCTTCTTAAAGGCTTCCCTAAAAAAACTTCAAGCGCCCTCTCAGGCAAAAAATTGCATCATCATTTGAAAAATCACTTAGTCAATGTCTTTACAGCCAAAAGTCACTGTCCTAGATTGAAGGACGCAGGTTTTATCACGAGCTTGGGAAGTATATTCCTAGTCATCCCCTAGGTGACTACATTCCAAAGTACAGTCTCTTAAGTCGGGACTTGAAATGGGGACCTTATAAACAGTGAAATAAATACTCGCAGCACTTCTGTGGATATTGCGCTATACAAAATGAAGTATTATTATTATTTATATTACCACAACTCAGAGCTGGTTATGATTTGATGAAAGGACAAAATTCAATGTCTCTCCGCGTCTCTTGATTATGGAGAATGATTAAGTCAAGTTTTTATGCTATACAACATGGACAAAGTAACAAGTAATGTACCATCAAGTACATGGAAAGACTGGCTTAAAGAAAACATTGGCATGCATGACTCTCATGCCAGAAAAGTGCCTTCCTATCGGGAAAAGCACTGAGGAGGGAGTGCAGATGTTGACCAAACGAATCATCGCTCACGGTTGAACGGTTTTAGTCTGAGCAATCCTGAAGATTGTGGGACTAGCCTTGGCAGCTCATTAAACATCCAGGGAGCGTCCGACTTGGGAACTTGTCATGATCGATATGCTCTAATAAGGGATACTTGTACTCCATATGTACTTGCTGCTTTAGCATTGTCTTGTTTCCATGGGCGGCTATTACGACCTAGTTTAGATGCGTTTCAACCATGCACGAGCTCTTAGTCTCGTGGGCTTTTGCTTCATTTATGCGAGCGATTGCTTGCTAGTGGGCCGATTTTGCGCGGATGATGACTGCTCCAGGCGATATAACTTTATCACTCCCTGTCAGTTAATGTTTGATGACATTTTATTTTCACAAAAGATTAACTTTTATGATCACTGAAGACTGCAGCTCCTGTTTGTGTCCACTTCACAATGATTTTACATTTTATATTATGTTCCAGGTCCAACACCATGCGTGCATAGGTTTTTGTGTTTTGTATCATTTCGGTTGGTTTTGTTGGCATTGTATTTCTTTGGCCTTTAACAGAGTGACCCACATGTGGTACCCGTGGCTGTTCTTCACGAGGTTTGGTTTTTCTGTGCATATTAGTTGCTTTTTCACACACGTCATTCGTGTTTTGTTATTTTTGGCATCTCTTTGCCCTTTACCTTGTGTCTCGGTTTTACCAACATATGGTCACCCGTGGTTGTTTCCCACGAGGTTTTATGGTTTTAGCCTTTAACGCGACTCAGGTTCAGGTTCAGGTTGATTGGATTAAAGTGCCTTTGTTTCGGCACTGACTTGCATGTGCATGCGCTCGCCGCTTAGATAATGTCATTGACATATGTCGGTGCTCGCCAATACGCCGCTTTAGCGATGCTTTTTGCATCTCTGTGGAGGATGTGTGTAGTTATTTTCCAAGGTTAGAGGCATCGGTTTGTAGACAATTTACCAGCTTTACTACTTACCGATGATTATTGTATTCGAGTAGTCATTCAATGTGCAATTTATTCTGTACAGCCCAACCTTACGCGGTGAAAACCGCTAAGATCACACAAATCGCATTCTGCAGCGTTTTTGTAATGTTTGGCCCTTGGTCTTATTTGTACCATGTATTGGTCGTTTCGTTCTTTTGCAGATCCAAGGGGAAGTCAAAGTCACATTCTAAGAAGCCTCGGGCAAGCACCAGGATGTCAAAAACACACACCGCCACAGACGCGCCCAACTGCAACGGAGAGACTGTCGCAACGTCACTGGCGAAAGCTGCGACTTAGTTCGTCGCAATCGTGGACGATGTCACTGACTGCCTGTTGAAAGAAAAGAGCCTGCGGTTCTCAACCCTGCTACTTCTGCCTCTCGTGCGTGCGCATGGAGCAACGACGTCTCAGCATGCAGATTCTGGGCACAGTTAACAAAACCCAGCAATCCACATCATCACCCATGCAACATGTGTTGCTGGGCCCACCGAGACGGCTGAATCGCCATTACCCGTTACTTTGTCGACGACTCTTGGAGCTCACGTCCCTCCCGCTGCTGAAGCTAAGATCTGGACTGGTACCTTCATTGAAATAGCTCACCTCCTCCCCTCATCAATAGCTTCTTGGCCTTTTCAATACAACTCGACAACAGGAATCACTTCTGTTTTTCGTCATGTATTCAACTAGCTTCTGAACGCATCACTTTGATCCTCAGAATCCAGTTTAAGGCGATGGGGAGCATAAACGATCGTATTTGTCTATCGTCTCCAATAGTATTAATCTTTTCTTCACTATGTACTCTTCTCATACCTTATATTCAATCGACCTGCCTTCGATTACACATTTTTACACTCTCCAGAGCTCTCATTCTTCCTTTCTGACTCTGTAAACAGCCAGAACCCCCAGGTAAGTGTGCGTGGTATGCAGACTTCATAGCTTCATGTAAGCATCCGCATTATGCACAACGCATGAAATCTTGATTGGTCTGGTCGTTATCTTTCAAGTACAGCCTCATATCTTTCTTCTTAAGAAAAAAAAAAAAAAAAAAAAAAAAAAAAAAAAAAAAAAAACTGTATCATATGTGAGTGTGTGCCCTGACAGGTGAAGCATTTACCACTTGCATTGTCTTGCAAGTGCACTAATTCAAGCCAGACCTCAGCCATGAACCATTTCGTGTCTACAGCTTTATTTTGAATCACGATTCACATTTTGGTGCAGCCAAATTCGAAGGTCAGTGTCATCTTGCTATTTTTCATGTTGAATTGTTCATATATTTCATTTTGGACACTCTGTCGCTCGACACCGTGAATTAAAGTATTGATCGACCTGTTTTCTTTTTGCATGACTAGCAGTCGAAGGAATGCAAAGAGCACACATTTATTTTGTACTATGGAAAGCCCATAACATTCAGTAAATTTCGAAGTGATTATTTTGTTATAATACACACTTAATAAAATAACAGTCCCCTGACTTGCTAACGAACAAAGTCTAAATCTGGCTATCTCAATTATTTTCTTCGTGTATCATGATTTCAGTGTGTTCGTCTTTTCTTTTTCATAATGCTAGCTCTTTTCACTGATAAGAGTTTGTTTAGAGAGACTTGATCAGCAATTGCCCCTGAAATTAATAAGCCTGTTATATATCATTTTATAGCAAGATGTACGAGGAAAAAATCGGCTTTTCGACTATATGGAGTGGCGACAACAAAGGCGACGGAAAGTTCTGGAAATTGGCAAGAATCAAGGAATCATATGGTTACGTAAGAAGCACATGCACTGCGCCGCGTGTTTCCAATATGAGCGATGATTCACAGATGATTATGTTGGCCAGAATCATGGAATATGCGGAAGATGAGGTCATGAACTGGATTAACTATGACTATCAATTAAGCATTGGTCACAAAATACGGAGTCCCGATGAAAATGAAACAGACGCCTTGACAGAAATACAAAAGGAAGATTTACACCATTTTCAGATGCGTATTAAAGATATACACAAAGAGAAGGTGAAGAATGTGGTTGAACGCGGGATCAACGAAAGAGGCGAAGAAGGAATTTCTCCATTGTATTTTGCGTGTCAGATGCTTGATGCGAACATTGTGCAGAGACTTCTGGAAAAAGGGGCTGATCCGAATGAAATAGATGAATTCGGCTGCACGCCTCTCTTCCTCAAACATATAAGACCAGCAACCGAGAAAATTGCTCGTCTCTTGATTGAATATGGGGCCGACGTTAATCACACTAACAATGATGGTAAGACACCCTTGCATATTGCAACCGAAAGGCATCAATCGGATGTCGTGATAACACTACTTGAGCACGGAGCAAACGTTGATCAATTGGATGCAAACCTCAGGAGTCCTTTGTGGTATTCGGCGTCACATTCTCTCGAGGACCCGCAAATTCCTGGTTTTATCAATGTCTCTCAAATAGAACCACTTAGAAATGAATGTGCCATCATAGTTGAAAGTCTCCTTTGTCACGGTGCAGATCCATGGGCTCCAGTTGGAATACCAGGCAGCGTGAGTGCCCCGTGTTGTGCTTGGTTATTTGATCAAATTGAGGATGCATTATTTGAGACATTCATGCGTGTTATGACAGCCACCATACCAGACCTCTATACGAAGCGAGATTTAAATGGAAGCAACCTTCTGCTCTCGTGGTTGCAAATAGCGAACATGTCTCACCATGTGATGGTCGAATATAATATATTTGACTATCGTACGTTTCTTAATAAGTTTAAATTTCTTCATCAAAGATTCCATCCTGAAACGTGTAACAGTTTAGGGCGTCATGTATTCCACTTGTTGAACATTCGATCTGGGGATATTATTAATTTATTGTGTCTCCAGCATTTCAAGCGATGCGAAGTTACACCATTGCTTAATGCACAGGATATTTTTGGAATGAGTCCTGCTCTTTTACGCCTAAAATTCACGACAAGTTTAACTGGACCATCAAAAGTTTACCGGAACTGGATATTGTATGAATACGATTATTTCACATTTCTTGTGGAATTTTACATAGAACAAGGAATGGAGATCTCGTTGACTGATTTACACGGATCATCTCTTATCCATTACGCATCGCAAATACCATCTCCAAATCTGCTGAATGTACTGGTTAAACACGGTGGAGAAGGTTTTGTGAATCAAGTGGATATTCACAGATCGACACCGTTGCATTATGCCGTTTTTGCAAATAACTTCAATGGAATTCAATTTCTTCTTGAAAATGGATGCAACAAAGACATGCGTGACTGCAAAGGTAGAACTGCGGCAAATTTGGCAAAAATACTCGGATATGCGGACACTGCACAATTGATTGGAGGATGCGATGATGAAGAGAAGACACCTCCGTTTGTACATCCGAAGAATGCGAAGAAACTATTTGGTTATACTATTCAAGATCAATACAAACATCTGCTGTCGAATTTGGACAAATATTTCGTTGGTGATGACGGCTCAATTGCTGCAAACCCACCTGAAGAAGCTAAGCTGTGTTCAGCTTTGCTCGATTCTCCGGTTCTTGGCTCTCTGGAATATCAACAGAGTTGCTTCAAAGAAGAATCGCAAAATGTGAAGAGTAAAGTGGAATCATTGATTCAAAGGGTGACTGCTCTGTACAACCAAGAATTTCCAACATTTGCGTTTGAGCCTAAACTTCGAGGAAGCATAGCTGAAGGAACGAAGTCCGGACCCCCGGATGAGTTTGACTATATGCTTGTTATGGAAGAATTTGCAAAGCACTGTGTGCCCGAGAAGGTCAAGATGACAGAAAGGAATACCTATTGTGTTTCGATGTCTGTTAACAAAGCTTCATTGACGTCTGAGGGCCAAATTCGCCATCTCACGAACAAAGACCGATTATTGCTACCATCTACTCTACGCATACATATGCGTGACACTTTGAACTCAATTTTCATGAATCCGGAAACATGGAGGGATTCGGGGTTGATCTTTATTTGCCTCACTGAGATGAGCGTTGGGTTGAAGATGATGGTAGAGTACAACGGACCTTTGTACAAGGCTCTGTACATTTCCATCGACCTTGTGCCTTGTATTCCATTAGGAAACGCACAGTTTACTGTACATATCAATTGGCCAGGTTCTGCGGACTTCTCCTCTTGCCGCATATTTGCTGTTTGCAGAAAGTTCCGCTAAATCAATCCCATTTTTGAAGTAACCTTTTCTGACTTTGAGTCTGTTTTGATGGACACGATTCCAAAATCAGGCAAAGAGGCGTATGTCAACGCTAAAGCCATTTGCCGCTATCATGGGTGTTGCCCATCCTATATTGTTCAGCATCGGAATGAGCAGAGTCCATCTTCTTATAAACTTAAATATTCCCTCCTGTACGCCTATATATCAAAGCTATCACAAGCAAATGTTACAATAGATAACGTATCCAGGCATGTATGGCTCAACGATATCATTTCCATCACATTAGACAGAGACCGATTAATTATAGATCAGAGACCATATCCCCTGAATTTTATTTTCAAGGTTGAATAATGGCGACAAAGAAGGTTTAGTATTAAATATAATGGCGGTGACAAATGAATTAGGTGTTAATTGAGTGAGCTATTTTAATGAAACGATTGCTTATATTATCCCTGTATTTATAATTATATCACCATGTAGTTGCAAAATTATACTAGGCGCGAAAATTAAAAAAATACATGGTTGTAAGATTAATAATGTAATTTATTGCAATATTACATGTAATTTGTTATTCCTTCTTGGCATGTGCTCTTTGAATTACAAATGTTTTGTCTATTGATTGACTTAATTTAATTTCATTCTTAATTTCTTATGCTAATTATACCACTTAGTCTGTCAGCCAATCAGCGTACTTGTGTGTTTAATCCGTGCACAATGTACATGTATAAATAAGCAATTTGCGTTATGAACGCCCCTCATAAGCTCACAGGAAAGGGATTCTGGGAGAATGTAAAGATTCATAACGCACTATTTCGTTGTATGTTACGATGACATGCTTAAAAAGCATGGCTCTATATGCAGACAAAATTTTTTTCGAAATATCATGGTTTTATACATGGAGGATATTTCTATAACCATTTCTCTAAATCCAGACAAAAATCTGAAGGGATCCTAAAGTTTTACAAAATATTAGGCCACATTATTTTCCATGATTACTGCATAATATCCAGCTTAATTAGCTCTAAATCAGTCTTTTTTTAATTAGTAAGAATTATTTGTGTTCGATATGTAATCATATTATTGGCTACAAACGCGTAGATAAGGCTTTAGTATCATAACGCACCCGGTAGTCAAGGCAGAGTTAACATTATACAAAACTTGTTCTCTTGTTTCCACCTATACACATGTATACTCATCTCGAGGCATCAAGTTTCACTTGACCTGACATTGAATTTAAAACTAACCCCAATATTTTAAACCTTTCTTTCTGAGCCCTATTCTCTCACATTTATATTCATTCTCCTCATACCATCGTGAAAAGCTTACTCAGGCTATCTTATTATTTTGTCACAGCCTTTGCGTTTTTATTTCTTCATTTGTCATGCCTGTATTACGCCTGTGCTTTCGTAATGGTTTACTTGATGTGTGAATACATTTTGTTATTTTACTCCACCTGTTTTTGCGTTCCGTCCATTGTTTCATGAATGTTTTGACAATACAGATTAATTTTCACAGCATGTCACTTAGCCATACAAAGTGTTCGGCTATCTCCTTGCCGATTATATTTTCCTCTTCTTGCTCAGCAGCTTCAGCTTGACACTGGAGAGTATAACGCAACAGGATTCCTGATCCAGGAGGGGTCTTTGGGGTCATAGGATATAATGCAGAGGATACAAGGACGGTCAGATTGGTACGTGCTACATTTTTCTGCAAGGAACCATGTAGGCATCAGAGGATTCCTTCACATGACGATCCAATTTCGTTGTTCCATACCGACTTGAGCAGGCATGTAAGATAGATGAAATGGACTTGTCCAAATATGATTCCTGCAGGCCAGCTGGCGACCAGTTGGTTTTTGATCAATAATCTCGTTTCAACAGCATGTAATGAGATGCAATGGACTTGTCCATGTCAGGGAGTGTCTGTAGTATTACACTAGAAGGTTTATCTGCATAGCAAAGCGACGAAATTGACACGGCAGTGTAAGCAAGGTGAGGTGGCCTGACTGGCGACCAAGCACGCTCAACTGGCGACCAAGCACGCTCAGCTGGCGACCAGTTGATTTTAATAATCTCGTTTCAACAGTCTGTAATGAGTTGCAAGGGACTTGTCCATGTCAGGGAGTGTCTGTAGTAATATACTAGAATTTTTATCTGCCCAGCAAAGCGACGGAATTTACACGGCAGTGTAAGAAAGATGAGTGTGGCCTGACTGGCGACCAAGCAGGCTCAGCTGGCGCCCACTCGTTTTATGATAATGCATGCTCCCGCCATCGTTCGATTCGGAAGCTGAGCTGGCGACCAAAAGTTCAACTGGCGCCCAAGTCGCTGAGCTGGCGACCAGCCTTCGAGCGGAGCTTCATAACCGCCATAACCGTCATATAACCATCACTTGTACTTCCATATATCAATATATATTCCAATATCATAAGATCTTTGGCTATACAAATTGGCAAACACCAATATGATTACCATTCTTTATTTACGAGTACCATCGTGAATTGCGTTCAATTTTTTTCCCCATGTTGTTAACAATGCACACACTAATTACTTCGCTAAGCACCCCATTATAATTAGAGCAATATGTTTCCCACTTGGCGTCTGCGTTATTTACACATGTAAAGTAATTTGCGAATTCAACACGCAGTTTTCAGTTGCGGGGTGTCTCGTACGCATTAAAGTTCGGTCCTATCTTTCCTATGCACTCGTAGTCTTTCAGTTCGTCGTAAACGTGTCCATGGAGTCCTTCATAGTCATGAGTTAAACCAGTATTATCTCTTCCTTGTTTGTCATTATGCACTGCGTGACTTCCAGAAACGACGTATGGGTGTTTTGTTGGCCTCTTCCTGGAATCAGCAAAATACGCCAGTATATTTATTAGAAAACGGCTCAGATTTTAAGCTGGGTCTGATCTAAGGAATAATCAAATGTGAACTATACGCATATCGGTGAATCCTCAAGAAAATAATTTGCACTCGATGAACTCACTCTGTTTCTTTCTTTCTTGGACTTCTTTCAGGGTCTGGAAGGGTTTGTTGTGCCCTACGCCTCGTGTTTTGTCTTCGTCCCTTCATCCTGAAAGTAGAATTAACACAATAATTTTTTTTTTGTCTAGGGAACTGTTAATCGCATCAGGACCCTCTAAGAAACCCTTCTTCAGAATTTAAATGCTTGCAACAACCAAGTTTGAAAACAAGAAGAAAAAAACTCAAAGGATAACTCTTACTGAATAGCTGTGCACCAGAGCGGTTGTGTTCTTTGACTAAACTTACCAATTTCCTCTGTGTAGAAGCACCCACGTACGGGTGACTATTACACGCTGGACTACTCTAACACACGAGGCCGACACTTGGTGCAATGAAGTCATGCTTAGTTCAGAATGATCAACTATATATTATATGCTAAAGTGCCAACTGAAGCTAACGACCCCACAGAAAGTCCCAAACGAAAAAGACACTGAGAAACTGGACGTCATGTAGCTACAGGCTGAAGAACACTGCCAGGGGTTATCTCATACTATCAGCTCTGCAAGACTTACCTGAACAGAATAAGAGAACTTTGAAAAGTGCTGGGAGGCCCTGAAAACTAGTAAAATATGGAGGCATGTAATGCAAGGTTTATCCTAGGAAGGAAGTCCTCGCACGGTTATCAAAGTAGAGAACTACCTAATTGGTTTTTGAAACATGGGAATGATGTATAACAGCTACTAGACGATAATTACAAGATCTCCGGGAAAGTTTCACCAATCATAGGCCTATGCTGCGAACAGACATGACTTCCGCCTAGTACCAGGCTGTTTGGTGGATGGACCAAAGATATTGGTTCATCCAGAGGTCTATTGGTCCATACGACCTAAGTGCCACCAAAGTATCATGGAAGAGCCCTTCAGCTGTTGGGTACTGAATTTCGAAAAATATAACCAGTCGGGGGCTGGTGACCAACTATTAAGACAAGGAACATATTCGACTTTTATTAAGCCAGCTGCCGCCGATCTGCAGGCTCACTGTCGCGACCGGATCTAAACATGACACACACAGACATATAGACAGACGGCAATTATAATAATCACAATCATTCTCAAGTATCTGAGTGAAAAGTAGTACAGGATGAGTGATTAACTTGAACATAATTTTTGCGGTTTTCTAAACTGAAGTCTCTCTTGTCTAAGTCTCAGAAGATTTGCCAATTTGCCAGCCAATATAAAAACATTTGGCCTCCAATCACCGACTATAAGAACAAGTACCTCTAATATTAATCATTGCGGACCATCTGTGTTTAATACAAATGTTCCGTGGTAATCAACCTGTGAATTGTATAGTCGTAATAAGGCCTTCAAAAATGCGTTTCAATAATTGCATTGGTTGTAACAGTGGTAACCTGAATGCAAGACACATTTAAACTGAATAATAACCATCAAATAATATTGAGAGACCAAAATTTACTCCTTTTATCAGGATTATGTTTAGTCATGAAATATAAAAGTATTACTCACTTAGAGCACACGAAACAGATCACGACCACCAAAACAATAACTCCGACCACACCAGCTGACGCTCCGATTATTAATCCTGAAGTTGCATACGATAATTAAGTTCATTCACTCATTTTGATCCAGGCACCCAATCATCAATTTTACCCAGGTGCGAATCGCCTGCTGCATGATTGCATATATAACCAGCTTCCATGTCGCAATCGGATGAGTAGACCTGAGTCGTGTTAATTGTTGTTCTTCTTGCTCGCAGGCAAGTTGTGTCTCGCAACTGTGGATGCCCATTCGCCCATGGTGTGTTCCTGAATGTGCCTTAAATGTTTGATGAGCAATACTGAATTGCAGCGAAGTAAAATAACCTGTGGTCAATTGTAATGATGATAACTCCGTCCAATATTCGGAGGAATTATCAAAGGCATCCAGCCCAAGAAGTGCTTCAGCTACATCTTTGTACAGCCGCAAAGTTGACGATTTTTGTTGGATTTGCACATCTGAACAAAATGTTTGAGCTTCAAACCAATTCATTTCATCGTGGTCTACGTAAGCTGTCCATTTTCCGGTAGTTAGATCTGTTCAATTATATATGCAAAGATAATCTTGACACAATCAATAAGATGAGCACACCTGTACCAATGACACAAAGAGCATCTCTCTTCTCGTCACATCTTGCTTTTGCCAGGTATGCTGAAGGGTTTGACGATTGGCTTGTTGATTCATATTTGAGGGCGGCGCACCATTCTTGAAGGTTTCGCTCTGTGCTCGTAGTCCATTGCAACTCTTCGTTTATGTCTTTGAAGCAGTGCAATAATTGGCTTTAGCTATGAGTGTGTCATGAGTTACCGGCAGTGATGATGCGTGCAAATCCAGGTACGCCACAAAAAGGTTCGCCATTCGTGCATTTTGCTGAGCACTTTGCATCTGTTATTGGTCTTTCTTCCAGGGGAACGGCACTTCCACAATAGCAGCCCAACTGATTATCTGTTATCTGTTGATACAACACGGTGCTTACAACGGATTAAACTGTGTCAATGCCCCACTCAAAGTAAACACTAAAAAACAAATAAACAAAAAACGACCTTGAGATAATAAAACTTATCACGCTGACATCTATACTTATCTCATTGCATGCATCAACAGATTTCAAGAAGCAATAGTATTGGTGTACGTTGAAACCGACCAGCAATGATTATTGTCATACTAATACCTTGTTAGTTCTCACTGCTGATAAATATTGTTTTCGTCAATGGCATTCAATAGGAGACCGATGAAGCTATAATTCACAGAAAGCTATTTGAATTAACTCGGCGCCACTGTCACCACTGCATATTTTTTGTCCTCACATTTCAAGAGAAGTATTTAATTTAGCTATTCTTCCTTGTTGAAAAATGTCAAATAATACGGGTATCTAAATGAGTTAATGGTTAAATAACGAAGCTCTGACCACTGAATTCACTTCAACTGACCATAGATAATGCTGTGTATGGGTGACCACTCTTCTTGCACAGGTCAAGACAATCAGTTTGCTCCAGTTCTGTGGACTCCAAAGTGAATTTCTGGACAAATTCAGCATTCAGGGTATCATGGCACCCCTGGTTACGGTGAAGTTGCGCTACTTGCTCTGTATGAACCAGAAAAAGATGCATTATTTATTTACTATCCATGGCTAATTCATATAAAGTTTTCATAAATTGATAAGTCTATGTTGACAGCTCCGCCATAACCAACTGGCGTACGTTACATGAAAATTAACCCTGGATCGGATTATCCGCTTCTCTTTTTCTGTAGATCTAATGAGTCATTCTCCTGTATATATGAGTAATTAACGTTGAGCAGCACTGAATGGTTGGCGTGCTCACGTCGTAATGGCTTGGTGCTAGCCATTGGAGGCTCGAAGTCAGCCACCAATCTTGTTGTAACAGAATAAAGGTATGTGGGACACCATTAAATTTTGCAAATAATCTTCTTCATATCAGATTATGTAATTAAACTGAGTGGTGCATTCTTGACTTCATTAATGTGAGATATCACACATTCTTCACTGATCCGGGGTACATAAATGTATTTATTTACTGTAATGATAACCTATTAATCTGAACATATCTTTGTGTTTGCTCTCAAACTACGGTGACAGAGTAACAATTACCTTAAGCAAAACAACCCTATATTATATATTTAGCTTTACCTGAGGTTCCTGTTGATCCACGTGTGTCAAGTGGGAATATAACTGACCTGATGAATGCCACCTCCAGGGCCCTCTCTCAATCCAGGAACCGATCCACGTCGATTGACCAACTGTCAGTTTGCTCTCCAAGGATCCATCTTTGGCCGATGCCAGATCAGGAAGATGAGATCTCAGATCAATACACGTCTTTTCTGCCTCTGATACTGTCGCCTTTTCAAGCTTTTTTGCATTTAGAACTACGATCAAACGCTAATTGTAAAAATGTATTCAAGCATTCACAATTTTCTCACCTGATAAAAGTGTGATTAGGCAGGTGAGTTTAAGATTCCCGCTACATGTACCAGAGATACCAGGAGATTCCATGATGTGTCTGCATTGACGATGTTTTAAAGGAATGCGATGGCAAGTCAACTTGGTCGTTCGTATGGCAGGTACCATGTGCATGAAGCATGTAAATCTAGGTAGGTATGGTTGCAATAATTTAAGTACCATCGCATATCTCTTTTCTTTAGAAATGCAATTAACCTCAATGAATGTGTGCTGTGACAGGCTGAGTTCACAATGATCTATTCTTGCAATACTTCACAAACAACTTCCCTAAAGTGGGGCCCTAGCCAGTAGCTTTTTGGTATCAGTTTGACCGGTTACCTGCAATCCAATGTTGACCGTCGGAGTCGAGGTCCCGGGTTCGAGACCCGATCAGGCCACGGGTGTTGTATCTAACATTATATATATGTATCATCATTTTATTCACAAACTCATGTTTGAACATTTTATATGAAAAACAAAAACAGTAAGTTTAACAGAACTGCAAACAGTACTTAATTAGGTAATACATAAATAATAAAGTAGTGCATTAATTTCGATATGACTCAATATGCAGTCTATTGAGCCACACCGAGCTTCAAGTAATTCTTTTAAAACAGTAACATTTGCAATATCGTGCTCTGAAATGGCGCTAAAATATTTTGCAAAAAGTACATTTTTTCAAACAGTTTTTCGGCATGACTAAATTTTGCTGATCACATTGTAGGAATACTGATGTTTTTTTTGGTGTTTTTTTTTTTTTATTTTTAGCCACAACAGAATTAGAAGTAAGAGATAAGTTTGCACACAATTGAATCAAAACATTATCACCTTTAAAACAATTATTCCAAAAAGAAGAAAATCTGTACATAAGCTGTGTATCTAAGTCTGGTTTGTGCATTAACAGGTAAACATATTTTGATCTCGTGCGTAGATTTAAATTAAGTAATCGCTTAATTCCTTTTTTTATAACAAACAATGAAATCATTTATATTACTTAGCGACCAAAGAGGAGAACCATAAAAACTTGTGCAATAGGATTTGAATAATGAACATAGAACATCAGGTGAACAGTGCTTGTAATGAGAGTACAAAACATTAGTTTTTATAATCATATCCTTAATATAATTTAGACAGATTTTTAGCATGTGTATCTTTTCCAATTAAAGTTCCTAAATGTAAAGCATTAGTGACATATTCTATGGGTTGGCCGTGGAGATAAAATGGTTGACAACAATGAATTCTTGAAGAGTTATTAAACAGGACAACGTGACTTTTGGTGCTATTGAATTTGACAGAATATTCAAGTGAAAACCGCTCACAAATTTCTATTAAGTGAGACATGGCTGTGTGAGTCGGTGCTATAAGAGTAAGATCATCAGCATAAGTTAAAGCTCCACAATAAACATGACCTACATAACATCCAATTTTGATTTTTTCAAACGCATTAAAAGTTCATCCATATAAACACAAAATAAAATTGGAGACAACACTCCGCCCTGCTTAATTCCACTGCGGCAACTAAACGGAGCCGAAACGGTATTTTGCCCCCAAACAAAAAGAGTCTGACGTATATACATGTGAACAAGGAACTTAATTAGAGCTGGGCACATGCCCCTAAACAACAGTAAATTAAACAACTTGATAAAGTTATAAATTTGAAATAATCCCTTCTGAGAAATCAGCTATATGGGAATCTCAATTCATCAAAATTGATTTCGAAAATGGAAATAAGGACAGTCTCCTTGTTGGGAATATTTACCGCCCCCCTCATAAAGTCAAGGATGACCTTGATTTATTCTCAAACCAATTCACTCGTAATTTGCTACAATGCTCAAAATACAAAAACATTGCCATATCAGGCGATTTCAACATAAACCTTCTGAATGTAAACTCAACAACCTCACCTGCCGCCCATGACTTCCTCAGTAGCATCATTTCAAACGGTTTCCTTCCTAAAATCACTTTACCAACTAGAATCTCCGAATGCACCTCCACCCTTATTGACAACTTCTGCAAAATGAAAAATGATTCAACATCATCTGGCGTGCTTATCCATAAAATATCTGATCATCAGGCCTACTTTACCTGTCTTCCAATTAAGTCTAATAAAATACATAACATTGAAAAGATAAAAATGAGGAGGGTATCTCAGGAGTCTATAATAGCAATAGGCAATGATTTACGAAATGGCACGGGTAGGCTTGACCTAAGCACTGAAACTGACCCCAATGTCAACTATGAAGCACTCATGGAAACTCTCCATGACTCAATGTCCCAAAATATTCCAATCTAGGAAGTCAAATTCAACAGGCATAAACATAAAGGATCTTGCTGGATCACCGCTGGTATTGTTCGCTCTATTAGAGAACGCGATAAACTCTATTGTAAGCTCATAAAGGCAAAACCTAACTCAAATAAGCGCGAATCCATAAAACTCACTCTACAATTATACACAAGGATCCTCCAAAATATAATTAGGAAAGCTAAATCCTCCTACTACTCTATGCACTTTGCTCAGCTAAAAAATGATATGAAAAAAACATGGAAAGCAATAAACGACATTCTACACAGAAACAAAAATTCTTTGAACCGCAACTACCCGGAGCAATTTAAAATTAACGATCAATTAATAAGTGATAAGAATATAATCGCTGAAGAATTCAACTTCTTCTTTACCTCAGTTGGGAAAATTCTAGCCTCGAGAATTGCCCACAATTCCACAAATACAGCTACTGATTACCTGAGCGGTAATGTTACATCACGCTTTGTTCTACAAAAAGTCTCAGAATCTGACATAGAAAGAATTATTGCACAATTAAAATCTGTATCCAGTTGTGGGTATGATATGGTTACCCCTAAACTCTTAAAGGCTCTCTCTCCATTCTTGATAATGCCCCTGACCATCATTGTAAACCAAGCAATATCAACAGGAATCTTTCCTGACTCCCTCAAGAGCAAAGGTAGTGCCCATTTATAAAAAAAAATGATAGGACTGTACTGACTAACTATCGCCCAATATCTCTCCTCCCAGCCATCTCTAAAATCTGTGAAAAAGCAATCCATAATCAACTCCAACATTATTTCACTAGTAATGACCTACTTTATCACTCACAGCATGGGTTTAGACCCAAGCATTCAACAGAACTTGCGGCACTACAACTTTTAGACCAAATTACCACAGACCTGGATGCAAACAAAATACCAATTGCTGTCTACTTGAACCTCTCAAAGGCCTTTGATGCCATTAACCATAACATTCTCCTTAAGAAACTTAACTATTATGGAATCACGGGCACGGCCTATGAAGTGATGAAAGGTTACCTTACTAATAGGAAACAAATATATATGTCTCATTTGCTGACTGCAATTCCAGGGACATCATGATTGATACAGGTGTGCCCCAGGGATCCATCCTGGGTCCACTCCTCTTTATAATTTATATAAATGATCTCCACAAATCATGAAGCAACTTTTTGCCCATTGTTTATGCTGATGACACCACTCTTTATAAGATCATTAACTCTCCTAATTCCATTAATTCCATCAACCAAGAGCTTGAACATATAAACCTATGGGTAGTATCAGAGTGCCGTAAAACTCCACCCATTCATTCATTCATTCATAAACCTATGGCTCAAAATAAACAAGCTATCCTTGAATGCAAGTAAGACAAGATATATGGTGTTTCACAAACCCCGTAAACGCCTCCCCACGTTAAACATAAGCATAGACAATGAAAACGTTGAGAGATGCATATCTTTCAATTACCTTGGAATCCACCTCAACCAAAACCTAACTTGGAATGACCACATAAAACGCACATCTTTAAAAATAGCACGAGCAACGGGGCGAATTAACTGTCTTAAGCACTTCTTGTCTAAGAAGGTTCTGCTTACTCTTTATTCACTCATCCTCCCCCATCTCACCTATGGCATTCTTGCCTGCGGTGCCAAATCAAATGACATAGCCAAGTTACAAAAGAAATCAATGAGAATCATTACTGCCAGCAAATACAATGCTCACACTGAACCCCTGTTTAAGGCCCATCATCTCTTAAAAATTGAAGACATCTATAAAGTATACCAGCTAAATTTTTACTTCAAGTGGAAAAACGGCAACCTACCAAAATACTTCAACAGCTTTTGCTGTAACATCAACCGGGACACTCATTCTAACCATACTCGCACAACTTTAACTGTACCAGCTAGAGTAAACCATGAATTCGCCAAGCATTCCCTAAGACACAGCCTGATCATCCTACTGAACCAAACTCTAAACATCATAACAGATAAAATCACCACGCATAGTTTCCATGGCTTCTCCTCTTATGTTAAAAATTACTATATCAATACATACACAAATGTTTGTTATAATAGTACATGCTACATTTGCCGAAATCAGCAACAACTATTGTAGGGCAACTACAAGATCTTATTCCTATGTAAAACACCCTAGCTACTCTTACACTTTTTCTTCTCTTTCTTATTTGATTAGTCCTCCTAGTTCCTCTAGCTCTATCCCCGCTCTTTATTCGTTAACCGTTTTGTGTCTCACTCATATGTTTACCATTTTTTCAGTACTTTCTTTAACAATTTCTATTTCTTTTGTACTTTTATAACTTTACTGTACTATGTTTGTATTATTTAAGCTGGTGAATAAGACCATTGCAGACAGTGCTATGAATGCCTTTGGAAGACATTTTTGGTACCTGACTGGGGAAATGGTGCCCCTGGCGTTGTTCAGCAACCGCGTGCCAGATGAAGAGCGCCAATTGCTGGGCTCCCGTCTTCTCAGCATCAAGCCAGAAGTCCCAGCAATGCCATCATCAAGGTATGACACAGGTTTTGGAAAGCCAGCTTTTCCAATTATGACAGAATCTACTTCACTTGCTGATCTCGTCACACCCGACTCTTGGTGGATTTTCAAACTTCTCAACCTTGACTCATCCTTCCTGGAACATAACGTCACCAAATGGCAAGAGTTAGCGTCATATCAAGCATGCTTGGCTGCAGTGAAGTGCCTGAATGATGCTGCAGAAAGGGGTGTCAAACTAAGCTCTGATTTCTTGAGTGCTGCAAGGAACGAAGAGAATTATCAAAGTGTCATCCAAGTGGTTCAACAAAACCGAAAAGACTTACCGAACCTTCGACAAGCCAAGCGAGTCCCGGAAGAAGACTGATCTGCTTTCGTTTTTTTTTGTCAATAAAGTAATAATGAGGCATACTTACCTTTGTGTTCTTGTCTGTGCTTCACTGTCTCACAATCATTATGGATTTATGATAGCCAATATATGTAGCATGTTTGGTGGTAAAAATTTTTTATTGACCATGAAACGGTTTCCGGATGCATTATTATTCATATTCAAAACTTCACTTGCTGTATGGCCCCCCTAAACCTCAAGATAATGTGACAAAAATTGGCAGGGGTCATTTTTTCATAAAAATGAACAAAATTAGAGTAGGGACAGATAGTTTTTTTGAATTTGAAAAAAGTGCCCATTTTGATGCACCCTAGTATGCAGGATAAAGAACCCTTGGGATTTATCAATAAGAGTAGGGGGATACCCCGGTCCCGGGCCTTCTATTCTGGCGCCCGTATCATCCAATTGGTTGGGTGGAGCCGTAAAAGCTCATCATGATTCATGCACGCCATTTGGTATTAAGCTTCCCTCACGTGTCATTTTATGTGCTCAAGGCTGAAAGTGAGAATGCGCGTCATATCCGCCGTTTTATACAGACATGCGCAGGGATTCGTTGCTGGAGTACATGCTGTATATCATATCCTGACAAGTGGCAGGGATAGACAGACATCACATTTTCTTTTATAAAGCGTAAAGGTTCGTACCGCGCGTTTTTCAGATTTATCACTCCCCTCAGAGGTCACAGAGGTCACTGGGGTCACATGGGTCGCAAATTGATGATCAACAGGAATGCTGTCCAGGGTATTCAACACGGAGATGCATCGGGAAGCCTAATTCAGTTTAAGCCTTTGAGACGAGGATATTATTCAGGACTATGTCCATTATGACAACGCTTGCTTGTCAGTTATTAAAAGTGCGTTATGATAGCACCTCCAGGAATTATCATTCTGTTTGATTCGCTGGTATGTGTATAACGGATGAGTGATGAGTTCGATTCATAATACGTCCAGGTTATTATTACGTCACATGCGTGATGCGTGCGTGATGCGTGATGGGGTTTTACGGCTCCACCTAACTGATTCTGGTGATACGGGCGCCAGAACAGAAGGCCCGGGACCGGGGTTTCCCCCTACTTTTATCGGTAAATCCCAAGGGTTCTTTATCCTGCATACCACCATAGACAGTAGTACACAGCGCCCGGTCTTGTTACGCAGTTGGGCAGCACTGCAGATTACGTCACATGAATTTCAACTTTCTGAATATACATACGAGGACAGTTTGCATTTTCACTACTGCAAGTAGCATTTCTGAGGCAGTCAGTAGCAACACACTGATACAGATTCGTGTACATCAAAGCTTACAAGTAGTACAGGATTAGTGCTTACTAATTTGTGAGATCTGCTTCACCGCCTATGAGCACGGAAACGAATAAAACAATTCTATAACGAAAATTAAAGTGTCCGAGTAACTGGTTCTTCATGGCGATAGGCATGGTTCACAAAATGCGTGCTACTTTACCAGATATCGGATATTCTGTAAACATCCCAGATATCGGGATGCCAGATTGTGAATTCGGATATCTACACATCCCTAGTTCGTGCTATCTGTAGATTTAACGCCATTCTGGACCGAGGTAATGGTGTACTGTTCGTTCTGTTGGACTTCAGCGCAGCGTTTGATACCTTGGACCATGAGATATTTCTCACACGCCTTGAATCAACAGTAGGTATTCAAGGAAGCGTGCTAAAATAGATACGATCGTACCTGCAAGACCAGCATCAACAAGTAGTGATAGGGAAAACAAAATCGCAGAGCTCAGCCCTCTTCACAGGGGTATCTCAAGGATCCGTCCTAGGTCCTCTCTTGTTCGCTCTCTACGTCCTTCCACTCAAGCAGATAGTCGAGAAATAACGACATCACTACGCTGACAACACGCAGCTCTACACCCAACTGAACATCACAGATCAATCAAACGACATTCCCACGCAGATGTCATGAAAATGGAATGCTGCATTAAAGAATACGCGAATGGATGAAACTAAACAGACTGAAGCTAAATGACAAGAAAACGGAACTCCTCGTAATAGTCACAAAGCACAACCTGAAGAAACTGAGCAACATCAAAATAACTATTGAAGATGACGTTATCAGACCATCAACAAGTGTCAGAAATCTCAGAAGCTGGCTATGTCCATGACAATGCGAGAACAAGTCAGTCACACCGTGAAAGCCAGCTACTACCACCTCAGGAGCATAAATCACATAAGAAGCAATCTAGACCAACCCACATGTGCAAAAGTCATCAACGCAACAATCACATCCAGACAAGACTATCACAATGGACTTCTCTCAGGTGTTCACGCAAACATCATAAAACCACTGCAGCGTCTACAAAACCATGCAGCAAGGGTCCTGATGAGGACTCCGCGGAGAGATCACATCACGCCAGTATTGAATGATCTCCATTGGCTGCCGATCAAGCAACGCGTTGATTTTAAAATACTCTTACAAGTTTACTCTGCAATCCACGAGCCATGTGCGCCCCTATATATGAAAGAGATGCTCGAACAATACGTCCCAGCTCGACCTCTTCGGCGCAGCAACGACCCTTGGATCCTCATCGTTCCCAATGTCAAATGATATGAAGGCCAGCGAAGTATAAGCCATAGTGGTACACGCCTGTGGAATGCGTTGCCCCTGAATATTCACTCCGAGCCCAGCAAAGAGACTTTTAAGAACACGTTAAAAACGTGTTTATTCACAAGTACATTCGTATAGGATTTCAGATATTTTATATGTAATAGGTGTGGTGAGTTTTTAGCCCAGGAGGAGGACGAGGCTCCTGCCATAGGTTTTCTTACCATGTTTAAAGCACCTGATCACAAAGATAGACATGTAGCAGGCAAACGAATTGTTCTTTACAATTGCATTTTTTTTATCTGAATGAATGAATTATTGTCAATGTTCACTTTCTGTACCATCACATAACAATGTTGAAAGTGTAAATGTGCCTGTACATAATTATGTTTTTATAGTGCTTTGGAACTATTATTGTAACTTTAACATAATAAAACTTATTATTTAGTATTTATTATTATTATTCTTCGCAATTCCTTTAACAATCGAGGATTTTTTCTATGCTTTTCGTTTTGCTGGATATATGTCGTCGATGAATATATCTAATCTGATGCAGCATCTAGCAAAATGGCAGCATTGCAGTTCGAATGAAGCATAACATGTTGATAAGATCTTGTTGCTTGCGTAACTACCGCTTTAATGCCGTGCTTCATGATTTCATACGTAATCAATACGCATGTTCATCCCTTCTTTGTTATTGAACTATCAAATCGTTTATTTGTTTTGCGGCATGCTCTGCAAAACAATACTGAACAATCCAGGACCTATACTTCATATATGATCCAGTATTTTGACTGCAATAGCATAGATTCCAGCATTTGATCTGAGGCTTATTACATGAGTGGGACGATCGTGTTTAGCAAATGACAAGTTTCGGGTTACATATAACCCGATAACGAGCTATAATTATGCCCATGCAGCACGACTCGTCTGTGTTATGAAGGTCCTATCATAATCATATCGTGATTATCGTTCCAAATACTAAAATTTCACCGTTACAAAACATATATAATTACGTTTAACTTCAGTATTTGATTTTCTCAAAATTCATTGAGATTTTTAGATCATTTTTCATTTTTCGCTGCTCTAAATTCTGCTTGTGAATTTGATGAGAACAACCATGAGCATTTACCTTTATGACATAATAAAGCCTCCGCACTCTTTAGTCTATTGTTCCGATGATGGGATTGAATGAATGAAAATGCTCCGTATATTTACAGTGCATATTGCCTGACCAAGCAATTCTTCGATCTCTAAATCTGACCCCTAAAAAATGAGCTCCACCAAAGTCTTCACCATTTAGAAAGTGTCAAAACTTTTGTGCAAACCCAAATATGCATTGAAATGGAGGAAATAATTATTATAAGAAAAAGGGATGTTAGCGTGATGGGAGATCAGCTTACTTGGTTTGGGAAAAGATCAGTGCATTTCAGGGAATTGCAACTCATAATTGTTCAGAATATAAAGACATCGGGTGTCTTTCTTTGCCTTAGTCAAGGCTGGTTGTTGTGCATTTAAACCCGAAACAATATTTTAATATATATATAGAAAAGTGAGCTCCGTAGTAGGACCAGCACGCTTCAATATTGCGTTCTGTTCCAGTTTCATAAAGTGCTGAAAATAACAGAAAGCGTTAATATTTTAAAGCTCTCTATGGTCGATCATTGTTCGCGCTACATCGTCCGTCATCTTTGTGTACCGCGCGATATATTCATCACATATGCTTGTTATGTTCGAGGCATGAACAACTACTGACGCTGTAGCAACTATTCGTTTTACGCAATACATTTCCGTTGTTGATGACATTGCATTCGATGGAACTCAATCTCATGAGGTGAACGCGACAAACACTGAAAGAGATTACGCAAACGAACAATGCATTTCCCAGCCTCGCAATTGTCCGATTCAACTTCAGATAACTTGTTACGATAATACAATTTGTATTTCCAATTTGCACTAGTTGGAGTATCGTTCCAGTCAATTTTATCGTTTATCAAAGTCATCTATAGTCACGAAGAAAATAGACTTGTACACTGTGTAGAATATTGTTGTAGACCTAAACATGAATTAACTAATTATTAAGATAATTATAGATCATTGCGTATCTTTTTCACCTAAGTATGCTTGGTATGGTTAGCCTAAGATGTCATGCTGCAATTCATATCATTTCTATTCCAATTTCATCGACATTGATGCCGATTTATTAATGATCAATATTCAGTGATGTGGTTTCACTTTTGGGGCCAAACAGGGCCCCGGACCATGGGTAGGCATCATTAACGCATACACAAGGCATATAGTTGGGCTTTCGTACCAAGCATTTTTTTTGTAAGAGCGTGCTCTTGTTTGTGACTGACACACATAAATTATGTTAATTTCATACAATCAAATCAAAGCAAAGCAAAGAGTTTGTGCTGAAGTGCCATGCAACATAATTATGCTATTCCATAGTGCTCGTTAAGGGACTCGTCTGATTCAGTTATCTGTACAATCACACACCACTGGCATTTGAATGTTCCTCCCTCTAGCTATGACAACCGACATCAAATTAGATTTCTTTGAATAAAAGAGCGCAGAATTTGCCAGTCAATCCATACCAAATATTCCGTTTGTTTGTTTGTTTGTTATTGTTGTTGTTGGTTTTTTTGTTTTTGTTTTTGTAATGATCGGCAATAATTTAAGCAAATAGATTCTTTTTAAATAGATGGAGTAAAATCAGTAAACAGACTCCATGTATCTGTGGAAGTTTTGGCCAACTCTGTATATTGATTCCAATATGCAAAAATACATATCCGAAAACATAAGCACTTTAATATATGTGATAAGTAGACCGAGGAAAAACCAATCAGAAAATAAATGATTGAAAAATGTAATACTAGTAGAGCCTATACGCTATTCCACTGAAAACATGAGTATAACAATACATAGTACGGTAGTAGAGAGGTCTACCCATGACGTTCTTGGCGAACCTACGATAATTTCAGTCGATCACGACTAGCACTGAAAGAACCCTGACTCTCAGCCAAGTACTGTTAAAAGCCTCCGCATTCTTCATAACCCAACGATAGACTCATTTCACCTTAGCGGTCTGTGTGACCTCAGTTATGAGGTCACAGCAAAGCGCGAGTCAACAATTGGGCCACGACGACCCACTTTCCGAAGGGCGTCAATTTTGATTGGATGCGCTTGTAATGCACCATACAATGTAATTGTAAGAATAACAATAAATTAATATGGAATGTAATGATTAAGAGGAATGTGCACTGAGTAACTAGTAAAAATACAAACCAATCAATCGATATTGTAAGAGTCATTAAACGCGAGTAAACCTGATCAAGATCACAAAATTAACGAGACTCACTCTGTAGAACGTGTAACTGCTTGATATTGCACACGTTTATTGGTGGTAAAAGCATTAATGGTGTGTTTATTGTGTGCTGATGGATACACGTGGAATGCACACCCTGAGATTACCAATTCTAAAGCAATCTCCTGGCAACCCAGCCGTAAAACCCCAATCACTCACACCCTGGCAACCCAGCGTGTAAATTGAACAAATCTCAATCGAGTTTTTTATCGGCCCTTCATGGACTTCTTGTGATGAGTAATGAATATTGAATGGCCTTATGTCAAATATTAAGGGCCATCGTTAATTGTGTTTTAACCCATATCAGTTATGCAAAGACCCAACTTGTTAACTGGCATAATTATTTACATATACGTCTTTAGTTGTTGAGACCAAATTGCGGATTCATTTTTTTTTTTTTTTTTTTTTTTTTTTGAGGATGCAGAATCCCACAACATATTTCACCATTTATTTGAGCTTCCTTTATGATATAACTAGTTGTTTTACTTTTTTCCACTCCCAATTTTTTTCCCCAATCGCTCTCATAAAATGTGCCAGTGTAACAACTAATAAGACAGTTTGTCCACATCTGCAGAAAGCACGCAGCGGACAAGTTAAATTGTTAAGAATCTATCATAAGCAATTACAAATGAGAATAAGAAAACCGCACGTTCAGTTTCGATAATCATTGTAGATCGAGGCACGTACACAATCCAGCACGTGCGGTGAGAGATCCGGATTCTGTTTTAAGTGTTCGTGGAACTCAATACTCAATTATAATAACAATAAAACCCATTTTGACAAGTGCTGAATTCCATCAATACCTTTATAACTATCGATTGGCAAGTGCTGCATGAGTATTGAGGACACAGGTGAAATAATGACTCCACAAAGTAATCAAATTTTTTACCTCCCGAGTTCCGATGAGTGCGACAAGGGGAAGTAATTGATCGGTATTGAACATTCTCCGATCAATATTTCAACGATGCATTGTTGCAGACCAATAAAACTTTTTTCTTGTTCCAATAAATGTTATAAGTAGGTATAACTTTGTCATCAAGACATCAACTACGTTCCTTTGTTATGAGCTTAAGACCGCTATCTTCTATATTAAAGCACTAACTTTGCAACAGAACTTCTTGATGCAAACCGCTTATTATCATACCTATGTAAAGCACGGAAAAAACCTTGACATATTATAAGGTTGATCTATAATAACATGAAAACAATAGGCAAACAGCTAATGCAACTGTATTTGTTTAACACACGCCATAGTCACAATATCAAGGTTCTACAGTAGCCCCCAACGAAGCAGTGTCTGGCTGAGTATATAAAGAGACTGATTCCTCACGCAGACTCACTTGCTCTGAAGAGAACCGAGCGAGCAGGATGAAGCCGTTTCTTGCCATTATAAGCTTGTTTATCACAGGAGTCGTGTCCTCTAAGAATCTTGCCCTAAATCCTGGGTTCGAAGATGAGTTTGGGTCAATTTGGAGAGGAGGAGGAAGCAGTGTCTTAGAACAGAGCACAGATGCCTATGCTGGGGTATACAGCGTCAAAGTATCCGGGAGGTACGTGTTTTTCGCTATTTCGTAATCTCTACAAATATATCTATGTACGTCTTTCAAAATATATTGTTACATGTAGATTATATGTTGGAGAATTAGAATGAGTATCAACCCACATCAATTACTTATCTTTGATTTTACCCCAATAATAATATAATATTACTATCTGTCGGTCAACATATTAACTAACGGATTTAACTCTCTGTTTGATAAACTGACCTGTTTGTTTGCCTTGCAAACAAGTATAATATGTATCCATCTTGGTTTAACCGAGGTGACTGAATTGGAGACGAGAATACTACCTCTGTCGCAGTAATAACTGATCTGGTAATTAACGGAGATGACCTCAGAATTTTCAGACAACAGCTTCAGCATTTGTAACCTTATTACAAGAGTTTGAAAGCATGGAGCCAACACATGTCTGTTTATTATACAGATTTTTGTGCTTCTTCAATTGCGTGATGCACCCTCATAACTATGTGTAATGCAGTCATTAAATGATGACACTTTATATGTTTCTATCTGATGCACAATCCTTGCCATATTCACACAGCTCATGCGTGTAACATGACTTAAGAGTGACAATATTTCAAAGAATCTTAATATAGCTACTTAAAGAAACGACTTATGGTAATAACGCCCAAGCATAGATATCTGAACGCATTGACTAATTTTTATTCACCTCCCACCCATTTCCGTCTGAAAACGGCATTGGTCACTTTACGTGATTATAAGTAGTAGGGATGGATAGAAGGACGCTTACGGTAAATATGGGTATCTTCGGATATCAGTTGTTATCCAACTCTCTATATAGAGAACACTGCCGAATTCTAATTGGCGTATTCCCTTTCGTCAACCTCGCTATGCTTCACCTGGCTTTTACCTGTAATCGTATTGGTTGCCTCAATCGTGTGTCATCATCGCGTTATAAACTATACACAATCTGGTTTTACTTTTTCTCTTCTTTTTTTTTTTTTTTTTTTTTTTTTTTTCTTTTAGGAGATCACTGATGGTTTTACTATCAAGCGTGTCCTAAAAGGCTTATGGTTATTGGCTGTATTATACCACTTACTTAATGTATACATGAACTCAGGAATGTTGACAGCTTCATAACACAATTGCCTTACATGTTACGTAATAATTCCTTTCATGGTGTGACCTCCTTCTGCCGCCCTCATCTCTGTGTCAGAACTCAAAGGGCATTGAAACTGAAGTCCCCTCAAATAAAAGACCTTCCATTGAAATATCAAGACCTCAAATAAATGTGGTTATGCAACACAAAAGTCGTGACACACTTTAGAACGAACGAGGACACCGATTACGTGTCGTCGTATTCTTGACATGTCACTCGAGGCTCGGCTTCACTCGACCATGTTGTTTGTTCCAATATGATGTCGAGTTTTCCATAAATTATACGCCTAATTGCGTAATGCCTAATTATTATTTAATAATTATATTGCCTAATTTGCAAGCCTAATTATGAATATAATTATGTAACTTGCTCCAGAGAGGTATCACGATTGCAAAAATTTCATACAACAAAGGTATGTGATGAGCAATAACTACCATCCAATAATTTCGAAGCTGCTGTTCAAACAATAGCTGTTGAAAGAAGATGTGAAATTGATTGCAGCATAAAAACATAAGTGCATTCATATATTACAATATAACTTCTTTTGCACGTGTTAACAGCTCTGTCATGTTTCAATTCCGAATAATAAATGCGTGATCAAGGAAATTTTAATCAATCGAATAATTTCATTCGAAATTAATAGCATATTATTATGACAGTTTGATTTTGCTGTGTTTTCTAATATTGTGAATAATTTATGATTATTTCTGTTATTCGTTTTTCCGTATCCTCTTGTATGATATCTATTGATAATTAAGTCCCTTTCAATATATGTATTATCTCATCATATCTTATCTTATCGTATCTTATCTTATTTAGGAACAACAAAGTACACGGCCCCTACCAAAATGTCGAGAACATCAAATCGAAAGGGAAATATTTCTATGAGGCACGAATAAAGATCCTGAATCTTCCTGAGGGAAAAGATTATAGCAGCATTCAACTGGACGTCATTTTAAGAGGAGGTGAGTGGCACTAGATTATCATATTAAATATGTTATTTTTGTGCTCTTATATGTTATTGTCTTCCGCTCACGTAAATTATGAGCTTTGTAACTGGTAACACAGCGCTTGCTTCTGGCGCCAATATGGGTCAACCGTCACGTGCTTGGCAACGGGTATACCCTGTCACAGAGGGCCGACATTTCCGATATATATTTTTTTTTTTCTATTAAAATTTATGCTCCCCTGATATGGTTGATTGTACCATCAATGAATAATATTGGCGATTATTGCTCATTTGCATTTCATTTGGACGAATAATCATGAACATTTAAAGATATCATGGTGCTCGTTATTACTCATAATTATATGACATCAGAAATTGGCTTCACCATACATTCTCTCTGTCAAATCAACTCTCGCCAATTTTAAACTTCCTTGACTTGATAATTAACAAACGGTAGACATTTGTGCGGAAAACTTCATGCTAATGTAGTACAATGTGCATCGGATGAATTTCATGTGATTTTTGCCTGCAGGTTCCACTAAAAAGTTAACCGTCGCCGTGATCAATTATGTGAGGCCTTGTGATGGCTGGATCTACATTGCAGGAGATTTCGTCACCCAGGCAGGTTGGTTGAACTGCGACATGGAATGGCATGTGATCGAGGGATAATAGGGATTAATGAATGCAGAACGAAACAAGAAATAAAATCGATACAAGTACAATTAAAGAATAGAATCAACCCATGCCTATATATAGCCATAAACCAATACTTGATCATGTGTAGCTGTTGTAGTCTGAGGTGATAAAAATATAATACATAAAACAAAATTTAGCAGGTTTGAGCAGAAATACAATAGTAAACTTTAATGAGAAATGTTTGTTCTAAAGAGAGACGAAATAACGACATCTTCGTCCAAATTCGGCGGGGAAATCGAAAAAAAAAAGGGAGGCAATGTGTAACGTAGCCATTGTCATCGAAACTTTAATGATTGGTTGCTGTAAGAAAGCATCTGATTGGCTGTTGGGAGACGACTTATGATTGGTCGATGAGAGGCTAATGTTCTTTTAATTATTCATCTCTGCTTTGAACCGCGAACGAAAAATATGAGGTCCGAAACGCTTCCCTCACGTATGTATTGATAATAAATATAATAGGCACTTACAGTTTTTAGTCATTTTAATTTTGGTTTCTGTGTCTGAAATATAAATATCCCCATTCAGACGTAATTTTAACAGTAAAAAACGGATAGGAAAAGCTATTAAACACGAGCAAATTATTTTGTACAAAAAAGTTACGATTTTATTAAAATTAGGATAAAATCAGAATGCAATGATGGCTATTGGTATAATAATCAAATGCATGATTAAATTATTGCAGAGTTAAAAAGGATTTCGAAAAAAAGGGAAGATTTTTCGTTATCAATTTAATAAAAAATTAAAAACTTTTCATCTTATTGAATATTTTACCGGATTTTATGACATCAAGTTCAGTGTTTAGAGCGCCTATTCATGACTTTTGCTTTATAAAATAAAATATTATTATTATTTTAGCCTTTTAACTTCCATCGCTTTACAGACACCACCAGAATTACCATACAGTCCGCTGCTTCCGCTTCCGTCGACACCGATTTTCTCGTGGATACTGTATCTCTGACAGAAATTGCCACAAATCCAAAGTGGAGGGAAGAAGCCGACGCCAGGATCGAAAAGATCCGGAAGGGAACGATCACTGTCAGATCGAGCATCAGACCTCCCCTCGAAGTGGGCAAGATGAAATTAATGGTGAGATTTCTCTTGGGTGTTGTTTCCTCATAATGGTTTATCATCAGCTCCTTCCACTTTCTCTTAATTTCGCATCCCCTAACATACTCTAACATGACTTTTAACCCTCAGATCAACCAGACCAGCCAGTCTTTTCCCTTTGGCTCAGCTGTGTCCTATCAACACATCAACAAGAATGACGAAGTGAGTAGGAAGTATCAGGAATATTTCTACAAGACCTTCAACTGGGCTGTTCTCACGAATGCAATGAAATGGAGATTCATGGAGAACAATGAGGTTAGTTGCACTGTGACAACTTTATTCAAATCGGTTCATCATGTGAAGCGAACGCTGTGCGATATTACATCGCAAATAGAGCCAACGATATTCACAAGCTCATTTGGTGTAATTTGCGTTCTACTGAATCAATATCCAATTGCGCCATGTGTGATGTAATATTTGATCCATCGATGAAAGAGCGGGGGGAAAGGAGTTCAGTACAATACATTATCAAAGGGAAATTATAGTCAGTATTAATGATTCGTGATGTTTGGTCACTCCTAATAATCTCTCTTGTTATGTAATACTATCCAAAACCCATGTAAACACTTAAATGCAGTTGCAATTGAACCGTGGCTCTTGACATATATGCCACTCATAATCTCTGAGTTTTATTAACGTAACGCAATCAGTAAGTAGGTAACTATAATGGTTTGTTTGTTCATTTCACGGAAACAGAAATACGAAACGAATGATTTATTCCGGGGTATATATTGTACAAATGCGACAGTTATGTCATCGCATAATACGACAAATAATAGGCAATAACCCTGCCGTTATGATTTGTTCCGGGAAATTTTAATTCTGGTTTTCTTTTCCTTTCTTGTTTTTTTTCTTTTTTTTTCCTTTTTTTTTTTTTTTTTTCTTTTTTCTTTTATGCGCAGTAACTTTGTGTGCAATCATTATGTGCTGCTTAAAAGCTGTTAAAATCCGGACCGATGTATTGTGATATGTGATATTTATTATTTATTATTTATTATTTATTATTTATTCTACAATTACAACAGAGACGCTTTCTTTCAGGGTGCACCCTACTTTGGAACAGTTGATGGCATTGTGGACGCTTTAATCGCAAATAAGTAAGAGTTTCAGCCAGAGAATAATCTGTAGTGTCGTCAATGTTAAATTGATCACAATTACCCGTAGCTTGACATGCTTATTTTAACTTCAGTGTTACAAACATTCGCGGACATTGCATTTCGTGGGCAAAAGACACGAAAATCATGACATGGCTGAAAGCACGTGACGCGGCAGGTGTCGCAGCCGCTGTGAAAGAAAGGATCCGCTACATGATCGAAAGATACGGCGATAAGTAAGTTGCTGGGCAATAGATTGTGCCGTGTCTCCGTTTTATCTTTTTATCGTAAACCAGAACGTCGTTAACTTGTTGTGTCTTACAGGATTCAGCAGTGGGATGTAAACAATGAGAAGCTCCATGGCAACTGGTATGAAGAGGCAACCGGGAATCCACAGTTCACTGAGGGAATGTTCCACTCAATGCATGAATTGGACCGAGCTGCCACACTGATGCCCAATGACTACGATGTTGTATCCAAGGGAATCCATACCTCAGTACGGTTTCGTTATTGGAAGATAACTATCATTACTCTATGTATTTTTTGCACAGGGATACAGGAGGCAGCTCTCTCAGTACATAGCAAGTGGCGTACCGATGAAAGCCGCCGGTATCCAGTCGCATTTAAGCGTCTACCCTGATATGGACATTTTCAAGGTATGTTATGTCATCATCAGAGATCACTATTTATGATGAAGGATTTCAAAGCTACTGAATCGTTCCTTGGCTGTAGTTGCGTTTGCATTGAAGTACAGCTGTCTTTTGATCATATATATCGCTATCGATTACCATATAACAAATTCATTGGCCTCATACATCTCTCATAATTTCCCAGTCAGCCAACTTCGATAACCGCTTTGCACCTAATATTTTATTTAATTAATTACTTTGATCCACTTTTGAACATTCTGTGTAGTAGCCACTACAGCCAATATTGCCATTGATGCCAGGTATAATTTTTTTTTTTTTTTTGTCTTTTTATACTTCTCTACTTATTTCACGTTTAATGAATGCTAGAATTTCCCACATTAAATGTTAAGGAAGTTGACGACGATGATGATGATGAAAACCTATCTATATCCCATAAATCTAGTGCAATAACTTCATATGACACTTCCACAAACCACAGCACCGCCTTGACCAGTTGGCGCAACCCGGTGTCCCTCTGTGGATAACAGAGTTTGATCTTCGGGATAAGGACGTGGAAAGGAGAGCGCAGGGGATCAGAGATGTGCTCCACCTTTACTTCAGCCACCCGGCAATCGAGGGAATAGTTCTCTGGGGATTCTGGGATAAAGCTATGTCATTCCCTGCTTCTCTTGTTGATGGCAATAACTTTGTGGTGAGAATCTGACCTAATTAAGTCTATGTGTGGGAGCAGGTCGATATCAGTTCAGCAATGAGTCTTAGTGGAGTGCCAATACTCTAAGATTCATTGTGACTCTACCCTTAGACGTGTTACATAAGCCGATAAGTTCTTACTTCACACTGGTACACAAATATTGCATGTTTGGTTTGCATGTTTTTTCCAGAAACGTCTAGACGTTTTAGCCGCAACTGGAAGTCCGTTTTGGATCACCGAATTGGACGTTCGGGAAGAGAACGTCACAAAAAGAGCCATTGGCTATGAAAATGTTCTGAGACTTTATTACAGCATGCCTTTCATCAAAGGAGTCTTATTCTGGGGCTGGGATAAGGCCAGCATGGCGTCTGATATTGCTTCGTTGGCAGATAGTCCGGATTTTATTGTGAGTGAAGTTGTTTCTTTTTATCATTTATAATAATGACAATTCATGCTCACAGGATAATGAGGCTGGACGAACAGTTCGTTCGCTCATCAAGGAAGAATGGACGACTTATATTGCGCATTCTCTCGAGGGAGAAACTCAAACGAACGAATTTCGCGCTTTTTATGGACGTTTCGATGTTAGCATAGAAAATGACGGAGAAACGATTTGGAGAGACACAGTTGATTTGCAACCTGGTAGAAATGTTGATATTGCGGTAGTATTACCGCTAAATGAGGTGATATAACTTCAACATAACAGTTATTGTCCCACACAAACATTTGATTATTTTGCGCATGAACTGAGTGCAATATAAAGTGAAAGACTGAGCGATGAACGGCCAGAGCTGTGTATTGAGATTGAGTTATATTATATCTTTCATTGTTATAGTGTTTTTTTTTTATGTTTTTACTTTACATAATGTTTTTCTACATTGCATTTGTCAACTAAAATCATTATACGTATTATTTTGAGAAATGGACAATTTTATTAAGAAATGTATGTGCATGTACTTCTCATTCAATTCAATGTACAGCAGAACACCTCATTCAATAATTTGCATTTATATTGTATGTCTTGCCAGAATGATCACGCATCTACACCCACATGCCTTTATTCTTATTTTTCGATGAAATAATAATTAAGCATGTTTGCCTTGTCTGTTTCGTTTTGTCTTGTTTGTTGTGTATTCTGAGTCGGTGGAGGGATGTGGGGTTTTACTTTTTTCTCGTGTTGAGTGTATTTTACTCTTTGAATTGTCTTTCAGTTTTCGATCAATAGATTAGAAGGTGAGAATTTTATCGATGAAAAGTCGGGTGTATCTTTGCAAGAATTTCTCTCTTACAACAATGCGTGAAAATTTGAATCAGATTGAACATGTATCAAACACATTATGACGTTTGCAATGGTGAAACAAATGTCGGTTTAGTAAAGCATAATATTTTCCTTTAATTAAATGATTCCTGACATATAAAAGATCAAACAAGTAATCAAGTAACACTGAGCATTGGAATTTCATGGTTGTACTTTGCGCGAGTCAAGTATCCAGTTTGTGCTATATTAAAGGTTGACACAGGCACTGTCAACCCAAATGAATACGTTATAATTTTACTCTGAATATATTTCAGTTTACAATAGATTTGCTTTCACCGTGGCTGTTTGTTTGAATTGTATTACATGTCGTATTCAAGGCAATGACATTAGTGCTTTATACTATCAATATTAATTTACATTTAATTATAATTCAATAATAATGTTTAATAATTTATTACTTGCTATACTGAGATCTCACATAAAACAAATCAGGGTGTATTTATAACATTCAACCTGTGTCTTTAACATTTTATTTTTTTATTTTTTTTTGCAGGAGAATGCAGCAGGACTGGCCGTGAGACAACTTCTGCGCAAAAATTGGCGAACCAGGATCCAGATGCGACTCGGTCCATCACGACCCATGTTAGAAAGTGTCCGTGCCTTCTACGGAACATACCAAGCTACTGTCTTCAACGAAAAGAATGTCATTTGGCGACAATCTTTTGAGTTGAAGAAAGGGCAAGACGTTGAGTTAGATATTAAGATTTAAAGCAATCGACAACAACAACTTCGTGTTGAAATGAACATAATCTTGGAATCAAAATTATACCCCGAATAAAGATGTCACAAACGTGCAGTGCATAGAATGTTTTGAAGCTTGATCAACACTCGCTCTGATAATATATTGAGTAATAATCTTCTAAAGTCCTTCAACATTATCAATTACGCTTCAAACACCCCCGCTGTTACGTTGCTTTGATAGATCCAAAGTAAGTGACAACTGGATATTTTATAGGAATCAGACAACCACCGAGCATGAAAATTCATTCGACCCGAAAAGCTGAAAATGTAAAATCACTTGCAAATAAAATTAAAATGGACGTATGATTATTCATCATATTCACAAAAATTGAATCAATTATTAACACTTTGTCGATGAATTTATGTGATCATGACAGAGATGTTATGACATTACATGACTGGCATACAATACAGGCGAAGTACAAGCTCGACATGTTTGCCTAATTTCATGTAATTGCAACCTTCAGATAGTTTGTACCTTTGCTTATATTATTTTGTCTAACTGAAGAGAGCGCGCAGGCAAACGATGAATCACGGTAAATATTCCTTAGAGTACTCCCATAACAATATGACTTCGATAGACTATGAAATTGACCCAGTTCTGGATGCATAAGAGTGACAGCAAACCGACAGGATTGACAAATCCGGTGAGTCCAGACAGCTATTTTTACTAAATGTGCAACAGGGAAGGAATGCGACCGACCATTATCTGCAAAGATACTTTTGATATCGCCTCAGGTAGGGGAGATCGGGGCTCAGATCCTCATAAAAGAACCCAAAAACGGATTACGAATATCCGGAGATCCAACAACTTCAGCAAAATTATGCTCACCCATACTTTGACATCGCAGACTTCTTGAAGAGGGAAAATGAACTCTCAGTATTTTCACAGTTGGCACACCCCCAATTTGTCGTCGAATGAACATTTATCGGATAAACTGAAGTCATCAATTTACTACCACCTCCAGTCTCCCCAGAGAGGAGAGAGCCTATTCAGGGCTGTATAAACACCCCACAGGGCAGGGTTGAGATTCTCATCGAGAAATTTCGCCCCCAAAACCTTTCATTTGTTACTGATGTGTAATTCAGAATACTGGGAATATCTGACCATGAAAATCGAGCGCCTTTGTTTTGACTCCTTGTCGATTGTTCCGTCAATTAAACCAGGTTCATTTCATTTATTTTCTTGTAAATTTCATGAATATTTGCGCGTAGTCTAACTTATTGTACGCGATAATTCATGACTATGCAATTCATAACCCATAATTATTCGGCCTTGGTTTAAGATCCGCACAGCCAAAGAGTCGCGTTTCTTTTGCACACAAGAATAGTTTTACTTCGTGATTTTGAAGGCAAATTTGTCATGGTTTTGCGTGAGGGTTACAGCACTATTATTCTAACATGAAAACAAGGAGAAATATTTTGCTGTATTTTACTGTATTTTATAAGAGTTTGCAATAAAATGTTTTGTAAATTGTGTGTTGCACACTTGCATATGGAAGTATTGGACTAGCCCTGTTTATTTTGCATCAAAATCTTTAATGTAATATCTCTTCAGTTTTCGGCCATGCACCCTGAAGATGGTCAACCTGTCTTGGTTTATTAGACCTATGGCTGAAACTCCAGAACCGACATTTCTCTCTGATTTCTCCCACGCGCTAGTTCTATCTTGCCTTTAATGTTGTTTTCCACATATGATTGGTTTCCTTCGTTGATGTTGAATGACAACACTTTGATTTGGTACCCACAAATCCTCGAATCACACTGATTGCATTTAGAGTCACTGCATTCAATGATTCGACTGTTCCAAACGTTTTTATTGGGTAATAAAACAAAGATGCATACATGCATGAGAAATTAAATTGAGAATTTATGTAATTATTATTCCAATGGAAAATTAATAGTAATTATGATAGAATTTCATCCATTGTCCACCGGCGGATGTTACAGACGGATCCCAGTATCTCGGATATTCATCCTGGTTTCGACATCAGTCATCAAGGTCAATTACAGAGGGTTGGTGGCCTTAGGAACAAAAGTGCCATTGTCCCAAGCTGAAATTTAGATTCATAATTATTATGAGTTTTTAAATATTGTTTTCTTCGTTCTTGTTAGTGCTTTCGCGGAATATACAAATTCTAATTGATCATCGGGGTGTCAGTTATTTTATGATGCTTCAATACGTTCTCGACCAAGCAGGATTCGGAATTTAGATAATGGAAATCAAATTGATCACATCCACGTGATGCCATGAAAATGTGAATGCCAAATGAATGAAACAGTGTTGCTTACGATACTCGGTGCAGACTTCAAGTCTCGTCATGTGATACCCAATCTGGTTTACTCTTGGTGCGTTGCACTTGGTAGAGTTATCAAACAAGTAACACGCTCCAACGACGGGGTTTCCGACATAGGTGTAGTCCATAGCGGCACAAGTATTGTTGCATGCTTCCAAACACTCGTCCCAGTTGAAAGCTCCGTCTAGGGGGTCACCACCGTTAACACTGACGCCTGGATATGCTGCGAACCCCTCAGGAACATCTGAAAATACAAAACCCATCATTGATTATTCATTGACGGTCACTTGGGTGCGAATCGCAAGATGAAATAGTGTCCAACAGTGTTAAATTAAAAGTGAGTTCGATATTTCGTGTGCTCTTATATCATAATTTACGACATAAGTGATGTGACCTTCCCACGCAGTAGGCGAGTATTCACTGACACGCCGTCAGATTTGGCCAGAAGTTACATTTTACATTTATATACTGACCTCGTGTAATTATACAGTATACACACTAAAAATGATAGAACAATATATTGCCTTGCTGTGCCAAAAAAGTAATCAGTTATTAAGCATTTGAACGTGTGTGCTAATCAATTAAAACGCCGATTTAAAAAGTGTTTTTGGCAATATTGGCTGGTCACCAACGCCGATATATATGACCAAATATAAAAAGAAGGCCCGTACCAAATGCTGCAATTATTCCGAAAGCTCACAGCTTTGATTCTCTTGTTTTGTTACTGCATGAGCCATGCCGTAAAAGAATGTCAAACTCGTTGATACTTACATTTTGGTCCAGGAAAACTGTCGTTGTACTCGACAAAGTTATCATGTGGAGCCAGTACAAGACCATCTGAAAGATAAAGAGGGAGAGAACGAAAGTGCCAACTTAATGAATTGCACCAATACGAATATTCAAAGAAGTGGGAATAGAACCAAGGTGAATAATCAACTAACAAAAAAGGTATATTCAGATTCAAACTGAAAACTTTCGGTATAACAATACATACACTAAACTCAAATAGCCTCTCTAGACCCCGGAGCCGCCGCCGATATGCACTAGCCGTCGCCGATTGGACGTTTAGCCAGCCGCCGCCGATTGCTGCCGTCGGCGAACCGCTATATTAGCCGATCACTGCCATCAGCAGCTCTCAGCCGATTCAATCCATTTTTTTTTTTTTACATTCGCTCAGTATTATAACAAGTTAATATTTGTACAAGTCTTTGTTGAGTTTGTGGTATTGTTTATATAATTGCTAACTCAGCTATCTATGGAAGTAGATTTTATTCACTTTGCTTAATTAACATTATTGTAATGGTTTATGACAAAATGTATGTATGGCTATACATATACAAGGGTTGACCAAAAAAATATCGTCCTAGCATAGGATATTCAATTGTGCATATACGTACTATGGTTAATGTAAACCATTCCTTCATGAGTAGATCAGTGGTTGCTAGTTACATGTATGTTACTGGTTTGTCTATTTACCTGGCATTAACACTTCCCTTTTTGATTAATTGTACTATTATAACTTAAAGCACTGCCGAACCCTCATTTCAGAAATCAGAGGCCCAAAACAATTTGTAATTGCCTCTCATATAACACTTGGTTTTTACACTGCATGTCAACATGAATTGCTTTTGTTAGTCAGATAAGTTATTGGAATTCAAGTATTTTATTTGCAATTAGTTGAGCTACTGATTTCTCCTTACTCCACATTTTAAACCGTGCCTTGCAAAATGAAAATATCACAGGTTGTATCATTGTTCAAGAAAGGTTCCGCGAAAGAAAATTGTAACTACAGACCTATTTATCTCTTGTCTTTGTTCAAATATATCCTGGAGAAATTAGTCCATAAAATATTGTACGATTACTCGTCGGTCAAAAATTTCCACTACCGCCATCAGTTTGGCTTCCAACCAGGAAGAAACACAACCCAAGCACTGGTATCAGCAATAATCATCAATCAATAATAATGATGTTCATGGGTAGAAATATCCTATGGAAGTTTATGAAACGCCCTAAGCCTCTTGAACTTGAGTAAAGCAAGAGAGTGTAATTAAATGGGACATCATACGATATGGAAATCGACCAATTTCAAAATTACCACACTTATAGTAGTACCACATGTGAAGAGTTGTGAATGTTTGTGTTAACTGATGGCATCATTATACGTATAGGACGACATAGCAAACATTGTCAAGCCATTTCAAGCCGCTGCGAACCGCCGATCACAATGCTGAGCCGACGGGTGAAGCGGCTTAAGCAGCTAGCCGCTTTTACCTAGTCATTTTTACCTCAGTCACCCGATTCTGGCCAATTACCACCTGCTCGGGGTCTAAGTGTCTCCCAAATCGTTTAGAAAGCAAAGTGACCCATTTACAGCTGCTATATATGGAACGCTTTCCTTAGGAAAATGACATATATATACCAAAAACTATACCCATAAGTGCTTAGTATGCACCCATGGGTATAATACAAATTAAGTACATATGCATTATTGATACGTGCTTATTAGTTCATTTAAAACCTATAACATTGAGGTAATCGTTATGTTAGATGCTAGTGCTACAGATTTTGCCAATTCATTAATCGGTTGCGCAAAAAAAAAAACATACATGTGCAGTTTTGTGCATATCACATTGACACGTGCACACTATTCAGAGGATTGTTATACTTAGCCTCGTAAAGATATAGGGCTGGTAGCTTGTCAATTCAACTAGAAGTTCCGAATTGAAAATGTATTGAGCACTATTCATGGACTAGAACAGCATTTACCAGGAGTTGTCGTTAGGCTTTCACTGCTGATGGTCGTCGGAGTTTCTGTACTTGCTTCTGAAGTCGGATCAGCTGTACTTATAACTGAGGTGAAAAATAAAAAGCATTGAAGCAGATATTCTTTCAATTGCACATATAATGAATGCATCGCCTAGAACATTGAAACGCTAGAAAAAAAACTCTCAAATTATAAATAAGACTTATTCAAAGAAACCGAAAAACATAGTTAGTAAATCTGAGGGGTGAAATGAAAGTTACGGACGAACATATAAAAACAAGTAGTTAAGGGTATGCTTAAGTAATGACACACAGGGAATTGGGTAAAGAAGACACATAAGTTTTAAACACAACGAGTAAAAGGTTATGTACTTATATACTACCCCATGTCATGAAATGGACAGTTCATTTTGATATCGAGTGCTTAAAATAATTCAAACCCTCTTTCAAAATACGGGATAACAGAGCCAGGTTGTTCGAAAAGTTCTCGGCCAAACACAGAATGCGCAAAACTAGAGACGTGAAATTTGGAGGTTAGAGCAACCATTCACAAGATTACATGTAGCTTTGTTATTTCTCCGGCATAACTACTTTTTCGTTGAGCGCACTTCTACCGGCATCACTGTCAAAGCCTTATTTCGGGCGCCAAAACTTTGATTTGTGGGCCTCTCATAGCACTTTCTCACAACATCTGATCACTTTTTAAAATTTAGTAAACAACTTGTTTATTGGCATTGCTATGATAAATATGAAATCGAATTCCGATAACCAAAAATTTAGTTAATACTGAAATTGTGCTTGGGAAAAGCATAAGAAAATACCCGCGTATATTGATAATTCGATAATAAAGCCAGGCAGCCATGTAAAATAATCACTTCGCAACATATGCTATTTTTATGTACTGTGAAAATATGCATCTGTCAGTGTCTGACAATTTTGCCTCTCTGCTAATTTATTTTAATATATACCATTATGAATATATGTCTCTGAGAATTTGTTCGAGTGACAAAACACTGGCTGTATCCATATACTTATTGATACATAGATTTGAATAATTATATCACTCAATTTAAATGATTTGATAATATTCATATTTCTAACATAACACTACAAAACCGCACTAAGGGAATAAGTGGTGCTTGTTCGCGAAAAGAAAACATTGAACCCAAATCGTTTTGTTACGTTAATTTTTACCGAAACGTAAAAATACTACAAAAGGATCTCAGAACACTTTTTACTACCGATAAACCTACTTTGGATCGAATGATTTCAATAAAACTTGACACATACATGCAAATTACCATGAATATGTGTCTGACAATTAATTGTGTAATTCACTTAATAAAGTTTATAATGAAGAATAGTCTAAACTTGATTTTGAATTAGCGCGTAAATCTGGAGTACCCCGCATTTTGACAAAATGCCGACCCCTTCTTCACTCAAATTGACGCCAGAGGTGATTACGTGACTGTCTGAGAAAGTTACTGATTGCAATGTTCATTTGACAAGTTAACCTATATTCAAGGCAAATTTCAACTTTCTGTGTTTACGCCTTCTATGTTAGGCCGAGAACTTTTCGAACAACCCTTCTACATACATGTATAAATTACTAATTGTAAAACATTTCTCAGTTCGACGTTGTACCCAACAATTGAAGGAATCAGTTTGGTAAAACCAATGCTGTTATTTTGGACGCTTTATACAGGACAATAAAGACATATTGATTACATGCTTAAAATTAAAATAAAATAAATAAGCAGCTGTGTCATTCGTGATATTAAGAGCATTAAAAATTACCATAATAATCATATTTTCACCTTCTGGGCTTGTGATATCAGTTGTCATGGAAAGGGTCGATACAGCTGCAAGGAACCCAAATCGTATTCATTTTTTGCCATTCGTAAACCCATTCAAATCCGAAAGAGACCGCCATAATGTTCAATAAACTGCGGGAACACAATGGCCATGCACCAAACGATGATTTACTTTTATAAGCCAATAAGCTTTTCGTTCTACTCTTTACCGAATTACATGAACAGTAGAATCACGTGACACTCGGATGTACAACACCCATATCGGTACCGGTTGTACACAAACCCTCGAATGAACTAACGAGATTCGTGTAAGTGGCTGAAGAGTTACCATTGGCAACCGCACATTCATTGATTACCGTCAAAATTATTGCTGCTAGAATGTCATTACAAGACAGGGTTTCTAATCACCGGTAAACATGCAGTTTGCTGAAACATTTATGCAGAGGCCGATCGTGAAAATACTGAAGTGTAAGTCCTGATGTTTAACTGATTTAAACATACCTAAACAGTTTGTTCCTGAAGCATCCAAATCATATCCAAGAGGACATGTGAAGGTTGGGCAAGTAGCGCATTCAGTTCGAGCCGCAGTTGTATCCGAGTTTGCTGAAATTGCAAAATATTAAAAGTAAATTCAATTCCATTCGATGTGAATTTATTATAATGTTAATGCAGTTTGTGAATTATGCTGAATATTATGCTTTAATAATTGAATTGTATCACTGAACTTAACACTGATACCTTGTAAACGTAAACTTTAATGCCAAGCAAGGTCTAGGAATCTTGAAACTTTTGTTGTGAGTTTGGCAATGTAAGCACAATTCTTATATGCATCACACAATCATTTTTAATCGATCCATATTTTTTGTAATACCCATCCAATTACGGAATTTTGAAAGGCTCAATTAGTATTGCGTTCAGGATTTATATGTTTTCCAAAGTCAATGTTATTCCACCTGTTTAAAAGGAATAATAGAAATGCAAAACATGGACACCCAAGTAGTTCTACAGCTTCCTCACCATTACACGCCGTTCCAGTACTGTCCAGTTCATATCCATCTGGACAAGTAAACGTTGGCAGTGTTGCACATTCGGCGGCCGCTGTGGTCGGCAAGGCTGAAACAGTTGCAAATGAATCAAAGAGCATCTGTGTTGTAGGCAAAGAAAGGCTTAAAGCTTCTTATTTAAAACTTTTTCTTCATTTTCTTTTCTTTTTGTAAAAGCTAGCTAATCTTGTTGATACTTGTTGCATCATAGTTCCCATGCTAAACATGGACACATATGCAGTTCTCCAGCTTCCTCACCATTACACGTCGTTCCAGTACTGTCCAGTTCATATCCTGATGGACAAGTCAAGATCGGACACGAATTATTCTCTGAAATTGATGCAACACAATGAAATGGAAATTTAGACAATAGAACTGTGATTCCCAAACTCAAAGATAAAACAAACAATAAAATGTGGGGTCTCAAACGTTGAAGGACGCAGTAAAATTGTGTTACGAATTTGCCTTACAAATTACAATTGTCAGAATTTAAGACCTCAAAGACAAATAACTTTACAGCTAATAAACTTCATAACGCACTTATGGTAATTGGCCTCGATGTGCTGAAATCACCCTGCTGTAAACAAAATAGAGTACTCATTGATGCATGGTGCGATAAGATACAGTAAAACTTCGATGTGTTAAAGTTCGTGAGGTTTGCTCAAATACTTCGACTTGGGGATACTTCGACGGACAGATTGAGGCCGTTACGATATCACCGTTATGACTTCAATCCGTGTTTTTACGTCATGATTGACGATATGCGTTATGCACTAATAAACTATAAAAAGCTGTGATTTTATGATTGAAATTTTTAATTAAAAAATATAAATCAAGAAGTACTGTCAAAAGTTAAAAATATTATCTAAGTCTTGGAAAAAAAAAAAAGAATTCACGGAAGGTTGTCGTAGCTTTCAAGTTCTCAAGTGTCTTCAGGTCGAGCTTGCGTTTTGTAGCCATAGCGATGCTGATGAAGTAATGACGAAGACTCGCTAGTTATATTAGAAGAAGGTCGCTAGTTATATACTGTTTCTCGTGGAGAACAAATACTCAAAACAAACATCTTTATATTGTTGTTGCGAGCTTTGATATTAAAGCTGTCATAAAGTTCATAATACATCTTAGGCTGGGTATCTTTAATTAACTATAGCTTCGAATGCGCGCTGTCTTTTGTGGGCAATTCATCAAAGATCACAACAAGCACACCAAAAACAATGCCTTAGTTGAGATCCATGGTCCGTTTGTCTTTGGGGTTAGCCTCGCTTTGGTCGCGTCTTAAACAGAGGAAAGATAAAGTCTGCAAACTGCTTTGGGGGGTGGGGTGTTTAAATGCTTAGTAAACAACAGTTTCTAACTCTTTTTGGGAGTAACCAAACTGAGAAATATGCGTATAGAATTTTTTGACTTCGAGCTATGGGTCAAAAAAATAATATATCCCGGGAACACAGAAAACACTTCAACAAATGGATAAACTTGAGAATGAGACGTTCGAGGGACGGATTTTGATGCCAATAGTAAAGTATAGGAGAATTGTCGGGATTTCGAAAATACTTCGACACAGAGGAGAGACATTCGAGGGAGGCATGATCGACACATCGAGATTTTACTGTATTTGTTTCAGTGCATAGCTCGCTTTTAGGTTTTATCACATTTTATTACATTTTTTTACATTTTTATGTGTAGCTTTCTTTTTATGTATGTAGCTTTCTTTTTATGTGTATAGCTTATGTGTAGCTTTCTTTTTATGTGTAGCTTTCTTTTTATGTGTAGCTTTCTTTTTATGTGTAGCTTTCTTTTTATGTGTAGCTTTCTTTTTATGTGTAGCTTTCTTTTTATGTGTAGCTTTCTTTTTATGTGTAGCTTTCTTTTTATGTGTAGCTTTCTTTTTATGTGTAGCTTTCTTTTTATGTGTAGCTTTCTTTTTATGTGTAGCTTTCTTTTTATGTGTAGTGTTCTTTTTGGGTCAATAGTATATAGTACCGTCGTACTTCAATGCGTCGACCATTGAATTTGAATCTGACTCGAAGTACGTTACAAAGGAAATGCTGCAAATTGTTTGAATAACGACCTCGTAATGTTAGGAGATAAAAATTGTTCCAAGTGGATGTCATGACCGCCTCCTCGTAGAGGGGTGTTCGGGTGCATGATGCGCTATAATTACGATCACTTATTGTAATCACTCAATTTATGAATGTAAGTATCCCTTCCAATCTATAAGTAAGATTGTTCAAGTTTGTTACAAAACATACCGTTCTGCACGGCGGCGACTCCCAGAGCTGTGGCTGCGGCAAGAATTCCCACTGAAATCACGCTGAGGAACGTTATGAGGGCGCAGGTTCGGCTGAAAAAGGACTGCGCGACTCCTCTCGTGACATCCGCACCCTTGATTGGCACGCGCTGAGCGTAACTGGGAAAAAAAAGACACATGCTCATTAATGAGAGACAATTTCTTTACGGTTTTGTGGCTGCATAGCCCGATTAAATTTTTAGTCCAATGTTAATAGAATGGAATCGATACGTTTATTTTCCAAGATTTCACAATTTTTTCCATGCATGGCACTGTAGACTCCTGTAAAAAGCAATAAGGATTTGTCTTAAATTACACATATTACGACAATTATATTATGGCGTAATTATCTCGACATAATCTACACGGGTTTAATAACAATATCCGCTTATTTGGAAAATCGATGCAAGCTGGAAGAAACAATAAATTAAAAAAAAAAATAGTGAACTGATAACAGTCAGAACACAATAATTAAATTTTGGTTTTAGTAATTAGTTTTCTAAATTAGAGGACAAAAACCATCAGAATCGATAAGAGACTTTCTTAAACAATACTTGCAATCAATCTTTTGTCCCCTTTTCTTTTTCCTTTCAAATAGATGAATTGTTATTTTACGCACATTTCGTCAATTAAGAAATGAACACCAAAAATATTCGAAAGCTGTCCAATAAAACCAACCCCGTTTTGCCGGTGGAGCAATATTGTCAGCTTTGGCATTAAGATTATATTATGCTACAAGCGTCCTGATTGGGCGTAATCTTCAACGCCCCGTTCTTGCGAAATTCGAGAGCGTATCTAATTCGTTGCTGCAGGCATCCATTTTTTAGCACCATGGATGAGAATTAGGCCTAGTTGCTCGCAACTAAAAGGTAGTGTCGAACTGGTAATTCTTAGTTGCGAGCATGTTTAGAGTCTTGTTTCGAATGTTCACCATATAATTTGCAAGATAGCTTGATTAAATTATCGATACAATATTTTCATCGTATATCAGCAAGTAAAGGCTCAAAGCTAATATAGAAGAATTGGAATCGATACATTTTTTTCCCATCAACTTGCAATATTTCACAGATTTTTCAATGCTTGGTCCCAGAGACTGCTGTGAATAACAATGAGGATGTTATCTCAAATTGCACATAATTATTACGATGTTTGTATTATTGCGTAATTATCTAGACATAACGATTATTCAGATTATTGAATAATATATGTGGGTATGTTTGTGTTATAATTAGAACCGAATATTCTAAGTGGAGCATGCGTATCGAGTTGCAAAGGCCAAAGGCAGCATAGTTTTGTCACGATTCGGTCTTCACGCTTGTAAGCCAGCGCTATCAGATAAAACTGCAGGCCAATCAATTCAGAATTTCCACGAATTTTCAGAGTGCTTAACGACATTTCACAACAAATTTATTCTATTCAAACTGATTTTAACAAAACGAGTTTTGAAGAGAATATTCACTTCTTCGCACTTTCGTCAGAGCCCGATCACGAAAATATTGCTGCATGTTAATTAAATATTTCGATGAATATCTCGAGAGGCCAGGAATTCCAGGATCGAGGGGCAATAATATTACGCCTTCTTTGGGTTTGATTACTCGTTTCTTCTATTGGGATTGGGCGGGGGAGGGGGGTGTTCGCTTACCTTGAATATGCGCTTGAAGAGTATGGCGACCATCTTGGCCGAATAGCATCTCCGGCAAAATCCGAATATGGAGGTTTTGATGAGGAGCCGTATCCCGAATACATAGCGATCAAATACGAAACACAGTCCCTAAAAAGTATCCTTATTCTGTCCTTCGAATCTAATCTGCAACAGAAATCACGACCTATGTTTGAGGACATTAGAAGCACAAAACAATCCCAGTGATACGAGCATAATTATTTTCCCTGTTGTCCAAGAAAAGTAATTTTATATCCAGAAGAAAAATCTATAATTCAGGCCTTTCCTTTTAACAAATCCAAGAAATAGTCGCATTTGTGGTAGAGTTCTGTAGATCAAACATAAAATTGCCATCATTTATGCTCCTTAATTAATAAATGCACACAAAATACTGCAATACGATTGAATAATATCCTAAGTTAGAACCTAATGTATTCTAACTTACTGCGTGGTATAATACAGAGTGTTAGAAATACTGAAGTGAGCTGACTATATCTCAGAAAACAGAGTAATAAACCAAAGCGCGGTTCACTTTCTTCGACCTTGCAGCGATTTGGGGTTGTCTCAGCCTGCCATTGGGTGACGCAGTGCGTTGCTTCACTGATCACGATTAATAGTCACTGAATATGAACGAGCCTGAAACGACGCCCACTTTTGGCCTAAAAAGTTTGAACGTGAATGATACTATAAATTAATTTAAAGCTTTGGCAACATCTGAAATCAGTATTGTTGGCTGGCGCCGTGTGATCCATTTACCTGTAGTTTTGTTCAGGAATTCAGGATCACGGATCATTATTGAAATATAGTAAATCTGCATTATCGAGTCTGGTGTCGCCTTTAATATCGTTTGTCCAATGGGAATTACTTCTTCTTTAAATCTATTATTCTGCTAAGTAACATGTGAAATTTGGTAAGCTTTATTATCTCGAGAATACACCGAATCTCTCGATTACAAAGACCAGCTGAAAGTGCTTTAATAATATTTGTGGTTGAAAAGCCATATGTTTACTCTAGCAGTCATAGCGGCGCTTCGGAAAAAAAATCAATTTTGAATGACATCATTGATATTATTGACAGGAATCATATTTTATTTATTTATTTATTTATTTATTTATTTATTTTTTTTTTTTTTTTTTTTTTTTTCAAAATTGAATTACATTAATTCCGATTATTAACACTGTGATTTAATATGCCAGTGGTGTCTTCATAAGTGGTTACAATACATATATGTATAGAGAGTTCAATAGCTCGATCTATAGGCTATAGTTAGAGATTGAGGGAAAGGTTGATAATACGCCTGCCTACATGTATTACCGATAACTTTATGATGCGTCAGCAGAATTTTCAGGTACCATGGTTAACGCTAATATCAAACCACAAACCCTAAATTAAATGAGAATGCCAGTATAATTACCTGCAGTTTTCCCTAATTGAGCCTGGATTTCAGGATGCACCTGAACGAGGAGTCTCTTCTCTAATTCCACGGTTGGTCAATAAACAGGACTGATGCCAACAAGCAAGATAAAAGGAAATTTGGAGAAATACTTTCCTTTATGGATTTCATACACTCTAAACACTTTGAACCAACCTGGCACCATTCAATTCAATTCAATTCAATTCAAAACTTTTATTCGGACTCAATGGTCCATGCAAACAGGTAAAAAGAAACATGTGAAAGAAACAAGCATTAGGTGTACATAGAAAAACAAAGAACACGTCAATAAAGGATCATATTGCTGCTAAATGACAGACACTTATTCCAAAAACTATCATTCTGATAGTAAACCCATTGTGATGCATGAGGCACGATAAGGGTTTGCGGCTCCACCGAACGAATTTGGGTGATTGACATCCTTATATGCGATGAAACGAAATGCAATAGGAGTCTTGACAATGAGGCTACGAGTCAGACGAAAATGCTGACAATAGTTAGCAATTTTTAGGTTTCAACTGTGCAGATCACAACCTGGTTACCACCGCAACGGTTTTGCCTAACCAATGAGTACATAGGGGTCATCGCGCGCATCTGCAATTTCATTGACTTGCGATTTATGCCTCTGCTATTGTATGAACACCGTGCTAAGTGCTCTCATTGCACGGTGGCTGATTCCTTTGACAAAGTGAGTTGCAGGAATGCGGAAATTGCATTCATTAAATTCTGAATGACTTTCTTCCAGTGTGAAAATATATACAGACAACAAAACAGACAAACAAACCTGCGTGTTGTGAATTAGTACAACACACTACATCACCTTATTAACATAATTAGTTGAGTCGTTTATAAATTGCGAAACCATTGTGATATCCTTCATGTATGGCAGTGTTTCATGTCCATTCCTTAACAGTGTATTCGCTCAAACTATGAGGAGAAAATCATATTGCAATGATCGAGACTTTATTGGCATTGTCCGTGAGCCATATTAGGAGAACAATGCATGACTGAAATTATAAGACAATTACACTTATATAGATAGCTCGCCAGAAGAATGGGCGATACCAGTTAGTTAGCAGAGAGAATCACCTTAAAACGAAGCATTTGTCAAAACCACTGCAGGAACAACCTCGTCTGCTCTAAACTTCACAATATGATATGTATCCCGTTATCATAGTGAATTTCTTAATTTTGTTTTGCGCGTAGCTGGGGTGCATAGCATGATAGTCCAACAATGTTCAACCACTCTTTTATTACACGGTTATAATTCATAAATTGCATAGCTCTGCCGTTCTCACATAATTATGTGCTCAAGTTCAAAAATTCTGAATCGAAATGATGACAGTGAAATGAACACTACATTTATTAAGATGACCGCTATGGATTTATTTCTGACACTTCATACATTATTTTAGAAATCTTTCCATGTTTCTTGAAGTCGAATTTTTGTTTCCTATACTTCAATTTGTACGCAGTATATCTTCTTGTTGACCAACTTTAGAAGTATTTTTGACTGACTACTTCCTGAATAACAACCTGGAGAAAACGTAGGGTTTGAATAAAGCATGACTGACTTGAACGAAGGTTTTATTCAAATTCGAAGGACATACTTTTTATAGAGAGGAATTTCGGTTTGGGCGTTTTTGTTTTTACTTCCCGGTCGATAACTTGTGTGCATGACATTTGATTACATTCTTCACGTCATCTCATATGCTTTTGAAAGGCATTTTAAATGATTACATGTATAAGTGCAGGGAGAACTGAGCTACTTTTTATTTCACGATTCGCAGTCCCCTGGATCACAACTGGTGAGTTCAACGCCATAAGCTTTTCTCGTCTTACTCTTAATTGCTCACACTTGAGACGCAGTTTATTTTTGAGAGTGTTATCATTTTCGTTTTTTTCAGAATTTATATTAAGTATCAATTAATTGTCATTATATTATTATGTATTTTTATTGAGCATTTGAGGCAAAATTGAAAACGTAATGACAGGTCAGGTCTTT
>KB296374.1:25073-54433 GCA_000328365.1 Capitella teleta | reverse complement strand
ATGAACTCTAGCTTTGAATGCGCGCGGTCTTTTGTCGGCAATTCATTAAATATCATCACAAGCACACCAACAACAATGCCTTAGTCGAAATCCACGGTCTATTGATTTTAGGAGTCAGCCTAGCTCTGGTCGCGATCTTTTGTCGGTCATTCATTAAAGATCATCACAAATACACTAACAATGCCTTACAGCTTAGTTGAGATCCACGGTCCGCTGATCTTTGGAGTTAGCCAATCAAAGCTTTAGTCGCGGCGTAAACAGAGGAGAGATAAAGGCTGTCGACTTCTTTGTGGGGACGGGGATGTTTTGGTGCTTTGTAAACAACTGACTATCTCTCTCTCTTTGAAGTTACCAAACTGAGAAATATGCTCATCAAATTTTTCGACTTCGAGCTACAGATCGAAAATATGTCTCAGGGACTTCGAAAACACTTCGACACAAGGATAAATTCGAGAATGAGACGTTCGAGGGACGGATGTTAATGCTAATAGTAAAGTATAGGAGAATCGTCGGGACTTCGAAAACACTTCGACACAGGGAGACATTCGAGGGATGGACGTTTGATACCTCGAGGTTTTACTCTATGTAACACTTGCAGCAATCGGAAAACGTCCTTTTACCTTTGAGAGGGATGGTACGTTCCAATTGCTGAATGCTGCATTGATTTCTTCAAATTCTGCGACTGTAATAAGATAAAATCACAATCGACCAGTCAATGAAAAATCAATGACCCTTTTAATCTTGGTGATGATCCGTTCTTCTTTCATAAAATTCAACACACGACTGAGCAAATTCTCCGGATATTGACTGAACAGTTGAAACAGCTCTGGAGCGCAACTTTTCTTGTCGCCAATCAACATCGAAGCCTGTGAACTCACATCGTGAGGAGGACAAAGAGAGGTAGCAGAGATACCTGAACGAGATTCAGGATGACGCAGAAGTAGATGTTGTGCTGGTCTCTCACATCCATCGGGACATCTGCTTTCTTCGGCTGCAGGGGATTAATCGTGAATTTCTCAAACAGCTCTTCTCGAGTGGCTGGCAGACACACAGACGCTGTCACTGGGTCTTGAGTGTCACTGAAAAAAGAAGAAATATTAAAGTCGATGTGAACGACAGAAGGAATTCTCACCTGAATTTTTGCTGAAGTTTCGAGACGACGTTTCGGAATGCAGTGATGTTGATTGGCACGGAATTGGATTTGTCAGATTTCGTGTAAGTTTTGCCCTTTTTGTACTCGTTGACCAGAGCCTGTGGTGGTTATGTGAATGGTTATACGGTGGTTATTGGATGGTTATATGCCTGCCTCGTCCTGCATGGCTTCTTGAAGGTAGATCTGAACGTTGCGTTTGGTGTCATTGAATTTCATCATGTGCTTCATTCTTCTGGCGCACGCTAACGAGGATTTGTCTAACGAGGCCTTGAAAGTCTCCTGCAGAATGTCCCTAACGACTCCGTAGGGGGGGACGAAATCCCGTCTGCAGCCAAAGAGGAAGTTCTGAGCCACTTGGCACAGGAGCAACTGAAAAAAATGTGAAACATACAAAATGGGAAACATGCAAAATGTGAAACATGCAAAATGGGAAACATGCAAAATGGGAATCAGCGGCTTGGAATGACCAACCAGGGTGTTCTCTTTCTTTGTCCATTTCACCCGTTGCTTGTGCATCATTGAAATTGCTTTTTCATCCTCCGCGCTCACAATTCTCCCTCTCTTCGCTACAGATTGACCGTCATTATATCACGTTGACCAAGATATACAACCACAAACCTGGTTTCTCCCTTTTCCTGATCTTTGGCTTCTTTGGCGCGGGAAAGGGAAAGCGAGCCTCCGTGTTGATCGGCTTCAAGGGAACTTTGTTTGCCGCGACTGACGTTGAGATTAAAAAGATGAATGGGCAAAGATGAGCTCTTACTTTTTGTCTCTTTCGCTAGAGTCTGTTTCTTTCTTGGCGATTTCTTTGGGGATTCTTCTTCGTCATCTGAAACTGAACAATTCTTTTTAATATTCAATCAATCATTATTTGTTTTAAATCTGTGCGACCCCTTTGCGCTGAAAACTGTGCTAAGTCGCATTGTGACTTTTTTTTATTTTAATTAATTAATTAAAATTCTTGTAGGTGAGGAAAGATTTTTTTTTTCTTTATTTCGCCATCAAAACATGTCGATCAACATTTTGCACCCATCTGACCTCTCAAGGCTTGTTTCTCGGGAATATTCTCAGCAACTTCTTGAGAGTTTTAGCGCTAGGGGTCGCACATTACATAATATTGCGACCATAGCAATTTAAATACCAAGATGCCCCTAAAACATGATAAGGTCGCCAAAAAGAGCAGATTGTGTTCTCACCGCTTGAATCTTTGCGTTTTCTCTTCCTTCTCCTTTCACTGACAAATTGTGAATGAACGAGAGAGACCGGCTCAACTTCCGTTCGAATCAAACACCAATTGCGACGTAAATGACTGCAGATATGAAATAATTAGTAACAAAAAATCAAAAATCAAATCGCAAATTAAAACCAGAAGAAAGATGAGTCCGTGCCAGCAGCCCCAAGATGGTCACCAGGCAGATGACCCTCGTCCACGATTGCGTTGACGTCCTTCGGAAGCAGGCATTCCAGGAAGCGAGCGTTCTCTCCCCTTGTGACGTTCTTCGCGCGAGCGGCTTCACTTTGCGCTAATGATTCTGTAATCAACAGGTACGAGGAGGGCTCTAATTAACATGAGGGGTTTACCTGAGGGGGTGCTGAAACAGAGGCACTGCAGTTTAAACCAATACATGTTGATGTCCTCCATTGATTTGAACGTGAACAGCAGCGGAGGCCATTCGCTCGGCTGCTTCATAACTGTGGAGTCTAACATGGAGGCTTTCTTGTGGACATACACAAAGATCTGAAAACAGCAAACACAGAGGAATTAGGGAGAATTTCCAAGGGAAATTAGAGAGGAATTAGAGAGAATATCAAGGGAAATTAAAGAGGAATTAAAGAGGAATTAGAGAGGAATTAAGAGAAAATATCAAGGGAAATTAGAGAGGAATTGAAAGCTTCGATTTATAAGCTGAAAAACGAAAATAAAGAGACAAAATGCCTGAGTTTTTTCTTTGAAGTTTTTCTTCCCGTAGGTGAGCAAGCCCTGGCGACAGAGGGAGTCGCAGATGGCGTTGAAGGAGAAGATGTACTTGCGTTCGTGCATCAGTTGCTGTCTCATCAGAGACGGCAGCTGGCACATGGTCAAGTTACGGTTGATTGGGTCAGCCAGCAGCTCCGTCAGTCCTTTGATCTGACGATAAAAGATTCCTCACAACTGCCAAAACAAGCCTCACAACAAACTCACTTTGTAGTTGACTCGTATGACTTGACAGAAAATGCTGACGGGCAGAACAAGCAGAACGTCACCAATCAAGCACCAGCCGCGAGAGTAACCGGAATGCTGAGGCAACGGAGGAAGGAATCGCTTCCAGGAGATCTGCTCACAGAACACGCGATCCCGGTGTAGGTCATCCATGCTGAAGGTGCTTCCCTCTGTCTCAGAGGAACTCATGTGCTCAAAGTCCGAGTAGGAGGTGCCCGGGTTGGACATGCCGTACGTCAAGTACCATAGTAACTCATGCACGATTTGCAATCTCCGCATGCGAGGCTGGAAGCCATACTGCACGCCCATCGATGAGTCATACTCCATGGAATTGGTGCTGACGGCGCTAGCCAGCAGTTTGCGCTTATCTACGACGGGTTTAGCGGCTGGGGCTTCTTTGCCCTGCTTCTTCTCGCGTCGTTCCTTGCGGAGATCTTCTTTGGATGGAGTCATCAAGTGCAGGCGCTGTGTCTCAATCACAGATTTGATCAGGGGGTCATCAGGTGCAATGTCGACTGCATGCAGCAGATGTATCTGCAAATCTAGGTCAGGTCAGTTCATCAAAAGGTCATCATGAGCACCTGTTTGGTTTTTGAGCAGTCTTCGGCCTGGAGCGTGACCTTTTGAATGATCTGGCAGATTTGACCTGCGCTCGTCATCCGATTCAGGAGACGGATCAATGATTTGCGATCGAGGCTGTGTTTCCATCCGGCCTGCTGTTCCTCCTCTATGATGGCCTACGATCAACCGCAAATTAATCATCGCATCAAAAATCAATCTGTACCTTTCTCAGGAGGAAGATGTTCTCGATGACCTTTGCTTCTTTGATCGCATTCAAAATGAAGTTTGCTCTCTTGAGCATTCGATACGTGACAACATCTGCAAAAAAAAAAACAATTAAAACCCCGTCGCAATCAGCGCTAACGACCTCACTTGCTCGTTTGCCGCCCGGTGGCTCCAGGGCTTTCACCAAATTCGCATCCAAATCATCGTCGTTGTCCGTCTTCATCGGCTCAGCTGGAAATTCAAAACTCACAATTGAAGTGGTTTCAGTGATGAGTGAACGAACCAGGGGTTTGGATGATGTGGCTCTCGTTTAGCAACTTCTGATGAATCGCGCTTTCGCCTACAAACTGATGAACCACAAATCTGATAAAGAGATAAATGAACGACCTTTGACCCGGTTAATTCCCAATCAACCTCTGTTCTCGCTGCTTGATCTTATCCCACATGAATTCAGTGGCCGCCTTCAGTCGAGTGAGTGTTCTGCAGAGCAGTCGCGAATCGAGGCGAGGGATCTTGAACAAGCGAGACCCTTCCCGGATGCTGATCCCCAACTCCTGTCTGCTACGAGCGTACGCGTACACCTGATGCATGATCGTGAGATCGTGGAATGTGGAGGTGGTGGCCCAAGGCTTCACTGTGGTAACGAGATAATTAGATGCAGAGAGATTGATGAGGACTCACCCTGGCTGTCCTCCTCCAAATGCTCCTCTTTGTGTTCCTTCTCCTCCTCTTCATCCAACATGTATTCCTCAACGGAGAACGGAGCTATGAGTTGCACCGATCGAACCTTGACATTCCTGCTTAGTTGATATTATGTCATAAATGAGAAGATCGTCGTCATGTGCTACGTGCCTTTCTTTCGATTTGCCGTCCTTGTAAATGAAGTCTTCTCGAATGGTCGCCTGATTCAGCACGACATTTTTGGTGAAGGTATTCAAAACTTTCTTCATTTGTTTCTGAGAAATATTCAACTTCACCCGGAGGTCATTCAGATTCTCAGTTTGAGACGGTTGCTGAAGTAGATAATCTATAAAAATTAAAATAAAAATAAAAAATAAATGAAAATAATTCAACAAACGCATTAACGCTCACCAGACACGCGTATCATGAATCTTGTGTTGAGTGGAATATACTGCACTTTGAAACGCTTCAGGTGAATCAGTTTGCAGTGCGCGTTTAGTTTATCCGTCGTGCGAACATAGACGTTTTGTTGCGCGATCACATTCAGGGGTCCGAGGACGTTTTTGACGATGTAGAAGAGGGACTTACTTCCGACCTTCATGACGCTCAGCAGACTCTGTTTCCCTTGCGTCAACTCCCCATTCCACCGTGAGCTTAAATAGGTCACGCTGTAAAAGTAGGTCACCTCCCAATCAACACACTAACCGTCCAATGCGCTCCAAAACTGCGTAGTAAATCGCGCTCATGTTGTTCAAACCGACCTCTTCGTTCATTAACAGGCTGAAGGAGCGCTGCTTCTGTGAAGCCACAATCGCCATCTGCTCTCCGTACCTACATCAAAAGATATTTCATCTCCACTCAACACGCATGACGCCCTACTTTTCTTCCGCTTGCTCCAGTGTCAGTTTTGGAGTGCAGTCTGAATCGCGGATGTCTTCAGTGATATTCACTCGGGTTTTGTACGTAAGACAAGAACCAAAGATGCCGTGAACTTCATCTTTGATCGGATGAACGGGATAGGGGTCGTCACCCTCCATCAACTGAAATGAACGCCTCATTAGCATAATGTCACATAAATTAACACGGGAGTATCTCTCACTGGATTCAATCCAGCTTTCAAATTGTCAATACCCTGCTGATTGCCTCGGTTCATTACGTACCAATGAAGTGCATTCTGCCAACTCCTCCGGATTCGTAGAAAATCGCTGCTTGAAAGCAACAGGTGGCCGCGGCTGAGGTAATCGGTAGAACTCAAACTCAGGGTGGGGACAAATGACTTCGTTCCAAATGAACTCTTTGGACTGAGGGTCCAACTTGAGTGAGAAGGGAGGCTGACAGGTGGAGAGACGTAGCCACAGGGCAGGGATGGTGATGCCTGAGGGCAAGGAAATTGTGCACCTGATGAACTTTGAATTCACTCTTACCGTCCAATCCTTCCAGACCGATCTCCTCAATGACTCTGTCGTTGAAACTCATGGTTCAAGAAGCAGTCAACTCTAGATAAAACAGAAAGAAAAACTCATTAAATTGCCGTCTGAACCAACGATCTTTCTAACGGAGAATGTTTCCCGGGATTTTCTATTTTGTGTCACTTGGAGCTTGTAGGCCCGGTCTTCCTTTATTGCCTTCACACTGCCCCCCCCCCACCCCCAAGTCTGGAATTACGGGCCAAAACAATTAGTTATTAGTCTGAGTCCCTGCATCAGTCAAAGTGAACAGGGTGAAATTAGTATATTAATTACCTACTGATTACTCAAGGATTGAAGTTCTCTGCCTTAGTTGCGGAATCCGAGGTGGACGTTTCATCTCACTTTGACTTTGGAAATTTCTGATCTCACTTTGATTGCAGTTTCTGATGTTACATTGATATTACATCATCATTATTATTAGATTATTATTACAATACTGATTTGGAACTATTAATTAATAAATAATTTTTTTGATAAGAAATTCAAATATTACAAACTATACATATTAACGTGAATAATGATAACCATGAATAAACATTAGACAAATTAGAGAAAGAATTTCAATAACAAGAGTGAACTTCATCCACGAGTCGAGATTCGAACTCCAGGCAACAGATTCCACAATAATATCAACGCCTTATCCCACTCGGCCACCAAATCACCGCGCTAAACAAATTGCCAGGGCTGGCTCAAGAATGCTGAATATTAATAAAATAATTAGTGTCTACGCTTATAATTACCTGTTGACCGATGAAAACTGTTCCGTTCACCTTTTTACTTGGCCAAATGCTGCACAGTTCTTTCAATGGAGTTGAAAACGGGAAACAGTTGGAGATAGCGGTACTAACTGCTTCCTACTTTATGCCACTATTGGTTATTCACTAATCTCACCACCGAATTTCAAAAACTTCGACTACGAGAGAGAGGCTCCAAAAACTAAAACTGCCAACTCTGGTACACCGCAGAATGCGAGGAGACCTCATTGAGGCTTATAAAATATTTAATTATCACTCTGTCTATCCCTCTGAACTATTGACTCAACACAACCCAACAACAAGGGGACATTGTTTTAAACTAGCTAAAAGCAGATCAAAACCTAACTTAAGATTACATTCATTTTCAATACGAATAGTAAATAACTGGAACAATCAATAAAAACAATCTAGATAAACACCTAAAAAAAAAAAAAAAAAAAAAACAAAAACAAAAACAAAAACCCTCTATAATTTCGGAGCCAACTCGTTCGTCACCAACACTCAGAACAACGAATGAAAGTCGATCTGCGAATAGAAGCATGAAATGCTTGCTCGCAGGATTAGACCCTGAAGCCATCAAACCGTGAAAATATGGCTGGTTGAATCATGAATTCGGTGGCTAGCTGGATAAGCCGATCATTCTTCACAGCGGTGGCTGAGTAAAAATCACGGCTCAAACCAGCTCAGAGCAAGCATAATTTCCCTCTCTTTCGAATCCAGAAATCAATATAATCATCAAAACATATACATTGAGCGCCAAAAGCAAGGCAACAGTATGCATCCTTCCAAAATTATTTAATAACTATAATCTTAAAACTCACGAGGAATTAAATTGACAACAAATAAAAATGTAAGTTAATTATGTCATAGCATCTATGCTCTACAAGAGAAATTGTCTTATAACCCTTTATAGCTACCGATTTGTTTGGAGGACATTATAGTCAAGAATTCACAATGCAGCTTTTCTCCCTGGATTAGTTGACAGTTGTATTTGACAGTATTTCATTTATATCAAATACATTCTGAGTAAAAAATAGTATGAAAATAACAGATACTTAGATACGAGAACCAAATGATCGTACTTAATTATGTTACAGGATCTACATCAGCATGCCTAATATTTATCAACAAGTATACTCGAGGAAAAAATTATCTGCGCTATGCTGCGCTATCAGAAATCAACATCAAAGAAAGTTTATGAAACCTCCTTTGTCAAAACAAAAAAGCATTGAAATGAATGAGAAACTGAATATACTAGTACAGTCAGACCCTGTTAATCCATCCTCCTCCATTTCCAAGGAAACTGATGGATTAACGAAAAGGCGGATTACATTTCAGACCACAAATTGATGAAAATTGGTGTCATTCTAAAACCCCCACAACCCATGTAATGCATTATCGTAGTGGCATATACCATTGGAAATGAAGCTGGAGGTAAAAAGGATCTCACGAATGATCACATGAGGCCAATTAAAGATTTTTATTTTTTGAAAAGTTCAGTGATGGTTGTCTGCTCAGCGGCATTATTCAATCTGCTTGTGATAATTAGCAGTTCCATCACGCCCAATCTGTATAGCTCATCTCTATTTTCTTGCTTTGCTAACTTCGACTCCTCGAGTCTCTCGAAATATAGAATTAATGCGTGTACATGCTGCCTCGCTTCCCCCGCCAAAACTTCCTTCGCGGGTTCAGGACTCGCTTCTCCACTCGATTGATCTCCACTCACAACTTTGACATCTCACTCATTCCGCTCCTTCATCGCTTAACCCAGCGACCAATTAAATTAAAGACTTAACAGCATTTTTGTCTGCGATTGATTCGCTTTGTTTAAATAACTTCTTAAGCGTTAAACAAACGGGAAGGCGCTATTTGTTGTTAAACTGACCCGTCTTCAAAGAAATCGCCGACAATTGATGTGTCTTGGCTGATGTTTGTGTTCAACACGCTATTTGGGTGGCAAATTACATGTGTTATTTACAATGGTAAGTGTAGACTCGTTCCCTAGAATCGTGGTCGAAGGCAGATTAATGAAAAGGGCAGATTAAATGACACAATTAACATTACAAACGATTCGTCCCTGAGATTTTAGGGCGGATTACGAAAAGGACGGATTTCATGACGGCGGATTAACGAGGTCTGACTGTATTAGTATTTTGCACAGACTCAGAAATGAAGCCTGGGGAAATGAAAATAAAAACTCTATATAGGAAGGCAATTCATGATCAACAATTAATTGCTTTAAATTTCAAAGTATTCTAAATTTCTGGTGTCATGTACATGTACAAAACGCTAATGATGTGATTTTTGTTGATGATTTTTTTTCTCTGAGCCCCACTTGGTCAATAGCGATGAATGCTAGTGCATGATCAGATGCAAAGAGTCGCATCTGCATCTCAATTGACAAACGATTGCCTTTTAATGTAAACAAGATATTTCATACGATTTTCATGGCGGTGTATATGAACGATGGCGGCGCATGTACATGGCAGCTAGCCGTTTTGCCACGGCTGGCTGACGGCTCAGGCCTCCATGGCCGCGGCTGGCGACTCACGCGACAGCTTCATGGTCTACAAAGGATCATCCTAAGGTATCCTAAGGTAAGCTTATTAGCTTGCCCTCATGAAACGTATAAAATGGTTAATCTACATGTTTTTTTCGAGTTGGAGATTTGATAAATTCGAAATTTAATTCATGAATTATAAAGAACTAAAAAGAATGTGAGCTTCTTCGTGCGATTCATTTAGTACCTCTATCTCCGAAACCGGAGCTACGCTAAACGAGTGGCTCTGCACATACTTGTTTAGATTGGATACGCATTTTTCGGGAATTATTTACTAATTTAGTTTAATTTTAGATATTATTCAGAAATGGAAGGTAGTGCCTCTCATGTTTGCCTGCCTACCGAAGCAGAAGCTTATGTGCAAGCCATAAGTCCCTTTGATTTGATTGAAATTGGTGGCTCGAAGTTTAATCAGCAGCATGAATACACGGAGAAGTTGAACATGCAGGCCGTCTTGAGCGCGTCTCTACAGGAGGACGAATATGTGAAGGAATTCCTCATCACGCATGAAAAGGTTCCGAGAAAAAAGCTCAAGTATCCTCACCTCAATCCCCTTTCTTCAGATTCCTCATCTCATTCAAAACCTCATCACAACTGAAATGTGGAAAAGCAAAGTTTTCCCGGAACTCTTGTCACACGACGAAGATTCAATGGTCATGTTCCCTCTCTACATTGTGGTATGACTCTTTTATCTTTCTCCCTCGTTCTTCTTTTCATCTTCTATCAATATTTAGCTGTATCACGAAGCAACAATCGTTAACCTCCTTGAGACAGTACTCTTTCATCAAGATGCAACCGAAGCAGCTGAAGATGCGATTCTTGATCTGCTCGACTTCTGCTATCGAAAACTGTCACATTTAATTGCAGGGTTAGTATCAGCGGCAATTTAGTATATTTATTTATGTATCTATATATCATTTTCTTCCCTCCAAGGGAGCGCCAATTTGAGGAGGAGGAAGAGGAAACTGATGTTCATTCGGGAGACGTGTCCTCTGCTCTTGTCAGTTCTGATGGTTTCATTTTTATCATATATTTTTATAAATTCATTCACAGGAATTACGAAAGCAAGAGCAGAAGTTGAACTTTGACATCAGCATGAAGACAGTTTCAATTCTGCGTTGCATCATCGACCATATGGAGAGGTACGTGAGCCAAAATTATTTTCATGTTTCATCTTTTGTTTGATTCAAATCTCAGTCTACCTCTGAGCACGATGAGTCGGCTGCTGAACACTCACGACATTCCTCTTCTCCTTGCTCATCTCATTGAGTCATCACCATGGAAACGGGAGAGAAATGGTGCAGTAGCCACTAAGTGGACTTTTATTACGTTCCTTCAATTTTTCACAGGTGTCTTGGAGAAGTACGTTGACAATAAATGGCAGCCAGTTGCCTCCAATGACCGCTTCACTCTGACCAAAACGGAAGGCCAGATCTGGCTGTCCATTTTCCAACTCCTGATGACGCAAGATTGCCAGAATAATTATGAAATTGATCCGCAAAGAAAGTCCAGTCTGTTGAAGGTATCCCTCATTCTCTTTACGCGATCAGTCAAAAGGTTACTTGCTTGGCTCTCTGTCAATTGCGACCTTCGTTGAATCGCCAGCAAACATTTCCGCCCGATCTCAGCCAATCTCGTACGTTGAGAACGGCCCAGAAGAGTTCAATAGTAATGCTTAAGTTACTACCTTGCAGTGCGGCTTGGCACCAGAGCTGAAACCGGCGTAGACACTTTCCGAACGAAGCTTATATTAATACATATCTTTATTCATACACACAAGTGGTATAAAATGAATAGAAAACAAAAATAATAATAAATCAAAAAATCATATTATACGCTACTACTTATATTATACTACTAGCTACTGCTAGTAGCTGCTTAGCTACTCTGACAATGTAGCGTCGAAACATAGAGCTCAGCTGAATATCTTTATCTGTCCTCTGTGTCAATGAATGTCTCATGTTTGCTGGGTAATTGGGAAGTATTTGGTGAAACCAAAATTGGTTTCCCTTCAAGAACCCTCTTGCTATGCGAAACGAAATTCTCCATCTCCTGAATGAACATTTAACGATTCAAACAATTTATATATTTTAGCTCCGAGGCCATTTGAATGAAATTCTGGTCGATCAGTTGCCTGTTCTTGGAGATCTTCAAAGATACTTGGAACAACTGGGTTTAATGGACCCTCCGCAAACGAAGAAAGATCTTGTCTTGGAACAGGTATCAAAGTTCTTTCTGCACTTGTGTGTTAAAAACCAGCTAACAAATGCACAGAATAATCCGCTTATTTTTACGCGTTTTTAATCACAGTTGCCAGAGCTTCGAGAAAACATTCTAAAAAAATACGAAGGCAAATGGAAGAAAATTGCAGAACTGCAGAAAAAGAACAATTTTAATTCCTCAAAACAGGACATGCGGCAACAGGCGATGAGGTAGTACCTCTATGTTAATGTGATCAGCGAATAAGTGCCTCTGTTTTCTCACGTGTAGGTTAGCCAGTACTTACAACATTGACGCCATTGAGAGCCTTATCAGTGAGCCCCCGAAGTGTGTGTTGTGCGGGGCACCCTCTAGTAAGCGGTGCTCACGATGCCAGAACGAGTGGTACTGCCGGAGGTAACGCTTGCTTCATTTGAAGTCTCCGTTCATTTTTGTTTCTTTTCAGGGAGTGCCAGGTGACGCATTGGCCAAAGCATAAGAAAGCATGCAACCTTCTCGTTGAATCCCTTGAAAAAATCAAACTCCAAGAACAACAAACAAAGTGATTCCGTTTGTGATTTCAAGTTCAATTCATTTATCTCATGATGTTTCAACTCTTGATTAATTTGTTTTCGTGGTAAAAAAATAAACAAATGCAATTCTTTCAAAACAATTCACTATTTGAGAAATCCAAGTTTATGTTCATTGCAATTCCGCCAATGTAAGAATCAATTGACGATAATCCAGCGTGATTGAAATGTGTTCTGCTGCAACGTCGACCCCTTTAACAGCGAAGGAAGTCGATCTGACACATGAAGCATGAATCAAGCATCTTCATCTCTGTCATCACTTATCTCTTCATCGTATGCTGATGTGGTTTCCTCGTTGACAGGAACTAAAGCATGATTCAATTTGTACAAACGACACGGAATGTAATCCTGTTTGGAGAATATCCAGTGTTTCCTTTTGCGCACTTCCTGCGGACAATATCCGCTTTTCAGAACGCACTTTTTCTCAAAACTGTTGCTCAAAGTAATGTTGATGAAAATGGCCGCTCTGCACTCGGATCGTGCATCGCATGCACTGACGCACGATCTTTTGTCGATCGTGGTCAGTTCTTGCAGAGTGGGTTTTGTCGGACAATCCCCATTTGCCTTTTTGTACAAATGCATTTGTCTTCCTAGCGATGGATATTTCAATCTAGTCACTGAAATCAGAAAGTTATAGTGAATTAGAATTAGCCTTAATTGGAATTAGCCTTAATTAGAATTAGCCTAAATTTGAATTAGTCTTAATTACAATTAGCCTTAATCTGAATTAGTCTTAATTACAATTACCCTTAATTACAATTAGTTTTAATTACAATTAACCTTAATTACAATTAGCCTTAATTACAATTACCCTTAATTACAATTACCCTTAATTACAATTAGCCTTGTAAGCAGAATATAATTATGACCCTTCGCCATATGTCCCAAAAGAGCTTTATGCAATCAGGAAATCGATTTTAGTTAACTTAAAATATAATAATATAATAAAATATAATATAGCTGACATTTAAACCTGGAATAAAATATAATTACATCAGTTTTCCACTTTATGTGATATGCTGGCTTCGAACTGTTGAATGATTGCATACATCAATTAATTAATTGATTTCAATACTAATATTACTTAACCTCCAAAATCATGAAATTGAATGGTAGAAAGTAATAATTACTGTTCAAATCCAGTTTCATGTAGGTATAGAATTGCGATTCTTGGTAATCGACCAACGAGTAGCGAACATTCGAGAGGCCTTCCTTGGTCACCACTTGAATCATCCTGTTAATGAACAATACAGATACGCGCATCTCTCTTTAGAGTTGGCGTACTTTCGATTCCAGCAGTTCTTCGGATTCGTGTTGTCTCGCCCGTGTTTCATGGTGGAGTATCTCCCCAGCAACACGTGCGGAGTAATCTTCCTCATATTTTTCTTCTGCATTCTACGACGAAATGAGATTTAAATCGGCGAAGCAGCGTGAAAAAACCCACCGGAAGTACATGTTAATATCTTCTGCGCCCCATCCGAAAAATCGGTTTGAGAAACCATTGACGTCGCGAAACTGCTTGGTTGTCATGGCGACCACGCCTCCGAACCAGGCCTGCATGGATCTCCTGTGAGAGACGTACGTTTTTGCGTGTATAAGGGTTAAGAGTGCTTTACCTGTATTTTTCCCTGTCGAGGCAGATGCTGTAGTGAACCGGGTTCCTCCCACACCTGAACAAACTTCTCCCGTCTTCCATCAGAGTGTCTACGTCATGAAAGATGACGCAATCGAATTTCCAACGAACTGAAGCCTCTACGAAAGCGCTGTTCATGCAGGCTGCTTTGTTGAATATAGCAGGATCCCGCTATCAGCAGAAATTATGCATTTATTATTCGTTAATATCTCATTAACATTTCCTATAAACACATATATTGCTGTGCAAAGAGTAGCCTAAATTTTGAAGCAGGAATCTTGCAGACGCGAAAGTCACGTGACACGTGCGAGGCATTTGATTGGGCGGAGTTTGCTTGTATGTCTGGGTTGAGGAGTCATCCGGGAGACTTGCGCCCTCGTCCACAATAACGCCAGTGCACGCATGCGCACTCGCGTAATTCGTACCGCGATCACCATGTTCTCAATTCGTTTCGGTTCAAACAGGTTTTAACAGCAAAAATTAATATCCGTGCAAATAATATACATAACTATGAATCCATATAATATTACATGCATTCTAAAAATAAACCATAAATACAATAATATATTATATACATCAATGTAGTACCTGCTCAACGACCAGGATCCTGTAATCTAATTGCTGGGCGTGCAGGATGGGGTGCAGATGGACGAGAAGCCCCTTCAGATGTTGCTCGCGGTCTCTGTAAGGCACGATGATGAGGATGCGTTGCCTAGCAACACACTCAGTCGGTCGGTGCGCTCCCCCCACCCCCACTGAAAGGGGTCTCAGGATTCTCGTGACGTCATTCCAGTGGTAACTAGCCGCTCTTCTGACGTCAATCGCCATCCGAGGTTCTTTAATACGAAATTGACAATTGACAATGTTCATTGAATGCACATACTCATCACTGGAGGCACGCAAGGGCATAGGGTGGACGAGTCGTTGGCCGTGCATCTGTCGATGCTTGCTTTTGAGACATCCGCCTGGATCTCCAGGGTGGTCTCTGGTGATTGATCTGGAAGGAGTCTCACGTGAGGCGGGAGGACGTCCAACGGATCGGTGACCTCCTCTTCCTCCTCCAGCTCCACGGTGTCCTTCATCCAATCGACGGAAACTGTCGTCGGTCGGGAGACAGTCCTTGGATTGGAAAGGTCCTTGATCAGGAGCCACAACATCAAGCACTGGACGGTGACGCAGGGCAGGATGATCCACAGGTAAGAGCTGCACGTCCTTGCCATGTTGCTGGGTAATCCACATTGAGTCCAACTCCGTGCAATTGCGATGCATATGAAGGGGTCACACAGAGCACATGAAAGCAGCTAAACGCACAGGAGCACAAACATTCAAAAGATATTTGTTTGCTTTGATGTTTACACACTCATAACATCACAGGCAGCCTCACTTTTATAAAGTATTTGGAGGTAAACACATTGTTGTTGATATTCATGCCAATATTTTGAAAGTTCAAGGTTGATACGAAATATCATAACTTTCATAAATAACACTATTGTTATGTATGTTCTGTTAAATCTGATTGCATGCTTGTAATTATAGCTTTCCGTGCATTTCCATGGCAACCACGCCAATTGGCAATTGATGGGCTCAAACATATGGTTATAAATTATAGAGATTTTTGGCAGCATTTTTCTAGTTTTGATGTCACAGTATAATTACGGTACATGCCAGTACAATTTCACAAGATTCAGCTGAATGGCTCCATTGATAAAACCGCCGAATGCTGAGTCACCGTGAGGACCCTGATCAAATTAGGAAAGTGAGCGAAATTATTCTAGTTCAAAATTATTATAACCAAGACATATACATGTAAATTCTAACCAGCGATATGGTAAGAATATTCATTTTTGCGCTTATGTGATTCTAAAATAAACGAATTTATTTGTTATGACTCCATATTGGCTGCATGCAAGAGTACATTTAAAACTGTTAATACATGTACCGTCACCGGTTAAGTGTTGGCTATTGGTATCTGTTACTGTGACAAGCCTGATGAGCAGTCTAGCGTGTGACCATGTAGTGAGGCGTCAGATAGGCTGAATCCTTGTGGCTCAATGGCGGCTGTTTGTCGGTTGAAATGCTCTATTCAGCAGATGATTCAGTGCTGTATGGCGAGAGAATAGCGTCCTGACGACAAGAAACTTCACGAATATCGAATGGGCCCAAAACGACATCGTCGCATTTAATAGCATTGCGATCAGATCGCAGAGAGACTTCGATCCTGAGTTCTTCTGGGGAAAACACGGAATTGGATGTGGAGATATATTGCATCGCAAAAAAAAAAACAAAACAAAAACAAAAACAAAAACAAACAAACAAACAAACAAACAAACAAACAAACAAACAAAACAAACAAACAAAACAAACAAAAAGCATATAATTAAAGGTGATATTTGAAGATTATTTCAAGAACAAAACAAGGAAGCTCTGAGCACAAATCCCCACCCCTCCCCCCGGATCGACCCAATCACTGGTAATTAAATGTGGGTTACCAACCCTAATTATGATATTACTATAGTAATAATAATAATTAATAGTTAGGTCATTAACTTTAATTTAATTACACATTATAAATATTATTATAATAATAATTGAGGTCAAATTAGAATCATTTGTGTTCACGACACTGAATGTCGATTAATATTGAAATTCGTGTCCATTCTCCGATGCGAGGATGAAATCGTAGAGTGAAGACCGGCGCCATAATTATATGCATAGCAGGCATCAAATCTTCCACGTTATGAAATATATGTTGTTTATGGCCATTGCTAGAATTTCCATGCGTTTTTCACCCGCGGCGATTTGTATTCTCGTCTGCTGTTAGAATTTATAATTTCTCTGACACATCGCGAAAACTGCCGACAATAACGAATAGTTTGAACTGACTCGATATATTTACTGCAGGAAACTTCTTAGATATAACATCAAACTCCAGGTAATCGTTATTTTCTGATTGAATTGTGATAATTAAATGAAGTCTTCGCTTGCGAATTTGACAGTGGGCGATAATAGAGAAAATCACGATGCTGATGAGCTGAGATGAAAGCTGAGAGTGAGTAGGGCCGTCATTTGTCATTTGAACCGGCTCAACATGCTCCTCTTAGCGTCGCCCGTCCACTTGCCCAAAACCACTGTACAAGGTTGATGAATTAAATACTTGCATAGAGTTGCTGGCTGATGTGTACATTATGATTATTTATTTATTATTTATGATTATTCATGAAGCAGCTCCAACAGAGGCAGTTGCCTGGTTGCTGGGTTGAGGCGGGGTTCGCACAAGCCGCGCCTGGCTAATTGCTTCTTCACGGCTCAGTTGTACACAAGAATGATAACGCAGTATACAATGTACTCAGAAATGCTTCATTTCTTTATTATCATTATCTTCATTATCTTTTATAAGTTATAATGAGAATGGAACAGCCAATTCTTTTGGAAGACGGTAAAACATAAGTTCAACGAATTAGTTGCTAATTTGAGTTGGAAATTTGCCTGTGTGCTATTAGACTTATTTTTCGCGGTCAAACATTAAAGGGAACTGAATTTTAAGTGATGTTCTATTGACTCATAGCACCAATTGGTAGCATTCCGTGCTAAGAACACCCTGCCTGGATGAAAGCGTAAGGAAATAATGCATTCCGAATATCGGGGTTAGCATTGCGCCTATGGGAGAATGGCTTCCATTGCGAAGTATAGGAGGCAAACGTCAGCTGAGGGTTTGCCGTGATTGGTCCCGTTGTCCTCGTGAAGCTATAGATTTCAGCCAATCAGAGCAGATCATCTTAGCCATAAAAGGACATCTTTGTTGTTTACGAAACGAAAGCGCATGCGTGGTGCACTCTGGCTGACCTTTTTACTGTTTCAGGATGAGAAACCATGGTAGGTGTCCTAGAAAATGGCTTGTTAAAATAAGAAAAATAGCGAAAAATATTTTTTTTTTCGCGCCTGACGGGTGGCAAAATGATAATTCCATCTATTTTCGAAAAGAAAATAATAGAATATCCAGGGGTTTAGTTGCAGGACACGCTAATATAACGAGGCCCATTGTAAAAGATAAGGAACTCGGTGTTTCATGACAGCCTCTGACGTCACGCCTAATTAGCAATACATCTCCCACGAAATCGTTAGCGATGATATTCCTTGTGTGGGCCAGGTATAGGAATCATTTTTGGTGCATCAAATAACGACTCAAAGTCCATTTGTAACCAGTTCCTTCTCCCTTTAATCGCAAAAAAAAAAAAAACACGAAAAATATGTCCCCCTCAAGAAATAACTGTCCTACAGTAGTTTCAAACAAATTGATCAACAAGGGATCAGATAGCGATTTGAGCTTACGAGGATGAGGTGATCTGTGTGTTGGTTCTGTGGGGTCATGGATGTTGTTGAAGATGGCATTTTAAGTCAATACTTATCCGCTGCCAAGTATCCGTTATGTAATTTGCCTGATGCAGCAAAACCGCAGACGGAATCTGTTTTTGATGTATTATATGTTCCGCTTCAGCCAGAGTGAAGCATGCTGACACCTGCGTTCTCCATCACTCAAGATGAGAAATTCCTCACAATTAGCATCAAGGCCCCGTATGCCAAGGTAGTAACGACTCAGTCATTGTTCAACGCTTCATGTTCCCCTTTTTTTAGGTGTCCGAAGCAGAGATCTACATTGCGGATTGTGACTTCAAGTTCTATGCTAAACCTTACTACCTCCGGTTCGTGCAGGTTTTCTCATTTTAACGTGCAATGATTTCAAATGTTGACGTGACCTGTTTTCTGTAATTTATTATAATTCATAATAATGTTTCTCACTAGACCCCAGAGCCACTGCTGTATTAGCCGCTATCGGCCGCTGTTGTCAGCCGATCAACCGATTCACTCCAAGTGTTTTATGTTCAGTGTTATAATAAATAAGAATTGCACGAGTCATTATTGTTTTTATCGTGTTGTCAGCTATATAAAGTAAATTATTGCGTACTGTATGCATTTGCATTGGGTGTCTCAGAAGTCAGAACATGTGATGCCTCCAAGCGAATGAGGGACATGAAAAATGGCAGTAATCAAGGTGGATAAATCCTTATCACCAGCGGGATTCTCGTATTTTCCTCTCATTGCCACCTCATGTTTGAATGCTTGCATTCACTGTTTATAACTTGTAATCTTTTGCAATAACTTACGCTCGGCTGTTTTCCAGGCTAAATCTGCCAAAGGCGATTCAGGAGGACGAGCAAGCCAAAGCCAATTATGATTCGACCTCAGGTCTCAAATTTTATTCATGATTTATTAATTAATTGATAATTACTTATTTATTTTGAACCAAGACTTCACTCCAAATGTGCTGATAAAAATTAAATTATACTGAATCAAAAACAATTACTAGCAACTGAAATAAATTGAAAGCAAAATTGATGCAACTTGGTTTTTTATGGCTAAGCTAATTATGGAGGTTCTGATTAAAAGCAGATGAAATTGATATTAAGAAGATTTCATGAATAATTGCAGGTCATTTCACTATTCGTGCTGCGAAGGTCAACCCTGGCGAGCACTTTGATGGCCTTGACCTTCTCACAAAGCTCCTTGCTCCTGCGGGACAAACCTCCGCATCAGGACCCCTGATTGAAGTCTTAGGTTGGTCGCTCTGCTCTGCTTTGATGATCTAACGAAGGAATTATGCTCAACCACAGACGGATCCACGCAGAGCCCAGATGTCGACCAGGACATCGATTGGCAAATTGAGCAGATCCCGTTTGAGGAATCTCAGCTGTCGGCTGTCGGACCAAAGTACGGATTTGCCAACCAGAAGCATGGAGTTCTCAAACGGCTGCAGGTCTGTGCTTTCTGCTGAGGTTGCAGCTGGGTGTTTGAATATCGCAGCTGCCTTTCAATCCTGTGACGATAATCTCAGCTGCCAAGTCTCGATTTGGCAGCTCAATGACCGCCATTTTGAAACGATAAGCTCGACAATTTTGTTTGAAAAATCGAATCCTAGCGAAAACATGTAAAAGCAGGAAGAAGAGAAGTTGATTTTAAAATTTTATAATTTAAATTTAATTTAAAGTTTCAATGCCGACGCATTCGTAAACCAAAATTATGTGTGCTTTGTGAATGTAAAGCATGAGTTTGTCACAGGAGGAACTGTGCGACATCATTGATTTGAAGAACGCAGATGAAACCTCTGTCTCTCAACGCAGAGAAATGCGCGTTGCTCAGGAGCAGCGGGCGTTTGAAGACGAGCACTATCTGTGAGTACTTTATGCGTATTTCCGCATTCGACATCGTATTGTGCTTTTAGAGCGGATTTATTTGATAATCCCACCATCGAAGAACTGCTTGAGTACCAGTCGCCATGGTTACAGGAGTTCCATAAACAGAGAGAGAACTCATCTGATGATAACATTGGTATTTAGTATAACATTGGTATTTACATTATTTGTATCTTTTGGTTTTAAGTTGTTTTCACTGAAGAAGAGAATAAACAAATGTTGCTGTTGCCTAAAAAGGAATATATCCTTTGAATTTTACCAGCAGACTTTATTTTTGTGTAGGGATATTGCAATTGCAGGGAAATGAGGGTTCTACCTCATGAATATTCATGAATATATTAGCATAATGTTTCCTTGACCCCTGATCACATTTGCTGGATTCGGCTGAATGTCAGCAGGTGTTCTTTGGTCTCGTGGACATCATCTTCGCGTATGCTTACAACCAGCGAACGACCCAGGGCGAAAACTCTGTGAGTGCATGCTCATGAATATTCATAATCATTCATCATATGCTAATCAGGTGGAGTCGGGATGGACTATATGCAAATTGAGCAGTACCCTCAGTTGGTTGGAGGTCAGAGTTGAAAGTTCAATTAATTCATCTAATATTCATGGCTTTCTCTTCAGGTTTTCAACAATCTGAAAGATGTCATCATCGCCTCCTATCGTCGCAGCCTTTCGTTTCCACTTTACAGAAACTGGAAGCTAACCAACGCAGTTTTCAACGACGTCAAACATCTGTTTGCGATCGGTGGGAAATATGCCGATCGCTGAATTGCGTTCACTAAATGAATTTTGCACTCAGGTCAAAAGCGTCTGCTTAAATGTTTGCTGGAAATACGCTCCATGCTGACCGACGGTGACTCGCGATACGTACTCAATGACCTCTACATCACGGACTACTGCGTTTGGATCCAACATGCGAGGTACTCACTTTCATCATCATACTCAGATCACTCTCTCCTTTCTTCTTTTCTTTCAGTAAACAGCAAATTTCATCATTAGCCAAGAATCTAGCGACGTTCAACATTGAGAAATCGGACGTTGATTTTGATCTTGATCTAACGGAGGAAGCTGGGTTTCGTGCTCTGACGGAAGACGACACCGTAGACAGCGCAACGGAAGCCATGACCTCGCTCTCTCTGAACGCCAATCGCAAGGCATCCTTCCACAACGACGTGCTTCCGTACAAATCCGGAGCTGTGTCTTCCGGAGCTCCATCCGAATCCGGAACGGATGAAACCAAGTCGTCTGGAGACAGCGGAGATTCCTACAGCGTCAAGGACGATTCGGATCTAGATGATTCTCAGCTCTTTCAATTCCACAGCGCAGATGAGGATACTGTTCCTACTCTGCCTGAGTGATGGCGGCCATCTTGTGTCCAGGTTAATTTCTTCATTTGCTATTGATGCTTATCTGTGTCACTTATATATTCTATGCCATCATGCAACTTTGAATCTAGGCCAATGTATAATTAATTTTCCATTATTGGTTCTCTGAGAGCTTTATTTCATTTTTGAATCTCTGATGTTCAATGTGAGTCGTCATCTTTTTTCTCTTACCATAAGCTTTTATGCTATATCGTATTTATCTTTCCATTTCTCCCCTGCTTCTCGGTATCAATGCTGATTAAATGAGCTATAACGCAAAGGCAAATAGAGTAAGCATTTTGGAAACATGCACCCCTCTCGTGGTATTTTCTGTTCAGTCAGGAAGCTTTTGTCGCTTTGCTTCTTAAGGAAAGGAAGAATTTGATATCTACGCTAGAAATAATAAACTTTGTGAAGAAATCTACAAATATAAAATAAATCTAGAATCCACTATGCTTGCATGTACACTGACTTAATGTGGCTATAAACTTTTCAATATTATAACGCTTCCAAATACAAGCTCAATTTATGGCAATTAAATAAATACTGTCTGGTCTTGTATGCATTTCATTAATTTCATTTATTGTATGCATTTCATTAATTTCATTTATTGTATGCATTTCATTAATTTCATTTATTGTTTTTCATAATGAGTTTTGTTTACCATATATTTTTCTACCCTTCTTTCATAACTGAATTTAGTTTTTGATATATATTTTGTAAATATTATATTCATTCTGGTCTTTCTTTTACCTGAATTTTGTTTGTTAATATTATATGGATTATCAGTTATTAACATGGAAAATGTTTTTTCTCGATTCGGTCGTAAACGAGAAAAGTTCCTCATTCATGTTTTACAGTTTTTCTAAAAGAATCTCGCAACAATAATTCTGTGAACGGATTATTTGCGAATGGATTATTTATTTCCCAGAACAATGCATTTATTCCATTTTGTTTTCAATAATTTAAACTTTTTTTCTACATATATTTTTTACCTGATTTCTATGCAGTATTATTCAGCTAATCAGCATATTTCCTGTGGTGTAGTAAAATATGGAGTTTTGTCAATTTCTGGGTTTTGTGTGTTTTATACTAATTGGGTCATTAGGTCATTAACTATGACCTAGTTTTAACTCATTAGTCAGTCTCTCAATTATAGGCATCTGTGAAAAATGATGAGAGCAAGGAGTAGAACAGTAATCAGGAATAACGTTTAATGATCATCACGGTACGTCATAAACAATTCCACAATTCAAGAGAAAAATGAATAAATGACAGAAAAAAAACAAATGAATGCGATGATCAGGTTTAAAAAGAAATAAATATCACACACGTAAGTACAGGTGCACTGTATTTTGCTAAAGAATTTGATTTGTTCAATTAGCACAAGATTATCATGAATGAGTCGTATTTTTAATCTACTGATCTCGTGGCCGAACTTGTAAAGTGATTTTTTGCTGGTTTTCTAAGCTTTCGCGAAGTTTATTTTCAGTCATTGTGAGCCGCTGCTCAAGAATTCCAACCGTCTGTCGAAAGAAAAGAAAAAATGTATAGACCCCACTCAGCCAGATTAAATGGGCGTAGACCCCACTCAGCCAGATTAAATGGGTGTAGACCCCACTCAGCCAGATTAAATGGGCATAGACTCACCTGCTGAATAATGTCGACCTGCGCCACGAGGTGTTCGAGAGTGGCTGCCAACTGCGGAGGCATGCTGTGTTGTTGCTCCAGGGGCTGAGTGCCTCCGTTGGATCCGATGGTGCTGGGGTTCTGCGTATATTCTGGCATCGTGCCAAGAGATTCCATTCCATGCGAGGAAAAGCCATTCAGCTGAAGAGGGAAGGTGGTCGTCATTCAGAAATCAGAAAAAAATTCAGGCAAGTTAGAGTGAGCAGAGATATAAAGTGAAAAAGACGATAATTAAAGACAATCGCAGGATGAGAAATGATCAAAGAAAAATATGGAGAAGAAGAAGAAGAAAGAGAAATTAAATGAAATTGATAACAATGAGGCAGAAGGGGAAATTCTATTTATGAAGATCAGCGGTTCATTAGGACAACACACACAGTGAAAGGGTCAATGAGTGCACACGGAGGAAGGGTCAAAGAGTGCACGAGGGAAAGGTCAAAGAGTGCACATGGGGGGAAGAGGCTACCTGGGAGTCGACAAAGAGAGCAGGGCCGATGTCTGTGATTGAGGGGCACGTGTCCTTCATGTCTCGCAACTCCGACCGAGCATCAAGCTACGAACAGCATGCAAAGGTGAAAAGGTCAAAAGACATGCACCGTCACGGCTATCTCAGGAGTTATGTAATCAGCTTAACCATTAAAGAGCGATATAGCGCTATGCTATACGTCAAGAGGTGTCTGCATCTCATCAGTGAGCAGAATGCAATTTATGCTTAACCCTTAATTATGATAATATATTATAATTACAGTAAAACCTCGATGTGTCGAAGTTCGTGGGGTTAGCTCAATTACTTTGACTTAGAGATACTTCGACGAAGGGATCGAGGCCGTCATGATATGACCGTTATGATTTCAAATCGTGTTCTGACGTTTTGATTGACGATATGCGCTATGCACTTATACACCGCGAGAGGCTATGATTTTGTGATTGAAACAGTAAAAAACAAATATTAATAAAAAAAAGTAATGCCAAAATATGAAATTATCTTGGAAGTCTTGGGGAAAAAAAATTCACAGAAGGTTGTTTATGTAGCTCTAAAGGTCTCGAAAAATCTAAAAAGTGCCTTCACGTCGAGCTTGCGTTTTGTAGCCATAGCGATGCTGATGATCTAATGATGCTGAAGACTGTTGGTCACTAGATTTTTACTGTTTCTCGCAAAAACACTCATCTCGCAAAAACAAACATCTTTCATATTATTGTTGCGTGCTTTGATATTAAAGCTGTCATAAAGTTCATAAAAGATCTAAGGCTGGATTTCTTTAATTAACTCTAGCTTCGAATGCGAGCTGTCTTTGGTCGGCAATTTATTAAAGATCATCACAAGCACACCAACAACAATTTAATGCCTTAGTTGAGATCCACGGTCCGTTGATCTTTGGAGTCAGCCTCGCTTTGGTCGCGGCTTAAACAGAGGAGAGATAAAGGCTGCCGACTGCTTTGTGGGGCGGGGATGTTTTGATGTTTTAATTGTAAGCAACTGTGCCTAACTCTCTTTGAAGTAACCAAACTGAGAAATATGTTTATATAATTTTTCGACTTCGAGCTATAGATCGAAAATATGTCTCGGGGTCACAGAAAACACTTCGACACAGGGATAAATTCGAGAATGAGACGTTCGAGGGACGGATGTTAATGCTAATAGTAAAGTATAAGAGAATCGTCGGGATTTCGAAAACACTTCGACACAGGGAGACATTCGAGGGACGGGTGTTCGACACATCGAGGCTTTACTGTAATGCCAAACTTATTATGATAATGCATCCAGTGAGGGTGCTAATAATAAACTGCCTAGAAGGAGGTCATTTCTACAGATGATTTTGCGCTTACGTTAGCGGGGGCGGTGTTCGCTTTCTGAGCTGTGACCCTCGGTGGAATATCCGCCACGGTCGGTTTCTGTGCTTTGTTTTGATCCTTGTGACTTTGCAGAACTTGCTTGTAGTCAATCTGATCAAAGTTGGTCTTCCAAACCAACACCTGATCAAAAGAAGGATTAGGAAGCAAACAACTTTTATTTATATTTATTTAGTGTTTATTCCCACCTGTTCATCCTGACCCCCGGATGCAAAGTGATCTCCAGAACGAGAAAAACAGACAGAGGTGACAGGACCCTTGCGGAGAGAATTGTCAAATAACATTTGTTAAATAACATTAATTAACGTTAATCACCTGGTGGCCATGCAGAGTGTAAAACAAACGACCCTCGAGCAAATCTAGAATTTTAAGCGTTGAATCATCTGACCCGGATAAGAGGTAATTGCCGCTGGAGTGAAACGAGAGGCTGTTCACGGGACCATTGTGCGCTGAAAGAGAGGAAGCGTCGTGAGTAAAGAGGACAGAGTGTTGTTGGCGTAGCGACACAGACCGGTGTAATGCTGAAGCAGTTTGTTCATGCGGATGTCCCAAACCTTCACGGTGCTGTCAGAAGAGGCGGCCGCGATGCACGTTCCGCTCGGGTGGAAGGCAACGTGGTTGACAAACCTGAGAGAACGATTTCGATTTCACGGATGAAGTGAGTCACAACTCACCCTCCCTGTTCGTAGAACGTGTGCACGCATTCTCTGCTTTGTCTATCCCATAATTTCACCGTTTTATCATCGCTGCCTGAAACAACCAATCGGCCGTCGTCCGAGAATCTGCGCAAAAATCGCGTGATCAGAGGAGTTGAGGGTGAAGGTCACATTACCTGGCACATCTGACCCAGTTCATGTGCTGATTCAGCGAAAATTGAAACTTCTGGCGGTGAACTGACCAAACCTGAAATGAAGGAAAATGAATCGCACGCTTTTCAGAGAGCAGTTATTCCCATAGATGAACAAAAGTTCTAGAATTTGCAAACAGAATTTGCACCATTAATGCCTTTAATCTTGAAATGCAATTGAGCGAAATTCTTATCTTATATCATGAACATAGAAGAGACCTTTCAACACGACGTAATCTCACTCACTTTAACGGTTTTGTCGTCAGATGCCGTGCAGATGAACTGTCCGTCGTTTGAGAAATCCACGCTGCGTACTGTCGCCGTGTGAGCTTTGTAAACGGTCGATTCTCCTTTACTGAAGAACACCAAAAAAATACTAAAATATGGAGAGTGGCAGCACAACTTACACACTGGGAATCCACAAACGGACGGTTTTATCTCGCGAGGCAGACGCCACTAAATGACCGGAAGGAGAGAAGCAGACGGACATCACTGCGTCCTGAGGGGAAGTGGGAATCAGCGGCAACATCACAAGGGAAGACAAACCTTGTGGCCGACAAATCGATACGCCCTCATCTGAGGTTTGAAGTTCCAGACCATCAGACATGAATCCATGGAACCAGATGCTGAAAGAATTATTAGAGCTCAGAAAACTTCGCTCTACGAAGAACTTTATCTTTGACAATTACTAAGATACGATTAACAGAACTTCAGGCAGAAATATTGAACATTGCAATGCTGACTGAAGCTGAGCGATGTCAATTGCAATGATAACTAAATGATAACTAAATGATAACATCACTATGTCAACAAAGCGCTAATTCCGCCTTTGTTTAAATAATGCCCTTGAATCTCTTCAGTCACCATGCAAAAGTGAATTAACGTTTAGTGTGCATTTTAAAACAGGTGAATTTTTACGTCAATTGCAGTTTTCACATTAACCACAAACAACACATCGCTTTCTTGTCCTTGAACCATGTTTGAAATTCATCAGTGGTACAGTTAACTGTACATATAACTTGGCAACTCAGAATTATTCCAAACTGTCTATGCAACAATTACCATGAGCTGCCTTGCGCTTCAAGCAGTCACTCGTTTTTTACATTTCCAAATCATGTTTGTTGAACTTGTACAACGCAGCACAAGATGCACATTGCATCTTGCGCTTATAATCTGCGACTCATGCAGATGAGAAAAAATCAGAATATAATTCCAGCGCCACTTCTTACCAAGTTGCTTCATGTTGGGGTTGAAATCCAGACTTGTGATCGTATCCCGATGTCCCTTGAAGTGCCTCTCGAGGCTGGGGTCCTCCTGCGCAGAAGAGCACATCATGATGAATGGAACGCGTTTCATGACATCCATACATAATCTATTATAAGAATACATAAAAAAGTGCACCGAATGACCTTCCTGGTGTGACCGCAGCATTTTTTACTTTGACTACAATGTTTGTGTGTGCGATTGTGATCTGTGAGATTAATTTGCAACACGTACTGGAATTTCATTTCTAAGGTCAAGCGTTGTGTAAGAGTTTCATATCCAATGGGGCATTAATCCCAAGAGCGACAGGATATCTCCACTCTCACAGAAATTTCATGCACAGTAAAACCTGTGGTATACGAACAGCTGAAAATCCAAGAGCAATTGTTCGCATACCAGAGTTGTCCGCATAAACTCCTGACACCAGATTATCCCTATGGTAACCCTATGCAGAGGTTTGCAAAGCGATTGATGCTTGAAGAGAAAATAAATGTGTGAAATTATTGTCATTGACCTAATTAATATTCATTGGTCGAGCTTAAACACAACTCATCTCTTTGAAGCATGTGTCGCCTACGAGTGTGAGACGTGGCTTCGCCTGCTGCTTGCCCGCTACGAGTCAGGGTTGATCCCCGCTCCCGGGGAGCTTGCTTCAAATCTGGAATGATTCCTTGGCCAAGACAGCCAGTTGTCTTAGCTCACACGGAGAATGCCACGCCCATTTTAAACAATCGAAATCAACTTGAAGAAAACCCCAGGAATGTTGTTACATCCAGTTGAATATGAAATGAAAGGGATTACATAATCAAAGGAAAGAACAAAGCTGAATGCATCGATACGATGCAGACGCCGCGATTAAAGCATTCAGTTAATCACTTGAACTTCCCGTGACTAATGACCGCGCGCTGTCGGGCTATACATCGAAACATCGATAATACTGTCCGCATATCATCATAAAGGGCTGTCCGCTGTCCGTATAAGACAGGTGTCCGCATAACACAATGAGGTCCCTATCTTTTAACATTACGAGACGTATTGCCAAAGAATTTCGTCCGCATACCACAAATGTCCGCATAATCCCTGTCCGTATATCACAGGTTCTACTGTATCTGTTGATGAATTTGAACCAAAGACACATCCATCTTTAGATGATTCTGAAATTCATTATCATTTTATGTTAATTAATGTTAATTAGTCTATGTTAATTACTAAGTCTTACCTAAGGGTTAATGGAGTTAGAAGTGCTGCATTCGCAAGCCAGTGTTATTGTTCACAGGGGGTCTTACCAGTGAGCGAGCAGATATGGACAAAACTCAATGCAGTGAATGCTTTCTGTCTATATATATAATATCAAGGGAAGTCACTGATTCGTGCCAATCTGAGGACGCTTGCTTCGAAAGCAATCTTCTCTTCAAAAGAGGGAGCCGAAACTTCGGATCTCGCAAGATCACCAATAAATGAAACGATTGACACCAATAATCTCGTACGGCAACGCCTAATTACTAATTAATTGGCCAAAAATCCAATCAGTTGCAAAACGACTAGCAACGGGTACGATGCATCCATTTTGTCGGACAGCAGCAATTAAATTTTCAGCCTGCAGTGAACTCACGATCGCTAAATGTCTAAATAAAATCCTAAAACCGGAATGGAGCTGCAAAAGTGTAGAGCTCAGGATACATTCTTAATTTAACAGATTGGCTTTAGAGTGAAACATCCTGTCTTTAATTGTCTCTCGAACAATAAAAGCTATTCTGAGAGTCAAATTGAGCATGGATTAGGCTAGAAAAAGGAGTTAGAGTTAAAAGACACATTGCATTTAAGTAAGTTGACTTGACGGGAATTAGCAGACGACACATACAGCGCCCTCTGGTGTATAGGTTTAGAATCGTTTTATATACCTCACAACATGTTGTGTTATCTATCTAATAACTTTAGAATTTATAACCAGTATTACGAACTATAAAATTATCTGAATACTGTTATATGCATCCAATAATTTATAGAATCGTACTGCTGGACTGATCTCTATCGAGTGAATGCTCTGATTAATTTCAATTGCATTC
>KB296365.1:3340-17155 GCA_000328365.1 Capitella teleta | reverse complement strand
AGAAGTTTACCTTGATGGCCAAAAAGGCAAATGTCATTCCGGTCGTACTCGGAGCCGTGGACTACGCAAATATTCTCCCAAAAGACAGCTTCATCGATTCCAGGGACTTCGGCTCGGTTAAACAATTGACTGAGTTTCTTATCAAATTAAGCAAAGATCCTAAAAGATACAATTCGTATATCGAGAATATTCACACTTACGACTGTAGATTTCCAATGAAATTTGAATGCGATTTGTACATGATTGCGATATATACATATTAAGTATTATATGTGAGCATCCTGTTATGATTAATATCTAAGAAACATGCATACATGTATTTCTTAAGTAGTCAAAAGTCACAATATTACCGACATCTCCAATTTGCCTGAGAATCTAAGCATAATTACCAGTTTCAGGTACACTTTTTGCAAAGCAGATTTCAATGAATTTTAGGTATCCTATTCAGCTGTGCTGTCTGCGCAAGGAACACCCAGAATAAATTGACTGCATCAAAGCCTAAATTGATTCGACCAATCACCCTCCTCTCGCTTGTCATATCAACACAGCACCCTCCCAGGGCATAAGCAGTGCCACGTGACACTTTGGTCTGTATATAAGAATCGAAATGTCTCTGCGATAAGCAACCATTTTCTCCCCAAACAGCAACATGCAAGGGCTCTGGTGGATTTTGCTCACGATTGCCGGTGAGTTGCAACGAGTAGATCACTTGCTTTGCGAAGGTTCTTGATTAAATACCGGTTTCAACTGTAAAATCCTGCGAGTTAAATTTGGTTTTAATTTTATTTAATTTGTTTTGTTTTTAATTTCATTGAGATGTCACACATTCACACAGCCCCCAAATTAAATTTGGGAAAAAATAGAGGCAAGTGCATTGACGACTTTCATGCAGGGTAGTTGATCGACCATTTTAAACCTCCGATTATACATATCCAATACATGAACATTCTATTATATAACATAACTCTCACCCTTGGAAAGGACTGAATAAATTCGTGAGGCACTAATTACATGTAATATATATCAGGTCCAGTAGGTTATTAGTTATTAGTTATTGCCATGCCCGATGGCTGGCGTACGTTAGTCCGCGCATACATTATATGCCTGTCTGTCCGCCTGTCCACCAGTTTAAATCATTCTCACCCTTATCTCATTCTCTATAATTTATCTCAAAACTATATACGGATCCACGTTGAATGACAAGAAAGTCAGAACAGAAAAACACATGGTGCAGTGCAAATCGTATTGCCCGTATTTCAACGACTGACAAACCCAAAAGGGTTTAAGTGGTGCAACGTCACGTGAAAAAAAAGTGTTATTAATTCGTGAAAATCCCCCCTCACCCCATGGTGATCATGCAGAGCAAGTATGGTTATGTTGTGTGTATTTGAGCAGGCGAAACAACTATGAATAAGAGGAGAAGGCGAAATAAATAGTGGCCTACATCTGTGAAAAAATAAGTGGAACCCTTAAAAATGCATTCTTCGGTGACTTTGCAGTGCTGCCCAACTGCGTAACAAGGCCGGGCGCCCGGTACTACTGTCTATGGTGGTATGCAAGATAAAGAACCCTTGGGATTTATCGATAAGAGTAGGGGGAAACCCCGGTCCCCGGGCCTTTTGTTCTTGGGCCCGTATCATCCGAATGGTTTGGGTGGAGTCATAAAACCTTATCATGTCATCATGTCATCAATGGATCTTTTGTCCCCTTCATTTTTTTTTTTTTTTTTTTTTTTTGCCGAAAAAGTTTTTTTGCATAAACAAAAAAGGAACAAAGGCAATCAATTATATACACCCCTCGCCTGCTTGAAAAAAATATATAGGTGGCTCTGTATCTTGTTATCCGTATTCATCTCATCAAAGGGTTTACTAGAATTCCGACCCAACACGATTATTTCGCCTCATCTGCAATAAAATATAAGCAAGGTTTTATGGTTTTGGGATCATCAGACCGATTAAAATATTGTCTTGGTTTGGGTGATGGGGTGCTTCCAATACTTAAAACGATACTTATCTGGTCCGGCTTGTGACATCTAATGACCGTGTAGCTATGTGAGAGCCTTAATTCGATGTGCCTTGCATGATATGCGGATAGGGGCTCAGAGAAGGCCATTGGATCAATTGTTTTGGAACATATGAATGGGTCCCATAAAACGCTATAGATATATCAACATAACAAGATTAATGCGCATGTAAATACTGTCCATAAATTGGCTTTAATTTAACGGCTGCAGATGAGGTGATGACTTGAGTTGACGTTTCTCGCATTTATTGTTCTTCCAGGTCACACTCTGACGTCATACTCACAAGAAATCGCAACGACAGCAGTTGTGGATACCAGCACACAAGGTCAGCGTCCTTAGCTGAATAGGGAAAGCTTTTGAATTTGACTTTGACTCAATCAACACAATCCAAGCCATGTGTCGACCCACTTGGAACTCCACGAAAACGATTTGCGTGCACAATTAGCCGCTATAACATGTAGCGATACTTCGTAAACGGTGATCGCAAAGGTGTTTAGAAAAATGGCGATTTCACATGGCTATGTTGCCACTCTTTCTATGAAACCTCTCTATATTATATGACACTTTTGCCCATAATGTGTTTTAAAGTGGTGCAAAACTCGGTCTCTGCTAGACTTTGATGTATTCATTGAATATGCAAAGATTTGTATTCTTGCAGGATTTAGCGTAGCCTATTCATCAGCGGCAATCTGAGATCTCCGCTGATTGTAACCATGGGTTAAAAACGGGAAGTTTTTCTGGCGTCAAAACCCATTGGCAAACACGCTAAAAAATCCTGTATTAAAATCATCTATTTTGAAAACGCCACATCATTCAAAATTATATTTCGTCCAGTATTTCCTACTAAACTCAGCAAATTTACGCCGACATTCCAAGAAGTTTATAAGCCCAACCCACTCAGTCATTCGGCTTATTTGCATAATTTATGCAGGCCGCATGCCTTGTGTGATTTGCGTCGCGATGAAATGCTTTTCGCGCCATAATTATTATCAAAATGGAACGTGCTTTACGGGAATTCGGCTTGAAGTACAAATTAGCGATGGGAATTATTCAGTTGAAAGAGGAATAGTTGAGTGCGTTTCGGCCGTAGTCATTTCATATTCATGCAGTTGTACTCATAAAATCATAAATTATACTAGTATTGAAATTTTAAGAAGACGGTTGATAAGCCGACACCGAAAACAACTGAAACACTTTGACTAAACAAATCGAGCAGACAGGAAAAAAAGACAGGAAAAGATGCTAGTAATTGGCGTGACGTTTGCATGATATTTTCATTGCACATGAGAATTAAGTAACGGGGGTTGAAGTCCGCTGAACATTTTCATAGAACTCTTATTTTTAACTCTCGGCTTTGACAGAGTGCCTTTCTCGGAATATAATTTGTGTACAGTCTGTACATGCACCGAATTGCGAAATGAGGTCATTCTGTTGAACTGTGTTGAAAGGAATGCTTCAATAATATTTGAAGCTCTAGTTTTCCGCGTTGACAGGATGGTGCATTTACAATGATCACAGTGACAGTGTACTGGATTAAATTAATAGACTACTAACACACATGAATCGGACGAGGCATACACCTTGTCTTGGCAATTTGCTGTGGTTTTCAACTAATGGATTATGTATGAATATTGCGAAAGTGCGGAAGTGAAGACGAGTTAATTGCACTAAGTCTAATTAATTGTACATTTATAATAATTGCACACTTTTCAACTGTGAGAGTGCGATGATGTGATAAAACTCGCATTTTGTCGAGAAACAGTCGTGCACTCGAGCGATGTCGGCCGTCGATTTTCCTGAAAAAAAATGTGCGCGTCTGCGCCGCAAACCGAGTTTACGGGAAAATATTTTAATGAGTATTCTCTCACTTTTCGAGGTCAATAATATCATACTGTGGCGCATTTCACTGCATACTTACCATTTAAGATGTTTGTTTAGTATGGTATCGAGAGAGAAAAACTATAACAAAAAATTGTAAGTAGAAGTGGCAATCTAAGCTTGCACATAGCAGGATGTCCTAGACCAGCCAGTGATATCATCCAGCCACATTCTATCGGCCTGCCCATGCCCCTGGTGCCTTCAATAACACCTTCTAAAATTACATTACGTAAAAAGCTGGAACTTCCTCATAAAATATGACCAGCATATCTGAACTTTCTCTGCATAAGGTCTTTGAGTAAAAACATTCCTCGTGTAAGCGACAGGGACTGACCGATGTTAAGATTACGTGGATGTTTTTAATTACTTTACACGATGTTTCATTATAGCATATTATGTAATTATTATTATATAAACTCTGCCTATGCATGTAGACCTTTGGGCAGAGCGTGCACGGTATTGCTTCCATCTCCCAAGAGGCAATCAGCGAATATCGAGAGGTCATAAGGCCAAGATGCAATTAGCGAATACTGCCGGTCAGAAGTTCGTGGAGAACAAAGAACCGGGAAGTAAGCGCATCCATCACTATCAGAGAGCAAATACTTGGAAGGCACTAATTTACTGCATTTTCTATTAGAAACACAGGAGGCCCCACATCCATGGTTCTAGTATATAAGACACGCATATTTTCCTTCACCCCCACACCTCCACATCTCTACATCTCTACATCTCTACACTTCTACACTTCTCTCGTGCTCACTCGTCCCGTACGAACCACACACCAAGCTACTCTTTTCGGAATTCTATTGTTTGTGACACCCTCTTTAGAATATTTTATTGAAGGTAAATTAAAGCCAATATGAAGTGATTGGTTGTGTTGTAGAAGCTCAGTGAAACACACGAGTCAATTGGGCTCTACTGAATTCACTGTCTTTATTGACGAGCATGCCTGGTATATATACTGGTTAGTGCAGACGGGAGATCCCCTGGGGGATCCCTGAGCGTATCTGCTCAATCACTGTTCGACATATGAATTTGTTCACGGTGCTTGAACGAGGCACTACATGGGTTCCCCCACACCGAGACGGAGTGGCGGACGACTCTCCCTCCCACTGCGATTTGTTGTAACGGCTGCCTTCAGGCGGTCGATCGAGACTGTCTCTTGCCGACCCTTGACGTCGAGTACGAAGGTCTTTGCGCTGGGACGGAGAACTTTGTAGGGATCCGAGTACGGTGTGTACAGCGGTCTTCTATGGGCCCCCACTCAAATGAACATCTCTGTTGCTCTGGACAGTGAGGCAGGCACTGCACTGCTTAGTGTGCCGTGGTGGCTAGGGTGCTCTGGCACTTTAGGCGGTGTACGAGCCGTCCCTAGGGGAAGCAGGTCTCCAGGTAACCTTGGTCTGTGTCTGAAGACTAGGTCTGCCGGGACGGCATCCAAGTCCTCCTTATGCGCCACGTGCAAACCAAGCAGCACCTACGGTAGCTGACCCATCCAATCTGGTCCGGTGAGACAAGCTCGTAGGGCTGCCTTCAAGATGCGGTGCATCCGTTCTACCATGCCGTTGGCCTGTGGGTGGTAGGCAGTGATCCAGTGCAACTTGGACCCGAGAGACGTAGCTACCTCGTTCCAAAGGTTGGAGGTGAATTGCAGACCTCGATCCCTGGTGATGTCTGTGGGCACCCCGTAATGTGACACCCAGCCATGCAGGAAGGTCTGTACGCATTCCTCGGCTGCGATACTTTTCATCGGCAGTGCCTCCGACCAGCGGGAGCGTCGGTCGATCACAGTGAACAGATAGGAGTACCCTCGCGACGGCGGTAAGGGCCCAACGATGTCCACATGTACTTGATCAAAGGGGGTCGATGTGACTGGGATGCGGGTTACTGGGACCTTGGCATGCACGTGGATTTTTGCGAGCTGACAGGCTGTGCAAGCTCGACACCACTCTGCAACATCCTTCCGCATGCGATGCCACACAAAGCGCTGAGCAATGCAATTTTGTGATCCTTGAACCTCAGGATGACTAAGTCCGTGTAGTGTGTCGAACACTGCGTCGCAGGGTCGGGGGAACCACGGGTCTGGGGTGTCCTAGGGAGACGTCGCACAGGATGCTAGTGGCATCCTCTTTAAACTGTACATCGCGGAGCTGTAGGCCGGTGATGGCGGTCCTTAGATCATGCACCTCTTGGCATTCACGTTGGGCTTCTGCGATCTCATCATGGCTGAGAGCGAGAGTAACTACGTCCAGAGGCGCTCTGGACAGCGCATCAGCCACTATGTTGCTGCTGCCCTGTTGGTGTTAAACGTTAGTCATCATCTCCGAGATCACCGCCAAATGTCGCTGTTGCCTTGACGACCACGGATCTCCAACTTTCTTCCAGGCGAGCGTCAATGGTTGATGATCGGTGACGAGAACACACTTTCTCCCTTCAATGGAGTGCTGGAAGTTCCTGATTGCCAAGAAGGCTGCCATTAGCTCACTATCAAAGGTGCTGTACCGGCGCTTGGGGGGTCTGAGGTGCCTGCTGAAGAAACCAAGTGGAACCCAGCGATCTCCTTGCCATTGCTCCAGGGAGGCTCTCATGCCGATGTCAGAGGCATCTGTACAGAGCACTAGAGGGGCGTCTTTGATGGAGTGAACCAGGGTGGCAGCGTTAGCTAGCAGTGACTTGGCTGATGTGAAGATTTCCCGGGTGACGTCTGTCCAAGGGATAGCAGCAGTGCTTGGCTTAGCACAGGCCAGGTCATGTAGAGGCTGGAGTTCAGAGGCGGCGTTGGGCATGAACCTATGAAAATAGTGCATCATACCCAAGAAGGTGCAGAGACGGCGCAGCGTCTCTGGTAATGGGAAATCCTGGACTGCTCTGATGGTGGTCAGTTGTGGCTGAAGTCCAGTAGCATCTACTCGGTGTCCTAAATAGTCAAAGCTTGACTTCGGGAATTTGCACTTGTCAAGACGAAGCAGAAGACCATTGTCTAGCAGGTGCTGAAACACTGCCCGTAGCTGCACTAAGTGTTGCTCCGTGTTTGCCGAGCACACCAGGACGTCATCCATGTAGACATAGACCCCTTCTAGGCCACGGCGTTACGGAGGCCAAAAGGCATCCTGAGGAACTCCCATAACCCAAAAGGCGTTGTTACTGCGGTCTTGCCGATGTCCTCTCGAGCTACGGGGATTTGAAGATATCCTCGGACAAGATCCAGTTTGCTGAACACTGTGGCGCCATGCAGTTGCGCTTTAAAGTCGTGGATGTGTGGGACGGAGTACCGGTCTGGCTCTGTTGATGCGTTGAGTCTCCGGTAGCCCCCGCACGGGCGCTATTCTCCATTAGCTTTCTTCACTAGGTGTAGAGACGAAGACCAGGCGCTGTCTGAGGGACGAATAATACCCATGCAGTAGAGATTCTCGAACTCTTGCTTGGCGGCTAAGAGTTTCTTTGGGTTCAGCCGGCGTGGTCTGGCCCAGACAGGAGCGCCTTTCGTGACCACGTGATGGTGCACTTCGTGACGGGCTCGTGCCGAGCAAAGTCTGGCCACGTGACTCCCGGAAACTCCTGCAGGAGGAGTGCGCAGGGGTCTAGGTGAACAGGTGTCAACCAACATCTGCCTGCACTGGCTGTGCTGGTTGCTGAGGATCCAACCATGGTGGACAGAGTGACCGCATTCACTAGGCGACGTCTCATGACGTCTACGAGCAGGTTGTGCTGATGTAGAAAGTCCGCTCCAAGCAGGGCACGCTGTACTCCAGCACGCACCAGACGAGCTGTGAACTTTCTGTTCTCGAGACACAACCTCACGTCGCTTGACCCATACGTGGGGATGGGGGTGCTGTTGGCGGCTTGAAGCTGCATTGCATCTTGATGCTGTCCAAGGGCTTGATCAGTGGAGGTTGCCGGGATGACGGATACTTGTGCACCTGTGTCCACTAAAAACACAAGGCCTGTGTTGGAGTCTCTAACCGTAAACAAAGTGTCTCGTGAGGGGCACGGACCCACGCTGGTCACTAGCGTGGGCCCGCCTCGGCGTTTCCCTGGCGCCGTGGTGGTTCTGTTGTCCAGTCGCATGGCGAGCAGCACCGCTTAGCACTGCGGCCGAACCATTGATGGTACTTACACAGACGGCAGAACGTTCTTGTAGTGCCGAGTGCGAGGACCTCTGTTGCGGTAGCGGGTTGTTCTGTGGCAGAAGCGACAAAGCGACAAAGCACATGAGGCGGCGACCATGTCAGCTTCTAAGGCGAGCTGTCGCAGGTCCTTAAGTGGCAAAGTGGAGATGGCGATCCTCACTGCTGCCGGCAAGGCTCGTAAAAACAGGCTGCGCAGCAAAAATGCTGAGGGGCAGTGCCGTTCAGGGCCAGGATACGATCAGCAAGCTCGGAGGGTTTACCATCACCCAGGTCCGATACTGTCAGTAGGCGCTCTCCTCTCTCTGCTTCTGTCGCTCAAACGCTCCGAGTAAAAAGTCTTTGAGGCCTTGATACTTCGTATCACCAGCTGGCGGGTTTTGCAGGACTGACGTGGCTCACTGTACGGCGGTTGAGTCCAACGCGGCCACCACGTAGTAGTACTTTGTCTCATCTGAGACGATGCCGCGCAGCGCCAACTGCACTTCAGGGTGGAAAAACCAAGCAGCAGATCCAGAACACCAAATGCTTGGCAGCTTGACTGAGACTGCGGCTGCTACAGCGGCAGCGACGGCGGCAGCATCAGCTTGTCATGTCTTGTTTGTAGTGGTTGCACGATTAGGCGGTGACGGGGCTGCAGAGGGTATTTGCACCCTAGGCGGATACAACGGATTGCATATGCAAATCAACGTTTCAGGGTCACCAATTGTAGGAGCTCAATGAAACACACGAGTCAATTGGGCTCTACTGAATTCACTGTCTTTAATGACGAGCATGCCTGGTATATATACTGGTTAGTGCAGACGGGAGATCCCCTGGGGGATCCCTGAGCGTATCTGCTCAATCACTGTTCGACATATGAATTTGTTCACGGTGCTTGAACGAGGCACTACAGTGTCTTCGTTATTACGAGCTTGGAGCTTAACATCTAACTAGTGCATAATTGATGTAGTATTGGAGTCACTACGTCAACCGATTTTACCTCTCTTGAGGGGTGCGAGAAGTTCTGGGCGACAAGACGAAAGTCAGTCTCAAAGAAAGAATATCAATACTTCTAGAATTGTTGTTATTTTTTATTCACAGCTGAGAATGTTCTAATGGACGCCGATCTTGGTTATGGGACGCGGTGCTTGGTGATGTACTTCAGAGTGTACCCAAAGGGACCTTACACCATATTTGAGCAGTACTGCCGGTGTATGCTTTTGTGCATTGACAGGGAGACTGGCAAAGAGATACCACAGGACGACGACGAATTGAAAGAGGAACAGAAGGGGCTCCTGGATGAGTTCACAGGGAAAATGAGAGACAATGTTTATCGGGAACGAGTGATATTTGTTATAACTTATTCCCTCGTCATGGTTGTAGGTTTGCTAGGTGAGATTCATGACCAGTATATATCATTACCACATACTATAATTATTATTATCATCACGAAGGGAATTCTATGGTATTGGTCACAATAGGAAAATTTCTTGGAACTAAATCTGTGACTAATACGTTCATCGCAAGCCTTGCATGTGCAGATCTACTGGTCATCATGATCTGTCTCCCATTCCAGGTGAGTATTTATCTTGAATAAATAATGGAACGATTGCCGAATGATTGCAGATTAATTACGTGTGGAGAGGGGGATGGGCTGCAGGCAAATACGCCTGTTACGTCGTGATATACCTGTATTACGCATCATACATTGCGTCTTGTTTGACGTTGACTGCGATGAGCATCGAAAGGTGAGTTTTCAGTTGTAAATACCTGAGACATGATACAACGACTGATGCTATGCCACCAGATGGCTGGCTATATGTTTCCCCATGCGGGCGCAGTACGCCAGTTCAAGTGGTAGAGCCAGGAAGACAGCTCTTCTTGTGTGGGTCATCAGTTTCGCGTTGGCTGTGCCCGCGATCTTTGTTGTTGTAAGTCGTAACGTGAAACAATTCTATCTATAAGGTCTGACTTGCAGATTACTGAAAGAGATTCATGTTTGATAAGGATCAGGCAGACACCTCTGCTGCGCTTCTTCACTGTCTACGTCGGTGCCGTCATTTTCTTCATCCCCCTGATCGTCATGGCAACGGCATACACTCACACTGCAATAACGTTGTGGAAAAGCATCAAGACCAACAGAGAGATGAATGCTACCGCGTGGGTCTCGCGATTAATTTGTTAATGGGGCATTATTATTTTTGTAAATCCCGGGATGATTATGTCTGTTTATTTTCCTTATTCTTCAGAAAGCAAGCTAATGGAAAGGGAGATGCAGGCTCTGAGCGCCTCAAAGTCGGTGTCTTATGATAAAATTAATCTTTTAACATGTACGCCTATATGCCTTCTCATTCCCAGGTCATTCAGATGTTGATTAGCGTACTCGTGATATTTGCATTTTGTTGGACTCCCAACCTCGTCATGGACATAGCTGAATCCTTCGGATACGGAATCTTGCCTGGCCTATCCGCAAAGAATCAGCGTTACATTGACAGAGCATTCGCCTGCCTCACCTTTGCAAACTCGTGTCTGAATCCACTCTTGTATGCGTTCTTATCCCTGTGAGTCATTTTCGATATATCCGCCACCATACTTTTATAATTATAGGCCTACTGACTACTCTAGTGCCTTGTAAATGTTTGAAAATTATTGTCTGCAAGGTTTTTAATACTCTGAATCATGTAATGACGATGTTGTTTTTGTTTTTAAGGCAATTCAGAACCGGTTTTCTGCGCTGTCTGGCAATTTGTTGTCCTAAAGTTCTACGAGAGAAACACTCAGGAGCCAGCATGTCATCTGGCATGACATCCCGCACTGGTCTGAACCCAGAAGTCAAATCTATCTCCAGCAAAACCGCAATTTAAAACGTCACTTGTGAATACTTGTCTTCTCTCAGCGTTTTTGATGGTTTGATTATGGAAGCATCCATATCTTATACCAAACATTCGATAATATTTGTCAACCGGGTATGGTCATTTTGATTTGAACATTTTGAAAGGGTTATAAAACCGGAAGTCCGTATTGATTTTACTTTATAAATGCATATTGATAAGTTGTCCATATTTATTATTTAACAATGTTGTTCTGAGTCCCGATTGCTGAAGGCACCGAAAGTAGGCTCTCTATGTTAAAATATGACGCATAGAACTGGAATTTGGGTTTATTAAGATTGTAGCAGTTATTGATTTTCTGTTAGCTCTATGTGTTCTTTAACAACATGGCATGGTTAGTGATTGATTTTCTGTTAGCTGCATGCGTTCTTTAACAACAATGCTTAAAGATTAATTTTCTGTTAGCCTTTAGGCTGCACGCGCTCTTTAAAGATCAACCATAATGCCAGAGAAAACGCCAAATTCCCGAAATATACACCCTTAGCATTTCAGTGCAAAATAATGACAAAAAGTCCATCAAAGCCTGAAGAAAAGATATTTTTTAGGAATAATTCCAAGAAGCGAATAGTCAAGAACAGAATTTGGGAGAAATTTAAGGAGAAATGGTGAAAACATTTGATAATTAACTTAGAAAGGGCATCGTAATTACTATTACGCAAGAACGGTGCAACCTGGTGCAGTAATAGTACTGAGCTATATTGCACATATTGTACACTATAAATCGTTTAGTGTGAACTATATGACGCTGGCTTTAATAATGAATGAGCTATGGTGGACCCTGTTTTAAAATTTGGAAATTTACTGTGACCTTGACCTTCAAAATTTGACCTCAAAGTTTCAATGGCAGATGTAAAATCTAATAGTAATTCATGTTTCTGTGTAGTTTAGTGTCATTCACCCTAGTCGATAACGAGGAAACTTGGTGGAATAAATCCAAGGAGAGATGATAAGAAAATGCGAGAAATCACGAAGAAATGGCCAAGCGTTGCCTAGAATGGTTTTCGCCAAAGCACTGACAAATATATAATGAAATAATTATGTCATTTCCTTCGAGCACTAGACTGTGCACGCCTAATTCTACTATGAAGAATGTTGAAATTCACAAAATTCAAAATAATTATCAATTTATGCAATTGATTGCGTTGATTACCGCCATGACCTTGAACTTCGAGTTAATTTATTAAAACTTTGGATTTAGTAAGATCGATGTATATACTAGCAATGTACTCTGTCAATTTCAATGTTACAACTTGCATAATAATTGAGATATCGGCCTTCGAATATATCGTAAATACTATTATGCAATATCACCCAAGAACGGTGCAACCTAGCACAGTAATATAATTGGGGTGATGGAGATACAATGTATTTGTCCAAACCTTCAAGAATTGTGTAGCTCAATTTCGGGATATGCTTGAGACAGGACATCTGTGATGCAATCTAAGTCGCGATGTAAACTGTGATCCTCTGTCGGACGTGATGTCTAAAGGTATGCCATATCTGGACACCCATTTCGAAACAAAAACTTGTGCGCACGTATGTGCTGTTATATCACACAGAGGATGCACTTTTAGTCATCTGATTGTTCTATCAATAACAGTAAGTAAGTAGCTGTGCTCCTCAGATTTGGAAAGAGGCCCGACGATGTCAGCATGAACGTATGGCGGAGACGAGATATGCTCATGATACATTATTAGCTCTATAACTACTCATCTCTCCGCATAAAAGACGGGAGCTTTTAGAATAAAGATTCATTAGTGGCAATTCGTCTCAGAGTGATTTCTGCTCGCCACAAACGAATGAGAACTCCCGTTCAGAGACTGGTAAGGTTCCAAGAGGAGCCTTGTAGTGACTGTGGATCTTGGAGGCATTGCAGACCAAGCATTCTCGGCACCATTTCTGGAAGTCGTTTTTCAAATTGTATCAGATGTATCTTTGTTGCGTAAGCCTGATCGTGGCTTTTACGCCAGGATGCGATAAGCCATGCAACACATTGAAAACGTCCTTGAAAAATTCAGGTGGAACCAATGGTCAAGGACAACCAAGAGACATGTCACAAAGGAGAGTGTAGCCACCTGGGAAAGAAATGTCATTTAGTTTAAGACTGCTAATGGCGGTACTTGAGGCTTTAGCATCCTCACTGGTTTTGTGTGATGCCGCCAAAGCTACAGGATCAACGACCGGATGAACACCCATCACATCAGCACGAGATAACCAACATGCTGTAATGTTCCTCTTCCCAGATATATGACGTAGGTCAGTGTTTAACTCACTGATGAATGAGTTTGCGTTGTTGTGAAGCAGAGATTGGGTCTTTTTCTTGAAAAGGACATCAACCAGGGGTTGATGGTCAGTCAGAACGAGGAAATGACGACCTTCGAGAAGAAACCGAAAGTGGCGAACTGCAGAGTACAGAGCATGGCGTTCCCTGTCGAACGCACAATATTTTCATTCAGCAGAAGAAAGCTGCTTACTGAAGAATGCAAGAGGGCGCCACGTGCCACTCTGCAGTCGCTCTAAAACAGCTTCAATTCCAGTGTCTGATGCATCACTCGAGAGGGCTAACACAGCTGCAGGAAGAGGGTGCACAATTAAGCAGAGCGGCATTGGCCAAAACTGTTTTCGAGTCCTTGAATGCCTCAGTCATGGCCTCGGACCACACCACTGACGACCTGCGATCTTTTTTCTTGAGGCTTTGATATAAAAGCCGAAGGATGGACGCCAACTGTGGGATAAAACGATGGTAAAAATTCATTGATCATAAGAATTTTTGCAATTTAGGAACATTTGAAGAGGGTAATAATGCTAAAGATCTTTAGTATATAGGATACTAGTCTCCAGGCATCATTTGCTTTAGGAACCATGTGAATAGGAGGCAACCACGGCTCTTAGATTTACGGATGATGCCCACGCG
>KB296362.1:3442-17141 GCA_000328365.1 Capitella teleta | reverse complement strand
TGTTGACCTATTTGAAGTTCCTACTTCCTAATAATCGCAAGGGAGTGAAAAGTTGATTGTGCAAATGAGATGAAATGAAATCTGAGGGACTGCAATGACGAAGAGAGAAAAGTGGTTGGGGTGTCACGAGGTACGATAATCCTCTCAATATAATGTCTAGCCAACATGTCTCGTGTGAACAGCGCAAAATTCCACGCTTGGGAGTGTATTTCAGGCCAAATATCATTCAGCAAATATCCGCCTATGATTTCGTTTGGTTCATTGTTTACAAATGTAGATCAATATTGAACATTGACATAGCATGGATGATTCAAAGTACTACTAGTATACAAACCACGCAAGGAAATATTACCGCGTTGTGAAGGCTTCTAAAGTCATGCAATTCGTTACCTTTTTAGTCACATGTCCCAACCACGATACTCTTATGACGCGTGCGATCGCCGATCGACATGTCAAATTTGCAAAGTAATTATATTATTTTGAATAATGTAATTTAAAATTGCAGAGAACGGTTTAATATGGAGGAAGGCTAGAGAGAGGTTGGAGAAGGTGGAGTCCAAATGACGACAAAACGCGAAATGGTCTTGATCTCACCAGCATTTCTCGCATGCTAATTCTTACACTTTTGGGTATTAATTAGGCAATAATTAATTTGGATATTAAATTTATTTCGGGTATTAATCGGGTATATTCTGGTGTTTATTAACTTAATTTATCAATTTGGCTTTTACACGCAAAACAATACAAACTAACTTGAGGAAACCCACTTTGTGTTGACTTGTATCAACACCAAAGCGATTCAACTCACCCATTTTGATTGATTTCCAATCCTACAATAAATAAAATATCCTCGGTTATATTTCAATCACACATTCTTCTCCTCTTGAATAAAAATAACACTGATAATCCTCAACCGACGTCTTCTTTAATGCTTCTTGATTCGCCCAGAAATCGATGTTAGTTATGTGATCTCCCTGCAACTACTGCCTAAAATATGCGTAAGTCTGCATATGCAGTGTCGAAGGTTTTGTCGTCATCGTTCCGCTCGGGTGGAGCCAGTTTCTTGGTGTATACTATGCCCCCGTCAGAACAGGACCCGCCCTTGGCCTCCTCATACGCATGTTTTAAACTTCCTCGCCTGCTGAATGGAATTTAGTTCCTTTACCTCGCACTTCCATTGAAATATGTCACGCACCAGTGAGCATTGTAGGACAACACCTCACCTCAGTGTATACACAAGGGTATAAATGCAGAATAGACCAGGTAGTGAATAAGTTCGCTTGCCTCGGTTACCTGACTGACATAAGTCGAACGTTAACCGAGTTTATTCTCACGCGAAGACGCGAATTCGAACTGCAGGACCTCGACTCGCTTCCGATTTTAAGGTGATCATGCATGATTATAAGTCCGAAGTGATTTGGGGTCACTCAGAATTTACATCTGATGTAATCGCGACATGGCAATTGTGAATTGTATATTGATTGATAGCATCTCAAGGAATTTATTTTCTAATTTTTTTTTTTTTTTTTTTTTTTTTTTTAAATATATTTTTGGGGGTTTTTCGATATCTTTCAATTCAATACGTGCGGCGACCAAAGTAGCCACATGTCAATTCAATTTGACACATTTGGGAAAGCAGGCGGTGAACTGAGCCGCGTTCACATATTGTGAGCGTGCGGTCCGTGCGTGCGGTAAAAGTCCGCATGTGGGCATACAGGAGCCTTATAATGTGAACGCACAAACCGAAAATAGTGCAATGGATAATAATGTTGCCACACTCACTCACGCTCATATATGTGAACACGGCTTAGGCCTACGTCCCACTTCACTGGTTCCCTGGTCAGATATATATTGAAACTTACATTTAATTGGTCCATAAATATAATAGTAGCCTATATATGTGTCATCAGGATTGTGATATAATTTAATAATTTTAATGCTGAGAAATCTAACATATGAAACGTGACATATTTAGGCTGTGACATATTTAGGCTATGAGGTAACAGTGGTAACTAATTTTTATGTACTCGAAGTAATCGTGCGCTCGTAATCAAAATTGGTTTTACGATGACGTAATGGAGAAACAAGCACATCTTTGTGCTTTTATCACAGGGAAAAAAAATATGAATCATAACGTTCTGTTTATTGTGAACGCTATGACTGCCGAAGACCTCAACTGATTCAACAGATTATTCGTCTTCAAACTCCATTTCCCTGGTGAAAACTAATCTTCTATAATCAGTGATGTATCTTGAAATGTAAAACATGTAATATTAACCCTGTAAACCTGACAAATTGAATTCGGCTTCGACTGTTAGGCATATTGCTTTCGTGTGGGCGATAATAGATCGATCGATCGTGCATTATGGGAACGTTATGAATGAAGACTTCGCATTCAAAATGTCTTTTCCTCAGCCTTGGGTCGACAAACTCAGAGACTTAGGAGAGGTGGTGGCCGAGTGGTTAGCGTGCTCGCCTCGAAATGGCTTGGCGCTGGCCACTGGAGGTTCGAAGCCAGCCACCAACCTTGTGTCCTTGGGTAAGGCACTTAACTCCTGATTACCTCCTCGGACCACATAAGCCGTCAGGCTTCAGGATTCCGAGGTTAAATAAGCCCTCCAAAAAAAAAAAAAAAGACTAAGAAGGCCAGCTGAACTCCGCCGAATTAGTGAAATTAGAGCTAAGGTGGCACTGCCTAGCACTGAGGCGGGTTCAGCAACATCCTACTTTTTCTAAGAAAAATGCTGGCAACCGCAAATATCGCGCAATGAAAACATCCGCCAGCAGCGGGTTGCTCGGATTGAAATTTCGCCCCATCCTTGGAGATCAGGCCGGTGTCGTATAAAAAGTTGAAAACTGAATAGTTTTAGAAATTAGAAGAGTCAACAATTATTGACATGAGATATGATTAGAATAGATGTTTTGTGATGCATTCATGTTGAAATTAGGAGGCTAGTGCTATATTATTGTTGGTGAAAGGTGATTTTTCATTAGGATGGGCTAGCTTTATATGGAAGGCCATATGCCGCATATTTATACAGATTTTTAAACACTGTTTACATGCAAGCAAAGGATAATTTATTCAATTTAATTATGTAATGACTGTAATAATTTCAATAATATTAATTTTTCACATTTTTATAGTATATTACTACTGTAAGCATGTTATTCAAATGTACTGAACTTATTAGCCCTGGTTATTGGACCCATTGCACCAACACACCCTCAAATTCCAGGGGAACAAACAAGCAAGGGTAGCCACGGCAGCCTAATTAATTGATCACAAATAACCATCACTGTCCAACCAGTAGGGATGGGCTCGACAAGGTAACAGTCACTCGCGATATTGTACCGAAAATATCAAGCGATATCGATAACGGTATCCATGACAACTGACTCGTTTGATTTCCGTGAACAGCGAACCTTGGCCTTCACAAGAATAGTTGGCCTGGGAGCTCGAAGGCGATTCCTGTGAAATGTATGAACTGGGTCAACAGTCAGCACTTTCGTCGCTCCGATAAATGAGTTGCATGCTTATAGTGCAATTTTCAATGTACAGTCAGACCTCGTTAATCCGCCCTCCTTCGTTCCCAAGGGAACTGGCGGATTATATGTCAGACCATAAATAAACGAAAATTAGATGCCGTGCAGAAACCTTTCTCCACTTGATTTCATGATCTCCAATTACAACTCCCATTGTTCGTTTTGGTCCTAGACATTGCCTAACTGAGCGACCAATTAAATTGGTCGCTCATGCGATTAAAATGCCATCCATGCATACAGACATAAAGGAATCGACACGGCGATGATACCCGCATTTGGTTCCTTTGTTAAATGAACTTCTTAAACGTTGTATCAGCGGAGGGGTGCCGTTTGTTGTTTAGAGGGTGTTCTTAATTATCTTCACCATTGCTTCTATAAACCCGTTGGATTGAGGGTATCGAGAGCTGGAATGTGTTATCCTGATATCAAACCTGTTGCCTTGTTTCGTTTTGAAATAATTAACCAAATCCTTGAGAAAATTAGCGGGTGGCGTTACTGCTTTCTCTAAACAAGTAAGAATCACTTGATAGTCCTTTTGCTCACCAAACAATCCAGATTCCTTGATGATGTGTTATTCATGCTCTCCTGAGCATATTATCATGTATATATGCATGCGTATGTGGCTCTCTTTTCAGGGTCTTCCGCGAGCTGCAGTTTGACCTCATTATCAATCTGTTGCTTTCAACTTTGAAATCTCTGCGGAAGCTCAGCATCGGGGCTCCAATTGAGTTCTGGTCTGTATGGCATCCGTTGATCCATTCTGTCTTCTCCTTCGGGTCCTTGATCCCGCTTCTAACACTATGTTACAATGAAGAGATCCATTTGACGAGAGAGACAGTTTATTATTTCCATTGCCTTATATAGGATTGATTGAGCTATTATTATATTGAGTTGATTAATGATTATCTCAGATGCATAATAGATTGACAGAAAAAAGTATCTATTGATATCGGTCATATCGAGCCCATCCCTACTAACCAGGTGCCACAATTTGACACTATGTAATGTGTCATGCTGTGGTGAACATGAGGGTTTTCAGGTTGCGAGATTCGAACCCAGCAAGTTGCTTGACCGGGATTTGAATCCACGACCTTCTTATGCATGCTAGGTAAGCGCGCTACCACTGCCCCATCGCAGCCCCGTCTGGTCCATTAGGTCTACCTAAATTACTGGTGGGATGTTGTCTTTTTATGGAAAAACTAATAAAAGAATTGATAATTGGTGTTAATAGCAAAAACAAGGCAGCTTAGACTGGTGTATTCCATGTGGAAAATGGCTGACTAGTGACTGTGCATGGATACATGTGCTAGAAAACATGCAATTGCCCTCTTTTAATGCAAAAAACAATTAATAACATACATTGTGCTAATAAATAAATGAATAATAAATAAATATTATTATATTAAAGTGCTAAATACAATAATAGTTCCAAAGCACTATAAAAAACATAATTATGTACAGGCAGTCAGGCACATTTACACTTTCAACATTGTTATGTGATGGTACAGAAAGTGAACATTGGCAATAATTCATTCATTCAGATTTAAAAAATGCAATTGTAAAGAACAATTCGTTTGCCTGCTACATGTCTATCTTTGTGATCAGGTGCTTTAAACATGGCGAGAAAACTTTTGGCAGGAGCCTCGTCCTCCTCCTGGGCTAAAAACTAACCACACCTGTTACATATGAAATAGCTGAAATGCTATACGAATGTACTTGTGAATATAAACGTTTTTAACATATTTTTAAAAGTCTCTTTGCTTGGCTCGGAGTAACGAACTCCAGGATGTAGCTTGGCAAGAGTGAAACTGATTTCATAATCACTGGAATTATAAAAGAAAGAACAATTCAATTTCCTTCAGGAAGGATACAATTTTACATGGGTGTACTTGTGTAGCCTGTAGCTTGGAAGGAAGGATGCGGACACGTCGGGTTCGGTGAAACGACTGCCTTTATTCACATTCAATCGTACTTATAAGGGGGCGACAACCCGCATGGCCGGGCGCCAGTTAATTAGTTTAATGAGCGCCCGGTGGGACGGCTCGATTGAGGTAAGCCGTTACAGGGCTCCCCCGGAAGAAAGTTACATCCAATTAATGAGGATGTTGTCAATAAGAAAAAAAGAAAAGAAAAAAAAAGGGGATAGCGGAATTATGCTATTTAGGCAGAGAATATAAAAACTATGAATGTTGAGCGGTCGCTGGCGTCAGCTGGGAACACGGAGACGAAGCCGTTACAGGCTGGACGGCTCGATTGAGGTAAGCCGTTACACTTGGTTAAGTAATTGATGCATATAGATGTCACGTTGAAGTATTTGCACCTGATGTGCAAGAAGTCAGCGCATTCAATGAGAATGTGTTGCACTGTTAGAGGGCACACACAGGCGACACATTCTGGTTGGTCATCACCCCGAGGGATATAGCCGTGCGTGTAGTGGGTGTGCCCTATACGGATTCTCGCAAGCACGATTTCCTCTCTCCTCTTCTCTCTCTGGCATGGAGGCCAGGGTCCAATTGTTGGGTGGATGGAATGGAGAATTATGCTGCTCATCCCATTCATGCTGTCATCGACTGCGAATGTACTTCTTGATGAGACATCTCAGGTCTGAAGCCCGCACAGTCAGTTCAGCCAAATTGGTTGAAGAAAGGGCCTCTTTGGCTAAAGTATCAGCCATTTCATTGCCAGGGATACCAACATGGGGTGGACACCACATAAAGACTACAATCTTCTCTTGCTGATAGATAGATTTGATAGCATATAAAACTTTGAGCACATAAGGGTGACGGACATCCATACCATGAATGGCCATAATTGCGGACAGTGCGTCAGAGCAAATGACAAACTGATGTTGTTCATTGTCCACCTCTACACACTTCAAAGCTGATAGGATAGCAATAAGCTCTGAGGTGAATACAGACATCTGCACTGGTAGTTTCATTTTCAACCTCAACCTGTTTGAGAAGAAGGAGCAAGCAACAGAGTCTTCAGATTTGGAGCCATCAGTGTAGAACAAAGTGCTATCAGGGTAACGGTCAAGAGCATCCTCAAATTCACTTCTGATGGTAAGAGCAGACTTAGAGTCTTTCTTAAAGGATGTCAGAGAAAGATCAACTTCTGGTTGGACAAGATGCCAAGGAGGGATATCAGGAATGACATGGTGGGTGACCGGACCGCTACCCACAGTGTTTATATGGTCCTCAATTCTATACGGAAAGGGCTGGATGTAGGATGGTTTGTTCATGTATAAGTTCCGAAATTGTAACCAAAGATACAGGTTTCAGTATTAAATACAGTACTACATGTATAATATTGGGTGGCATCCTACCCTCTAAAATACACGATGGAACTTGAATGATAAATAATTAAGTTAACTCTTGACTTATGATCAAAAACTTAACAGAAAACAACACCTACCTTTAATAATAATACTCACATTTTATTTCAATCCTTTCTCAGTCTGAGATTCTTAGGTTGGAATGCTACAATTTTGCTAGTACCCTGTTAGCCAGTATATGCACAGCAAGGGTACTCATCAAAGAATAAATTTGAATTTTGAACCCAACCCGAAGCATCCTAGTGTTTGACCTTTCATTGTATCTACAGATATATACCCCGTAGCAGCATATTGCCAATTGATAGATGAAAAGCTTATAATTGACCCTGGCTGAACATCACTGTTTCCAGGCTCCACGACATGGGGATAGACTTACAAAGCTCTTATAAAATTTTATTATAAGCATGAAGAGAACAAAAACAAAACTTTTGCAAGAAACAAAAGATGAACAACTTATGACCTGTTGACAATAGGTAACATTAATTGTTACTTAGATATGTCTCTTTTTTTTCTTCTCTCCATATAGGGCCATCCTGGTTCTCCCAAAATTGTCAGCATAATGAGCAGGTTGTCATTGGTTCCTTCCCTCTGAGTCTCTTCCTGCCAGTTTTTCTTTCCATGTTTTCAGTTGTATCAAGTTTTCATTTCGGTCTCTTTTCAATACGTGTCCACAAATCTCTCGTGTAAGCTGCAATCAGATGGTAATTGTTCAGCAGAGTTCTGGTTCCTTTTCGATTTTGGACAGTACTTTGTCATTTGTCATGTGATCTTGGCACTTGTTTGCCATAATTAAAATTCATGATCATGCAAATACAAAAGTAAAAACCAAAAACTGAATGAGAAACAATTCAATATTTGAAAATCTGGCAACAACTTGATTAGGATTTACCCATACTCTACAAACCTCCAATATTTTGTAAGGCCTCTGCCCTCTGAGCAGCTCCTGGACATTGGGTCATAGTATTTGACCACACGGGATTCCATTAAGATGATAATCTTAGGAGATTGAAATGTAAACAGACAATCATGGAATTAAATATAATTAAGTACTTACCACTCCAACCCAGTGGTTACCGCGTAGATTGTATGCGCCCACAATTCTTTTGGCTTGCTGGATATATGTGCCTAATTGGAATAGAATACAATATGTAAGGGAAATAAAGAAAAGCACTGTAACTGCCCGAATCTCAACACTGACAAATATTGGCTTTCGAATTCGTACTCATTTAATTTCCGATAAAAATGGTAAAGGTCAAATCTGAAACAATAGAATAGATACAAATAGATGCATATAATAGATATTAATTACTTACTCGTTGGCCCGAGATTGAGGAAGTGGTGATGTTGAAAGGAAGAGAAAGAGACCACGCAGCCAATGCTACTTGCACGCTGCGTGGAGTGAATGAAATGAAATGAATTTGAAAATGGCGGCGAAAGAAATGTGGGCCCTGATCGCGATCTCGTTCAGTGCCCCTGAACGAAAGCGTTATGACGTTTGCCGCCAACGGCAGCTACAAGCACAATTTTCTGCTTCAGTATAGTAATAGATGCAAGGTTTGCTATGACAGAACAATAACATATTTCACAAATGTTGAGATACAGAATATTGTGGTTGTCAGTTGACATCAGGCGTAATGATCAGATTCTGGTGCATCTAGTGAAAGCTCAAAATTTCACCTTTCCATTTGAGAAATGGCCGTCATGCTCTGGGTAGAGAGATGGAGAGTCTGCTGCGGCACATGCATATGCAAGTAACAGTCGATAACCTACAAGAGAATTTTTATGGTCATTGTAATAACAGATACAGTGTAATAACAACTATTACCGTGTCCGTGATCCAGTTCTGGCCTCTAAGACTCGAGAAATCTTCAGCAGTCAAGTCGTAGGGAGGGTGGGGGGCCAGAACTTTTGTTGGGTCCGCACTGCTTGCTGCCAGCTTCCAGACTGGTGGCTCGAAAATATCTTCGAGTGCTTTTAAAGAAAAGAAAGAATCCATTTCAGCATATCTTATACACGAATTTAGTAAATTACTGTTATTCATATAGTTCATATAGTATTCATTCCGGTACATTAACACAATCATGACTTACCAAACCTTACTTTCTTTCGAGGTGGGTTCACAACTGTTCATGGGAAAAGAAGAAGTAAATGTGTAAAAATGTAAGTCGTGCACAATAATTATGATCATACCTTTTGTGTTGCTGGCAGTTTTGAGGCGAGACTTACCACCTGGGTTCACCACTGTGCAGAAAAGAAGGAAAACATAATAAACAAAAAAATTATTAGGACACTGCACTTTTTTAAGAGTACCTTCTTTGGGGCTTGAGAGGTGTACACTACCAGAGGGTGCTCTCCTCAACTCCACTTGTTCATGGGTGGCAGTTACACTTTTCCGCATTTTTGTCAATAGTCTGCTATTTCGCTCAATGTTGCGCAAATGGATGAGAAATCTCGTCATGAAAATGTGGTTGACGGGTTTCATTTGGCTCAATCTAATATGCGATTTATTGAGTACGCTGAAACTTTCTTCAGCAGCCTGAGAATTGACACGTCCTTGTAGTTGCTTGACACAATTGGGTCGGCACAACTTGTCCACATCGCTTGCAGAATTATGCTCATGCATACGATCAAATGCACACTACGCAACGGATGTGGAGGTCATGGGGTGCTTCTTGGGGTAACAATGGTCGGTGGTGGATGGGTTGAAGCAGAAAGATTCTAGCTCCCAATCCGGGAGGTCTACACAAAGCATACCTGCCTTAGCAGCTTCAATGTTTGTCTCAGTTGGTGCAGCAAACATTCCGGAGTGGGGCTGAAAGAGTCCTCGCCTCCGATTTTCGGCATATCGAGCAACAGTGACATGGAATGTCACATACTGTGATAGTCAGCATGTACCTCAAGGACATCAGCAGATCCACATAATCCCGAGGGGATTCTACCCGGATTAAATTTTTCATACCGTAGACAATTCCATGATGGCAGCATGCAAGCAAGAGACCACCTAGCGGAAACAGGTCAAAGTGTAACAAAACAAAATAACCTGAATTCAAGCATACGATTTGAATTACTAATGGCTATATATGCACACTTCAATTACATACTGTGTTTGTGGAATGTAATTTTCTGTAAAGAGAAAAGCCTTTTTATTCACCTGATGAGCCAACAAACTGGGTGAAGACTTTCACCAAGTTCGCATCATGCATCCGTCTCGATCTGCTTCTTGAGCCTATTTAAGCACTCCAATTTGGTTCCGTTTGCAGGTAACTCGAGTGCAGACTCTACGTACTTCTGCTGTCTTTTGGTGCAAAAGATTTCCATCTGTTAATCTCCTTCTTTTGAACATGTACAGGTAGTACCTTTTTTTTTCATCATAAGCTCCACTTGGAGCTGGGCGCAGCCCCTCCAACAAGATATTCCCTTGTAGGGCTCCGCGTGGTGGGCGGGGGACTCCCGGTGTCGAAACACTCCATATTTTATGGAAAACGGAAAACCTGAACCCCACACCTCAGACCCTACAAAAAAAGGAAAAAGCCCAACGATGACGACAACTGCACGACAACGGACTTACCGAGGCTTTTCCAAGGTTCCCAAGGTACTATATGATTACGGGCACTTCAGAGGACAAGCCAATGTCCAAGGTCTCGCCTATGGCTGGCCACCTTGTCCTCAAGGGGCTTATTAAAACAGTTGAAAAAATTATAAGACTGAGGAATGGTGATTTGATCGTCGGCGTCAGCCGTGACGGTCAGATCCCAAACCTATTAACATTAAAAACATTCCAAACAGCCCCTGTCCAAGTGACTTCTCACAGGACACTTAATACAAAAAAAGTGTCATTCGATGCCCTGCACTGCGTGACATCCCTGAGGATTAGATTGTGGAAAGTCTCTCCGAAGAGGGTGTCACAGAAGCACGGAAAATGTACTACAATAAAGAAGGAAAAAAGATCTGTTCCCTAACGGTAATCCTGACCTTTGACTCCTCGGTTCTACCTAAGGAGATCAAGGCAGGTTACCTGAACATCAAGGTGGATGCTTACATCCCAAATCCCCTTAGATGTTTCCAGTGCTTCTGATTCGGCCATCATAAAGATAAATGTAGACGCAAGCCCATCTGCGCAAAGTGCACAAGCGAAGAGCACAATGATGACCGGCAGTGCACTCAAAAGGCCTGCTGTGTAAATTGATCCGGAGAGCATACTGCTTTTAACAAGAACTGCCCCAAGTGGCTTGAGAAGAGAGAGATCCAGTGCCTCAAGACCACAGAGAACATCTCCTTCTCGGAGGCAAGGCAGCGTGTCAGACCAACACCTTGTAATATTTAGGTCTCGGTCGTCGCTGTAATATTCTGGTGTGCTTCCGATGTCTGTACTGACCGGTACACTCTAAATATTGTCCGAATTTAATTCAATTCGCAATTTTATTTATACCTTTGAATCAAAAGATTATCCTAAAACAAAAGAACACTGAAGAAGAGATAACTTTATACGTTCTAAGGTTTTATTACTGGGTTTCAAAGCTTAGCTATTTAATTTACACAATTACCGAATGCGCGCAGGCATTCAACTTAAATTTAACTAACCTATCACAATAATACTACCTAGAAGTTGGGAATTATTTACTTTTAAGAAATATAAACTATTGAATGTTACTGATTTTTGGATTGCACCCGGTAGCCCCCTCGTCGCCTCGTCCTGGCTTGTTCCTTCGCGTCGCTTCCTGAATGGATTCCCTGTCCGTTCATCTTGGACCTCCCGAGAGATAACCGTCCCGTCCGTGGCTTCCTGGGTGACCTTTCCTGTCCGTTTGTCTTGGACTTCCTGAGCGCAAACTGCCAAACTTGCAAACTGAATCTTCTTCCCTTGCTCCGGGTTTAAGTCTGTGTTTCTGCGTGTTCGCCGTCACGTAGGCCTTTTTGCCTCTTGAGAAATCCCGTGCGTGTTGGACATTAATTTCGAGTGGAAGAGAACGGTCTTTCGGTGCATTTATAAATTTGAATCCCCAACTCTAACGGTCAAAGCTATCTATTCACTATCCTATAATATGAATTCGAATGCATGCATAATAATGATTATAATACCTGAAAATATATAGAAATGTTAAAAATGGTAATATACGCTTCTTACTCGTCGTGAGGTCCTCATCCTTTACAACCTGCTCCCGGAACAAGTTTCGCTTCGGTGTTGACAAAAAAAAATGGTGTCAGCTGGCACCCAATGGTGTGCTGGGGACGTTATGGGGAGCGACAAGATTCTGTCCTCGTCTAGGGCGCCCTCACCACCATCTGGGAAGACCAGTACTGACATCCAAACTTCAACAACTTCAACGACAACAACTTCAAATACAATACCAGTTTGGGGGACACAATTATGTCAGTTGTGTATACATAATTGGGACACTATTCAGATGTATAAACAGTGTTAGGACTTTCACAATATTCAGAAGTGTATACACACAGGGGACTTTGCTTATGATCCGTTGTGTATGCACTGTGGGCACCGTGTTAAAGTGTCCATGACACTTCAAAATGTGTTTTTATATTGCATATTAAATGCATTTATTAATAAAATTGAATATTTTAATTGTTATTGCAATAAATAAAACCATGATCCGTCCTCTATGAATACTATTTACACCTCCGCAAAGTGAGGGATATTGAGGGCGCGAAAAAAACGATTTTCGAAATCCCGCTTCACCTCTCGCTTGACAAGGTGATTTGTGACGTCACGACGACCTTGACCTTGGCTCTTGGAGCGCTGTTTTGATTGTCTGCTCGATCGCGATAATTTTACATTTTAGTTGTGTTTAAATGATTGAATCGCTTTGATTGAATACTATGAGTTCAAATGAACGGTCAAGCACTCGGGAGAGAAGTCCACGACACTGCATCGCCGGTTTTTGCTACGAACAGGCGACGGAAACTTCGCTGACTCGCCTGAGTAGTGACTAACTTACTAAGTGAGTGACTTCACCAGTGACACTGTCAATGCAAGAGTGTTCACTGCTCGCAGCTCGATCAACCGCGGTGACCACTGGTGACGGTGACCAGATTCAGACTGCCATCGAAGGATCCATGCTTGATGTAGTTCAGCATGCCTCCACGGGAACCCTTTTCTGGCCACTTGTTCAAGTCAAGTCCTCTGGATAATGGGTCTACCTGTCACGCATGGATTATCATTATGGAAGTAAGTTTATTTTAAAGTTTTCCGTCTATATATAATTATATAATATAATTGCATTCTAATTATTATGGAAACCACTAGTGAACACGCCCGTCACCATAATTATATGCTTTGTCTCAGCTTCCCAGTACCTCTATGAGTGCATGCAAGAAGTAAGGCATAAAGGGGGGCATGACAATCACACATTGGTACATTACGCACGGGCGTGATGACTGTCAGCGGTACTGATGAAAGGGCAGGGCGAGATGACTATTACCGTACTATGGAAAAGGCCGGGCGTGGCGAGCAATCACTTCAAATTTTTATTATTAAAAGTCGTGCCGTTATTGAAACCCTAATTTATATTCCATATAATATATTCATAATATTGCCTAGTAATTATTATTGGTCTTCGTGGCTATACTGAATGATAATCAAACAGATAATCATGCAGTCTAGCTCTTAATTCTGCTTTTTGGCTGTGTGACGACAATCTCTTAAAATCGTGTTGTCAGGATGGTAATTACATATCAAACAGATGCGTAGCTGGCTTAACGGCCAAGCGGTATTGAATTTACTTCGTCATGTCTCAATCAAGCTCTGATGAAAATGTATGCATAAATAGTGAAAACACAAATATATGTCAAATTATGTAAGCATAT
>KB296332.1:0-10101 GCA_000328365.1 Capitella teleta | reverse complement strand
TACGCCAGAGATGTGTCATCATTCAAGTGCGTCATACAGGTGCCTGAAAAAAAAAAAAAAAAAAAAAACAGAATATTAAATAAAATATTCATTCAGTTATGATTGATTTCAAACTCAGGGTAACTTGAAAGGTAAGATATGCAGCTTGATTGTATTTCTTTTAATCAAACCTCACTCTCGCCCCCCTCCCCCCCCCCAAAAAAAAAGAAAAAATAAATAAATAAATAAAAATTATAATAATAATAATAATAATAGTAAATAAGGAACAACTTTAATTACATTAAAAATGATGGTGTTTGAAATAAGAAAGGACGAACTAGGAGAATCTCTTATTCCTTCGATGAGACACTGTTGTAGGGGGTGTCCTCTCAGCTTCTATCAATATCAACTATATTATCGCCCATATAGCATGAACTCGTCACCTCAGACATCTAAAGACGGAATTTAGCTAGTTCTAACCATTTCCACGCCTTAAGAAATATAAAATCGATAACGCTCGTTGTTATATTCAAATTTCTTGTGTTATTAAATCAATGAAACGTTCAACTCACCTGAAATCTGTAAATTTCTCTTTTCTCAGCTGATTCGATCGCTGAGTGCACGCCATTGTAAAAGTTGCAGATGAGCGATAATAAGCAAAGTAGATCTGTCGTCTGCATGATTACCCAGAACCCCTTGCGAGTTATGACACAGTTCGGTCGGAGCGGCCAACTGAGTGTTACACAATGGCCACGACATTGGAAAAGCTCAGGAGGAATTCCTTTTGAAAGCGCTGGAAGCGAACAAAAACACAGAGTATGGGCTACATTGTAACTTTGCCTCCATCCGAAATCGCACACAATTCGTTCAGCAACACCCACTCACCCAATACAGTCATTACGAAGAATACATCCAACGTGTTTGCAACGGGGAGAAAAATGTGCTTTGTGCAAAGAAATTGGCGTTCGTAGCTATGTCTTCAGGGACAACAGCTAAACCCAAGAGCATCCCGGTCTATGAGGGTTTTGTCATAGAGTTCCTGAAGACCCTGGGCTTCTTCCTGAATCACATCATCAATAAGGTGAACACCCTCCAACGCATAGCTAGCATTCGGTTCACTGTAAAGGATACTTTACTTGCGAATGGTGTCAAAATGGGAACTTTCAGTAGTCATGTTTCTCCACTACCACCATATGCACTAATACCACAAGGAGCAGGCAAGATTCCGAATGAGTCTTCTCAGAGTTACGTCACAGCACTGTTTGCTCTGTCAGAGAAAGATTTGCAATACATCGACGGAATGTTTTCCTCGTCGGTATTTACTCTTTATAAAACCATCGAGTTGAATGGAGAGCGGTTGGTGGCAGACCTGGCATCAGGGAGCCTCTCCAAAGGACTCGATGTGGGAGATGAAGTGCGAAAAGTTGTTGATCGACATTTGAAACCTAATCCAATTCGTGCAGCTGAAGTATGGGGAGAACTCAACCAAGGAAACGACCGCCTTGCGTTGAGACTGTGGCCAGAATTGAAGTTGGTGAACATGACAACGACCGGAGAATTCGAAGCTCATGCTCGCTTGTTGAGGAAATCATTCTTGAAAGATGTTTGCCTTCAAACGTTAATGTATGGGTCAACAGAAGGTCAAATAGGAATTGTACCCTTCCCACAGAAAGGAGCGACGTTCGAACAAAAGAGCTACGCCTTCAACCCCTTCATCTTCTTAGAGTTTATTGCCGAAGAGAACATTGCTGAAGATAATCCACCGACTTTATTTGTTGATCAGGTTTGGCATAACAATCTATCACAATAATTAAATTTATTCTGAATACATTTCACAGCTGGAGCTTGGAAAGTCATACGAAATTGTCTTAAGCAACACCAATGGCTTCTACAGGTATCGTCTAAGTGATGTGATTCGTGTTACTGGGTATCTCCATAGCAACCCTTTGTTCGAATTCATGTATAGGTAAATTTGAACATATTATATCCAATTCAAATGAACTAAATAAATCTCGTGCAGATCTGGGCACCTGTTAAGTGTCAGAGCTGAAAAGACATCATCAGCTGCGTTCACAGAAGCCCTAAAATATTCTGAACAAGACTGGAAAAATAAGCATTTGGTTAACTACACAGCTACGGAAAGCACACACATTATTCTAATCGACAGTAGGGTGATAAATGAACCAATTCGCATTTTACAGATGATCAATCTTTTGGCAGACTTCCAATCCAGAGCAGATGGAATGAACTACTTTCTCTTCATCGAAGTTACATACCTGGATCAGAACAACGCGTGTGTATTGCAGCAGAAAGAAAAGGAGCTGGTGATTATGGAATATTTTTCGTCGTGCATGTTATATTGATACTATTTTTTTTTTTTTTTTTTTTTTTTTTTTTGTAGATTGATAAACACTTACAAAAGTCATCACCAATATACGGCTATTGTAGATCTAGTGGTTCAATTAAACCCATGAGTGTCATTCAGGTGAGCATTCTCAGTTACAGAAGAAATCTCATGCAATCACAAATTTTCCAGGTAAAAGCAGGGACGTTTGCTCGACTAAAATCCATCATGACTAAGGACGCAAACAATCAACAGTACAAAACACCGAGAGCCCTGAGGAACCCGGAGCTGCTAACATTCCTGCTGGAAAACGAAATCGATGTCCCGAATAATTGTAATGATCAAATATTCTTTCAGAAGAAGTACAGCAGTTTTAAATAATATAGCAACAGATTATAGAGCCAAGAAAACAAAATGTGAATTGTTATTCAATTGAAAGTTTAAAAAAGTAGTTAAACATAATTAATAAAATTTATTCAGAACTGTGTCTTCCAAGCTGCAAGTTGTACTGATTGTGTCAAAAGCGTTATCTTATATTGCTTTACTATCCTTAACAACATCGACATATTAATTGTTCCTTTGATATTTTTAGAATGAATATGTTAAATTCTTTTAACACAAGTTCAGAGCAAAATTTACGTTATTAATTTATTGTAGTTCATTATACATCAAATAATCTCATATCAAATCTGAATTATCAACTCACATTCACTCTCGATCAATATCCATGCATCAAACTTATATAAACTCGTTATACTTCCTTATATTATGTTAGCGTGACATCTGTGTCTATGTCTCAATTGTTTAAAGTTGTATGTGGTGACCCTGACGTGATCCATTGGATATTTCCATTACTCATCGAAAGCGATCCTACACGCCAAACTGAAGGGACCAGATCGGTGCTCACAGCTACCATGGGCCATGTTTTTGTCCTATGCACAGCGCAGAAAGAGGGTATCGGATGTGAATGCCGCTCTCAGGCATGCCAGGTTCATCCCCCATCATCCCGGTCAATCACCATGGCATCCCAACATTGACAGTGCGAGAAGCCAACATGACCACGATCGACGAGGCATGGTTCCTGCGGTTTCAAACACGTCATCTTTAACTGATGGCAACATCATGTCAGAAAGAATTTGGGTGATCACCAATCAATCTTTCAATTACACTTCATCATAAAATAAAAGCGGCTCAGTTATCTTAACCATTCACCATTTATGATAATTATGTGCTAGTCAGTGTTTCAGGCAGTTACTCAATACGTATGCTAAAGAATGCTATGACCAGTATCATTCTTTACCTGAAATGAGAGGATGATCCTAATTACGGTGGGATGCAGCGGTCACGCTTATTAGCCTCCATGCATGCAGATGTATTCCACACTTTCTCCTTTATATTCAATTTTTCTCCTCTCATCTTTTATGGTTTAATTAACCGGAAATTACGTGACGCCACGGTCATGTGATTATAGGGATTGTAGTTGCTTTATAGGGATTGTCTGCTTTTGCATTAATATGGCCTGTGCATTTATCTGAATAATTGTTATCTTAATAAAATGAGAACAGTACGATCGAAATAAATATCATTTAACAAACCAAGAAAGCCAAAAGATAGATAACATGACATTTGTTCTTCGTATAATATCATGAGCAGATCTTTCCATATTTGTATTACTTGCATTCTTAACAATTTATACAGTTATACACCAAAATGATTAGAAGATTTCATAACTTTAACAATGTTAGTATTCAAGTGAATACGAATTACAGTTATACAATAATGGTAATACGCTTTGGAGGGGTTGTACAAAACATCATATTCCGAGGTAAGTTTTTCACAAATGGCAATCATTCTTTTGAGCCGCTCGATGACTTGGGGCTAATAGAGTGAGATCATTGGCATACGCCAAAGCCCAGAAATACCAATCTCATAAATGGCAACCAAGGCCTGATTTTTTCAATCGTCCAATCAGCTCATCCATGTAGATACAAACATAAAATCGGAGACAGTATCCCGTCTTGTTTAACGCAATTTTTACAACTCATCGAGGAAGATCGTTTACAATTCCAATGTACTGCTAACCTCAGGTAATAATCCATGATAAAGAAACTTATTATGATCAGTCTACAATTTGCAGTATTCTTTCAGATTTCCTCAAACTTTCCTCAAACAAAGGAATTGATTGCAAGAAGACTCAGCATAGACATTGGTTACTACGAAAGTCTTTAGGACAATGAGCTATCACTTCAAATGTCCTTGCTCCCCCATCAGGTAAAAACATCCGAAGTGTAATTACAAGAAAGGTTAGCTGTGCTTTTAACCGTGAATCCGTCTGGCATTTTCATCGTGACAAGAAGACTGAGTAGGAAAATGAAAGACCAACAGTTCGCCATAATTATAATTTGACTTCAATATTTAGAAGGCCCCACCCCAAACCCTAGGGTACAAAACAGTTTTTTTCATTACCAAGTTATTACTTTTTAAATTATCAAGTTGAAATATAAATAGGTGCAAAAGAGACGCAACTCTTTGTTTATGCCAACACCACATTCTGGGTACGCAATGCATAAACAAGAAGGTTCGTGTCTAACCACTTACGCATATATTCCTAGAATTTCCAAGAATACAAATGTGATTAACCTGGTTTAATTGGAGAAACAATCGACAAGGGGTCAAAGTAAAATGATCGATTGTCAGATATTTATAGTCCTCTGACTCACACGCCAATTACACACGAGAGGATTTTTGGGCCCTATGTCTTCATGAGACTCTCAACACTCTCCTGTGAGATATTGTTTCAACTTTTAATCAGCTCTCTGCTATTGTGGAGAGACGGGAGGAATTACTGAGATCAGTTTATCCAATAGATGTTCATTTGATGATAAATTGTAGAATGTGCCAATCATGACAATGCCGTGAGTTAATTTTCCTTCTCCAAGAAGTCTGCAATGACCATGAAAAGATATGGGTGAGCATGACTTCGCTGAAATTGTCGGATCTCCGGATATTCTTAGTATGGACTTGGTTTCTTTGGTGTGTATTTTAGCCCATATCTCCCCTATCTGAGCCGATATCAAAAAGTTTCTCTGTATATATTTGTCTGCCAAATTACTTGTTGTGAGGTTACATAAAACTCGTAATTATTGCATTCGTATACAGTTATAAATGACACAACCATATCAATATACACATCGCACGTAAAGTGTTTAAGACACAGTGAAAGCGAATAATTCAACCATGTTTTTGTCGCTAAACTTCCGAGTCATCTCTGATCGTCTAAGTCAATCACGTGCATTATGAGAGGAAGACCTGACCTACACTCTGGGTACATTTACTGGAATATCTATGCTGGAAGATCGGTGCCTTGATACCTTGTGATTGGTCAGTCATCAAGAGTGCACGATATACCAAGGCTTCTTCCAATGGTTCTTGTGACTTTAAATCTGTGGCTATTAATACGGTGCACTTCTAATTTGGGTCAAGGTTGGAAACAAGTGAAAACTGTAATTGGTGGTCAACTATATTTGGTCTGTCGAAATTGTGCATTGAATCGTGAGTCTGGGAAATTGTCTGCTTGCTTGAAGAAAATTGGGTAGAAACGTTGCTATTCTGTGAACTGATACTTGAAGGCTGGGTGCAGTATGCAACTGGCTATATGGCTGTATGCGGGATAAAGGATCCTAAATATTTATTTACAACGGTAGAAACACTTTTGTCTGCACTGGGCATCTGTTCTGGCGACCGGGTTTCATTATCTGCATCTTATGCTTATGATACGTTTAATCATGCACACACCTGATAAAACATATACAAAAACATATAATTACTATGCATGTCTAAACGAGTAGAGGGTAAAATGAGATATCCCACCTTTTTAAAACAACGAATGAAGAAATTCCGTCTGCTAACTGACTTTGTGACTGAGTAACGTAAAGATGAAAGCAGAAATTATCTATGACACTAGAAAACACAGACACACACACACACACACCCTTTCCCATCACCACACACACCCGTAGCGCCACAATAGCAGTAGAACAGCGGGGCGTCATTGGGCCAATCATGACTTTCAGGTGCCTAGCGAAAACACGACACGTTTAATTTTCAATCAGATGCCCTTGTAACCGTATAATGGGAAAGAAATAACAATGAACCCGTCCCACGAGACACTTGATTACATTTGATAAGCGAACAACAAGTCCAGGCAAATGTGACACATTTATGATCAATAACTAGTCATATCTTTACCCTGTAACTGTCACAATCTGATCTCCTTTAGAGTAGCTATAGAGTGATTGCAATGTGTATACGTGTAGTTCCTTGGATAATTGAACTTACTTTAGAATACATAATATTGTTTTGCATACTACTTACACATTTCAAATTAACTGCCCTATACCTTCAAGTATGAAAAATAAAACTCCTTTGACAAAAAAAGAATAATTATTCATGATTTTCACGATTAGGCTGAATTCAATTGTCAATCAAATTTTAAACACAATTATAACTGATTGAAGTAGAGAACACATTCTTACGTAATAGAATGACTAAAATGAATTTCTACCTGAATATCACTGATTACCCATGTGGCTTAAAATTGTTCAAATAATAAGTTCCCTACAATCTACTAATATTCTGATATTTCATATCCTATCTGTGCACTTAATGGTCGAGCATTCCGAATATATAGCACATACTTTCTTTTGCTTCATACTCACTGACCACAAACGACGAGGGCCCTTTGCATGAAGTGACCCCTGAAACCAATATTCCTCTTGTGATGACAATGAAAGGCTTTTAGCATTCATCACTTGGATGCAGACATTTCTCATGACCTCCACATCAATTGTTGTGCAATAAACTGTGAAGGAGATGCATTGCCATTGAAGAGCACTTGCTTTCCTGACTCATGGTCTTAGGGTCTCTCATGTAGGTGCATAGCTCATTTTCCCTTGAACAATAAAATAAAATAACACGAGGACATATTTAATTCTGCTTTGTTTGCTTAAACAGAGACTCCTAATTGTCACATTCAAGTACCAGGTCTGAAAATGGAGATGTTCATGGCAAATGACTATCAAGACAATGTTATATGTAACCTTAAACCCGAAATCATTGCCAGAGTTAATTGGTCCGTGCTGATCGTATTTTGGAGTACTTTTAAAATTACAATGTGGGGCGTTGTCATGACAGATAACACCAACAGGAAATTTCAGTACCGGGGTCGGATAACATCCTTATGATATGAAGTTATGGGACAATTGCTTTCTGAATATAATTACATCTTGACCGGATGATCTCTGGATGAAGACATCGTTTCATTCGATATTTCTACGATAATAATTATAAGGGTCTATTCATTGTGCAGTTGATTGTACACTTTGCAGTTAGCCAATTTTGATCCTAGTTTTACGATGTTAAGTTTGTGTTGTTAACACAATAAATATCAAATCAAACTAAATTTAATTTAAAATGCGTAATGTCCCCTCTGCAAACTTTATTTACAGTATAATATCCATATGTCGAACTCACATAACTCGAATTGCTCTATAACTCGAACTCGTTTTCCGTCGCCGTGGGTAGCTTTAGATACCTTTAAATCAAAGTTAACTCAAATATGCAAAATTTGCTTGCATAGTTGAACGCTAGAGAGACGCTGTCTGTGAATGGATAAAGCAGTTTCAACTAATTTCCAATCAGCGTCATTCACACCTTTCTCTAAGTTGACAGTGAGCGGTTCTCGGAGTAACTCCCGAATCCTATTCATGCTTACAATATAGGTTTGAAAACAACGATACACAGTCTCATTCAATGCGTTCTTTTGTTTAAAAACATGCATCGATTACATAAATCTACAAAGCGTTTGTGATCATTTTAAATCGGCAATATCATGTTAAGATTACATGGATGTTTCTAACTACATTTTACTTTACACAATGTTTCATTAGAGCATATGTAATTATGATTATATATACTCTGTCTATGCATGTGGACTTTCGGGCAGAGCGTGAACAGTATGGATTCCATCTCCTGAGAAGCAATCGGCGATACTGAGGCGTCAGACGCTAAACATGAAATCAGCGACGCTGAAGGGTCAGAAAGTTCGTTGAGAAATAAACACGTACTTCACTTCTAGATGGCTTCAAATGACTGCATTGTTTACGTGAAATTCACGCGGGTGACCGTTTCAAGCCTTTATTTCAAATGCACGTATATGATTTTCTACAATAAAGGAAGAATGGAAAGAGTTGATATTGACACAACACAACGACTTCGTACTACCCACAAATTATTTCGGCTACGATATGTTAATTAAACGATGCAAGGATTCCAATGCCCGCCACGCAGGTCGCCTGCATTTTAAATACCTGGAGATCGAGCTAAAAGTCACGTGACCAAATGACCAAATTCGAACACCGCGCCCTTCTGCGTGTTCATAACCACTACACCATATAGGACCGTGCTGATGTGTGGAATCAACAAATAACCCCATGATTATGTTATATATGGGGATTTGATTGATCGTGGATCACTCTTTCAGATGACCAAATTATACATAGACTTAGTAGCAAATATAGATCAATTATTGGATGGTATATTGTCCAGTTCCCTTCAATATAATTTTATCCATGTAAATTTTGACACACAAAATGTTGTTGCACTCCACAGTACATTTTTTGTCGATCTTTGTGAGAGATTTGGAATTTGACTTGTAAATAATAAATGAGCATAATACACAACACATGACAAAACGATACAAGATGGGGTGTCAAGGCACCAAGCAACCCATTCGGGTGATACGGGCACCAGAAAAGAAGCCCGGGACCGATGTTTCCCCCTACTTTTTTCGATAAAGGAGGAAACCCGACACCCAACAAACTGTCTGCATCCCACTCGGAAGAACTGGTTGGTGTCTCTGCCAGCGAGCAAATACTATTAACTCAGGGATGTTGCACATGGTGGCTATAATAATGAGACCCTCAATTCATCTTCATGGTTAATGCCACCATGTGAAAACAATTACATGTACAAGTTTGTTTTTTGCCTGTGTATACCTGAGCATCTTAAATATTAGCCATGCCACACCTTTTAGTCGGTAGCATCAATCACTTTATAGAAATAATAGGAAGAGATCCGAAATGCGTGGCACATCTACTTTGCTTTAATTACGAGGAGCAAAAGCAGGGTCACTTGTGGTCTCTGTATGACATTTACTGAAACTGATATCATTAGTGCCACGCGATGTCTCAAAAGCGAATACACACGTTATGGAATGGTGAAACATTCATTTTCCTTTCAAAGTTCCACCTCGTGAATGCACAGCCAGTGATCGGATTTCATTCTAGTCAAAGTACTGATTCATCAGATATCAGTATCTGCCAAGTGCAATAAATCAGTGGCCGATTCCATGCCATACTCGTGGCACACTGAAGCTAACATATATTTGAATCAGGGTCACACATCATTGCATTATCATCATGACAGGAAAAGGAAAAGGGGGTGACCTATGGCAGTTGAAAAATGGTGACAATATAATTATAAATAATAAACAAAAGTTGGCGGCGTAGATTCAATGGATTTTGGTTCGGTTAAGTTTCATATTTTGTTGTAGGATTATGGTCCCTCATGCAATATCGCCCCTCGTGTAATATGGTCCCTCAGGCAATATCGTCTTTTATGCTATGTGGTCCCTTATGCAATTTGGTTTAAACATTGAATTTGTTAGCATGAAGAAGATTATTTCGGGTCCACTCTATATAGCGAGCGGATTTTTTGGC
>KB296320.1:279550-316468 GCA_000328365.1 Capitella teleta | reverse complement strand
TGGGGGAGATGCAGGAGCTTGCTCCGACTTCCCCGCGGGTTGGCTCTGTATTGCAGTACTTCAGAGATCGGCCCACTCACCTCCGGGAGAGTTTATAACAAATCAAAGTCAAAATCCCCTCCCCTCTCTTCTGCCTCCATACTAGCTGCCTGGCCTCGCAATTATGCCTGTGCCTGCCGGACGGCGCCTTTTCAACTGCTGCCACCGCTGCTGCCTCGCTCGATTAGCGGATTAATCCCACATGGGGTTTATGACACTGCACATTCAAGAAGATAACACTTCTTGGCTCCTTGACAGGCTCTGCGGTTATGCGTCTCTTCATTGCCATCTGCCGACAACCGGACTGGCTGGCTGCTCATCCACTGCACCTGGCGGGTGCCTTATGATCATGGCAGCATTATGACTGCCAGCACCTCTCCCTGTCGCTGCTCTCCGTCCGAGCGGAACTGGGGTTTGGCACGACCACCAAAAAGTCCCTGCAGCCCTGATGCAGGCCTCAGCCCCAAGCCGGTCTCTACGATATTAAACTGATTTTCAATAAAATGGATTGTTTTAATATAGGATTTTCAGCGTATATTTCAATGCCCATGGGTTTTGAAAACATGCAGAAAAACTTCCAGTTTTTAACATACAATAATCATAGACCATCTAGCTGGAAACAACATTTTGAATGGGAGATAGATTTGAATTAAATATATATTTGATTTAATAAGATTTACTATTGAAGCTGAACTGGATAATTAGTTCAGCAGAGCTATAATTACTCCAATTTTGATATTCTCTATGTTGATCAAAATACTATAATATCAATGTTTTTGATGGACCAATCGATAATTAATGAAATCAGCCATCAGATGTCGCAAAAAAGATTTGATAGCCGTTATCGCAATTTCTTTTATTGCTACTATTTTTTGTTTATTTGTTTATTTTTTCATTTGCTTCAGAAAATGAAAAAAATGCTGAAGAGCAATTTTCCTTCTATTATCGCTCAACGACAAAACATGGTGTGATTCAAATGCGTTGATATACCACGATCCTGAACACGTTACGCATATTGACAGATGTCTACGTTTCAAGAATTGGACGCGGCTTAATTCTTACATACCAAACATGACACATAACACGATGTCATTTTGCCAAAACGAGGCCTGTTTTAATTGTCGAGTCATTTTCCCGCCAATTCGTGGTTGTCCGTCCAATAGCAAGGGGTAGCATTGGAATAGAGTCAATATACAACGATCCTGAACACATTAAGTACGTATATTGACAGATGTCTAGGTTTTTTTACATACCATATGTAACAAGTTTCGTAAATTAATTTAATGGCTCAGTCAGATCGTTATTTAGGGTTGTGATTGCTTACTGATTGAAGCTAGATCGAGACTAGAATTAGGCATATATAACACGTTCATATGTATACCATGCACGATGTGGATGCCATATATCTAGATATAAATGAAATTTAAACATTAAATAATATATCCATGTAAACAATATGTATAACATAATATACATATGTATTTATAATATTTAATTAGTTGATCTTGGTGACCCAACATCATGCATGTGTCGATTGGAGATGATCTGGAGGAAATGCATTTGTTAGGTTTAATTACCAGAAGTTATACCACGCACAACTCATGGTAGTTTTCTTCACAACATTTGTCAACATATCCCTGCGCATAATCAGCTTTGCATTCGTCTCTTAATTTTTGTTTTGATGTCGCAATTAATAAATTATTCAAATCCTGTCACACGACTAGTGTGCGCCACTAGCGGAACATATTCTCATTGCCCGAGCCACATATCTCTCAAAAGAATACACTGCAAGCCATGATTTAGTCAATTCATTGTCCGCCATGCGGCACGATATTTCCATTAATTGTTAACTGCAAAACATTCCTAAAAGTGGATATTCTCAACATGCATAAATTTTTACATCTCCTCTTTGTGTTTATGATAAGATTTCGCTTTCAGTTAACAAAATTTCGTTTGCACTTTATTAGCTAGCTAGTGTTCCATGGACTTCTTAATGTTTGCACCTTAATGTTATTGTTATGCTTAATTACAGTCAAAGCTCATTATTACGAATTATGATATATGGAACTTCCGGTTACATAGAACTATAGTTTTGGGGTGCCCGCCAGATCTCTATCCTTTAACATTGCAGGTTCAACGGATAATTCGAAATTCGCATTATTCGAACTTCCTGTTAATACGAACTAAATATCCAGTCCCCTGAGCAGAGATGATTCGTGCTATTACCAACCCACAATTGATAGTCAATCAAAATTCAAAATATTGCTCATTAAAGCATTAGTCATACCCTCTCGAGCAAATGTTGACTGCTCGTGTGTCACTTCTCTCAATCGACCCGATTATGCCAGCTAACTGTGATATTTCACACCGCGGTCTTGAATGGATATCAAAGCCGAGTGTGTCGCCGCTCTGTTGTCAGACAGGCTGCCGATTTCAAAGTGGCGATTGGTTCCTTTATCTTTTGTTTGTTTTGATTACGGTAATCATGCCGCCAAAGAGATCAATCGCTAACATTCTCCAAACGCTAATTGAATTTGATCCAAACTTACTCAGAAGACATAGCATATAATATTGAAACGGATAATCATTCGATGTATTGATTAGATTTTGATGATATTAATGAAGACTTCGGGGAGGATAGCATTCCTTTGGCTGAACTACTGCGCCGTGCCCTACCAAATGAGCTGATGTGTGCACAGCCGAGGAGTACTCTAACCTGGACGATTGTTCGAAATCCGCCAGGTCGCATCCGACAATGACATAATTGATGCCATCAATCAATTTATTTCAGCATCGCAGCATAAGCTTAAACAATCCACTATTGAATCTTTTCACTAAGTGATTGTATGTCTTAACTCACGCATTAATTTTATGCCGTGAATTTCAATAAAACATTGAAACAAGCCTCTTTTGTCAGGTGTTCACACACATGTTCCATTTACATCTCCATTCGCTTAAGTACATTATGATGTATCATTACGTCAATTTATGAATCATTAGGTTTTTTTCTCTCGGGAGAATTGGACGTTCTCCTCATATATAGAACTTCTGATATTACGAACTAATTATTAAGGCCCTTGAACGTTCTTAATAACGAGCTTTGACTGTACGAATAAATATTTGACACGGTTGTATCTAAGGGGTTAAACCCTTCATGAACTGACCACAGTGACCATATCCTTCACTAGTTGTGATCGAGAGCATATATCCATATTTGCCTCTGCTTAACAATTGTCTTTGGAATTTCCCGCTTAATCATAAAATAGTTGTCTACTCTCTGATTAAGCTACACACAATGGTAGCTATTAATGCAGTATATAATGGTAGTTCAATCTCATTCTGTTATTCTATAGAATATATGTACAAGTTATTAACACGATGGGTTTTCCAGCGAGTTTTTGGCCTTTTGAAGTCGATTGCTCCCTCTAACGAAGTTACGGTATATATGATTACTCAATCGAGCTTATTTTACATGCAAATTACATGAATAGAAGTCGTTAGAGTAATAAATTGTTTAATGATAGTTTAACAGTACATGTATTTCATTTCAACACAGCCTGTAAAGAACAAGCAGAACAACTTTCTGAAGGCAGCGAAACACGTCTCAATAGTACAACGGTCAACTAACAAGTAATTTTATTTTAACAATTAACTGACAACATTAAACGATTTTAACGAGCTAAAATAAGTGCATGCATCAATCCCCGCGCAGGGTCTGGAGTGTCTACACGCAAGTGGAGGGAAGAGTGCAACATGATGTGGGGTTTTACGGCTCCACCAGTAAATCCAAAGTAATGTTTTTTTTCACCATCAGAAAAAGCATCTTAACTTTCCTGTGATCAAAATCAATCAAGATATTATTGAAAGAATCTCAGAATTTGACTATCTTGGTATTACATTGAATCAACTTCTATCCTGGAAACCACATCAAAATAAAATAAGCAAAAAAATAATCAGTGATTTTAGTTAAACTAAAAAACACTTTGCCAGGAAATATTCTAAAATTCATATATTCTTCATTAGTTACTTGCATTCTGAATTATGGAATACTTGAATGGAAATTCCATATTCAAACTCCAATAGAAAGCAACCCGATTAATTACATTCTAAGCGTTATTCACACAGACCCACTCTTTTTTTTCAAACTATAAACTTGTTAAAGATTAGTGATATAAGAAAACTCCAGGAATTCAAATTACAATTATAACGGATTACAATTATAATTCACAATCATAACGCCGTGGCCTGATCGAGTCTCGAACCCGTGACCTCGACCCCCACGGTCGGCATAGGATTGCAGTCAGCCGGTTTAACCCACTGAGCTATTCGGTGCCCCTTCATAAACGAGATGCTGAGATCTGTTACCTCAAGTTTGACGACTTTCTGGAATTGGCCCCAGAAGGAATTCGCAAAACAGCCAATACAATTTGAACAACATGCGTCGCAAGAAGAAGAGACAAGTAGTAGGATATATATACCTTTATTCGTGATTCAGTGAGTCACAATGATGATATATTATTTTATACATGCAAAAACTTGCAAATGGAGAGACTTCATCCTTCCTCGTGTTATCAGGAATGGGGAGCACACAGAACTCACTTCGGTAGGTTTTCAACTCCTCCAATGTACGTTGACACACAGGACTCAGATTATGAGTAAAAACCTAACTGAAATAAAACACTTATTAGTAATTAATTCATCTGATTAATTCTAGGCTTCAAATGAAAAAAAAAAATATATAAATAAATAAATAAAATAAGAAGGGCCTTTAAATGATATATCTCTTGATGGCATTTAGCAGCTGATGGACAGCGCTTCAATACATGAATGAAGATGCTCTTCACTAAGTCCGGCAAATCCTGAGGAGCAGGGAAACATGTGATTAAAGATTATTGATTAAAGCCGTAAACAAGAATTCAACAAAACTTGCATAATTGTAAACAAAATTAGCAGATGCCTCCTCATCAGATGCATTTTGCACCGATAAGATTTGAATTCAGGACTCTTTTGCTTATCTGGATATTAGAATGAAATACAATTTATAGATTCATTGGATGTTTTCAGGTTTGGCGCTGATGCTTGATGACCGACTTGTCAAGAACTCTTCGTCTTCTGATTAGGTCTGCATGCAGAAGTTGAAATGCAGGCCTCATTGGCACCCACTGCACGTGGTTCTCTGGAGTTCCTCGTGTTTCGCCACCGTCACGGAGATCTGGAGTTATGCGCCAGACATAGCCAAGGATAGTTTCAGACGACACGCACAACTGTTTCTGCTCAACACATCCTTGGTTTCATCAATGTTTTCCCGGACCTGGGGAGGTAAAAATGCACAAATTAAATATTCTTGTTTATGTTCAAAGCTCGGGATACCAAAGTTTCGGATCCCCGAGTATAATTTTACCGCAAGAACGCGGCAATTATTTTTTGTAGATGACGCCATGCAAAGTCTTGGTGGCGTCATCAGAGATTTAATCCGTTTGCGAGATAGCAACGGATTAATTAATAACGGTTGGACAACCTGTGAATTTACTATGTTTCTCGAAGAACTTTGTTGTAATTAACATATTCTTCTTTTTATTTAATTCTACTTGTTGAATTTATTGTTCTTTTGTTCGTTCTGTTCTTTTTTTTTTTCTTCTTTTCCTTTTCCCCTAAATGGCATGGATCACGCCCGTGTATGTATTTCGATAAATAAACATTATATATATATATTATATTCTCATGGCATAAGGGCAAGAAATAGGTCTCTTTGTAGACTTGCTTCTCTTAGCCGAATTCAGAAGCATATCCCTTCCAGTCATATTTTTTAGAACTATCAGGATCGAGATGCCACGCTCACTTTCTTACACCTGGATCGATGTTGCAGAAGCACTGGCCGAGTGCTGCATAATGGAAAATGTGGAGGCACTGGGTACAGTGAAGTTTAACATCGTGTGGGAGCTTACTATGAAAACCAGCCAAGCGGCTGATTTTTTATTGCAGCACGGAACAATCACGATAAAAGATGTAGCTGGCAAGATGTCCAGCATGGATCCTACATGCCTCAAGTTGAGGATACACTGGGCTCCTCACTGGCTGCCCAGCCAGTGATGGTTGTCGCTTCTTATCCTTTTGGCTAAGCAGACTCGTGTCCCTTAGCCAACGTCAGAAGATGGCCTCAAGACAAATGGAACATTCTCTACAGGATATTATTTCCGAAGTAAAAAGAAGAACTATCAAGATCGAGCTGCCACGCTCCCAATCATACATCAGGGCTGACATTGCCGAAGCACTGGCAATGTCAGAGACTATAGAAGCACTGGGAACAGTGAAAACAAGCCAGGCAGCGGACCGACTTACGCAGTATGTAACAATTACTGTGAAGGATGTTGCTGGCAGGATGTCCAGCATGGATTCCACTCGCCTCAAGTTGAGGATACACTGGGCTCCTCATTGGCTGCCCAGCAAAGCAGTTGAGACGGTCGTTAAGCGCGAGCTCCCGGGGGGAGCGGTTGTCGAAGGCCAGGGTGTGGAGAAGTCCACCATCAAGGGACTGGGCCACATGGTGACACTGGTCCGTTTTGCCATTGTGCGATATGCCGGGAACCCAGCGGATCTGCCGAACCTCCTCAAGGTCCAGGTTGAGAGAGAAGAAAAGGAGCTGCTAAGCTGACTCGCGTCCCTTAGCCAAATTCAGAAGATGTCATTACTAAGCGCAAGAAGACAGGAACCATTACTACAGGATATAATTTCTGAAGTCAAAAGAAGAACGATCAAGACTGATCGTTCTCAAGAAATTGAGCTGCTGGTTACAGTCCAAGGGAGGAAGCCAGTCTGTCTCCGCGCTGCCCTAGGCAAAGGCCACCAGGAGCTCTTTGTCCTGGACAGCAGCCTGGACATCGACAGCCAGGGGTGGCAGGAAGTGCCCCCCTTCAGTGGAGATCAGTGCAGGTTTGTTTTGCTTAATTCTTAATATTTTTGTTGTTAGGTTTACCGGAACAAGTGGCTATCAGACTCAATATCGCTGATCTAACCCGCACAGAAAAGGACATGCTAATTCTTGGTGTGATCACCAGAGGCATCAACAATAGCAAAGTGACGCTTAAGACCCACAAGGAGAAAGGGGCGAGAAAGCTCCCTCCAATGAGGGAATTTATATAAGATCAACACAGGTATTGCCGCTTTGGCTTTTTCTATCTATTTGATATATGCATATATGAAGTTCTTTTCTTCTTGTTTTTTGTTATGTTTAAACTTGTTTAATAAGCGGATTTTCGTGGTATTTATGTTTTTAATGTCTCAATTTTTGTTGAGACTTCACTCCTCAAAGTATATAGTTTTTATGTTTTAATTTTTTTTGGTGGAGAGGGGTAAGAACCCGTTTTTAGTTTTGCCTCCGTGTGGTGGAATACTAATCAAGCATTGTGGACACCATGTAGTGAATCAAGTGGATAAAAACGAGTCAACACCACTGCATTATGCTGCTGCTGCTAACCACAGAGAAACAGGTCAGGGGGTTCTGGATTCTAGACAGGAAAGAGTACTTATGTTGTAACTCCTGGATGATGAATCCCTGATCCTGTCTGGATCTTGATGTTCATCATTCATTAGTCCTCCCAATATCTTGAATGCTTTTTGTGTAATATTATTGAGTAATAGTGAATCATCATTGAAAATTTAAGTCATGTGTAAGAATATCCCTTTATTTATAATTTGATATTTTTGTTTAATAGATTGAATTGTCAACCATTCGACGGAAGAGCGAGTGCTAGCTGACCCACCTTTCATGTCTGCCTCGGTGAGTTTGCTATACTATGAATATACATTGAGTTCTTATTTTTAGACTGCCAGACTCTGCTGCGAGGGCCAGGATGCCAAAGAGGCCGTGCCTAATGCTATAATGCTGAGTCACAGTGAAATCCCTAATCCCCTCCCCTCTCTTCTGCCTCCATACTAGCTGCCTGGCCCCGCAATTATGCCTGTGCCTGCCGGACGGCGCCTTTTCAACTGCTGCTACCGCTGCTGCCTCGCTCGATTAGCGGATTAATCCCACATGGGGTTTATGACACTGCACATTCAAGAAGATAACACTTCTTGGCTCCTTGACAGGCTCTGCGGTTATGTGTCTCTTAATTGCCATCTGCCGACAACCGGACTGGCTGGCTGCTCATCCACTGCACCTGGCGGGTGCCTTATGATCATGGCCGCATTATGACTGCCAGCACCTCTCCCTGTCGCTGCTCTCCGTCCGAGCAGAACTGGGGTTTGGCACGACCACCAAAAGTTCCTGCAGCCCTGATGCAGGCCTCAGCTAAGCAGACTTGCGTCACTTAGCCAAACTCAGAAGATGGCTACCTCAAGAAAACCAGAACCTTTGCTCCACGATATTATTCTGGAAGTTAAAAGGCGTACAATCAGAATCGAGCTGCCACGCACCTCATCATACACGAGAGTTGATATCGCGGAAGCACACGACCAAAAAGTCCCTGCAGCCCTGATGCAGGCCCTCAGCCCCAAGCCGGCCTCGCCCAGCTCAGCGGGCAATTCTTGAGGCTGGACAAGCGGGTCAGGCATGGACACTGCTCAGCCGTGCAGGCCGCCGGCGCCAGCGCGCCCCTCCAGCCCACTGATGGTTATCGCTTCTCGTCCTTTTGGCTAAGCAGACTTGCGTCACTTAGCCAAACTCAGAAGATGGCTACCTCAAGAAAACCGGAACCTTTGCTCCACGATATTATTCTGGAGGTTAAAAGGCGTACTATAAGAATCGAGCTGCCACGCACCTCATCTTACACGAGAATTGATATCGCTGAAGCACTGTCTAAGTGTTGTATTTTGGAAAATATTGAGGCACTGGGCACAGTGAAGTACAACAACATCTGGGAGTTGACAATGAAGACAAGTCAAGCGGCTGATCGCCTAATGCAGCACGGGACCATCACAGTTAAGGATGTGGCTGGCAGGATGTCCAGCATGGACGCGACACGACTTAAGCTGAGAATACACTGGGCTCCTCACTGGCTGCCCAGCAGAGCAGTTGAAGCAGTCCTCAAGCGCGAGCTCCCGAGGGGAGCGGTTCTCGAAGGCCAGGGTGTGGAGAAGTCCACCATCAAGGGACTGAACCACGTGGCGACACTGGTTCGTTTCACCATTGTGCGATATGCCGGAAATCCAGCGGATCTGCCGCACCTCCTCAAGATCCAGGTGGAGCGAGAGGAAATGGAGCTGCTGGTCACAGTCCAGAGGAGGAAGCCGGTCTGTCTCCTCTTTAACACTTGCACTCGCACTTGCGCAGAACTTGCACTTCGCAGAAGCGGATCAAACGTTTCACGGAGTTTGCATTTTATCAGCACAAAATACGGCATTAATACTCACATGTTACATGTCACTACACTCCCAGCACTGCTCTCTGGAGTTTGTCATGAATCCAGTGCTAATCACCGCACTTATGCCTCAGCACTACACGATTTTATATTATTAAGAGACACACATAATTCACTAACTGAGCACCAGCACCTCTCTGATATTGTTGATTATACATGTACCACGTGATTACATGTAACGATTCTCAATGATTTTTGTTGGGTTTTTGTTTTTATGGTTGCTTGATTTTTGATTATTATTAAGGAAAATTTTAAAGTAAAAATTTTCCTTATGTTACTTTTTTCACGTCACGTTTTTTTTTACGTCAGAACCTTGCCCAGACCCCAGTATCACAATCATCGCCGGATGATAAGCCGTCTGACTGCTGGATAAGCAACGATCATGCATTGCCTCCGAAGCCAGGCCCTGATATGGTGCCACTTTGCCGTGGAACATATCTCCTTTGGAACATTACCTTGATCACCATATGGTACCACCACAGACTCCGCAGTAAACGCTAGAGAACTACCCTTACATTGCCACTCCTAAATGCCAAAAGCATCGACACCGTGTTCCTATGCCATATTACCTATAATGCCGAATCACTATAACAGTATGACCAATGTTTCATTAATACATGTACCATGAGCCGAAAAAGCCATAAAGCATGTTTATCCAGATGCCTTTCAAAAAGGGCATTTGATGCACTACTCTCATGTGCATATTTTTTATTGTTATTCACTGTTAGTTTCCTTATTATCATGATCCGAAGGTAATAGATTTAGTTTATTGCGACACAATCCTAAACTAACATTCTCTATAAGCTAGCATAACTTACACGTTAAAGTGTTTTGACGCAAACGCTTTAATAGCCAGTTAGCATGTCTTCTCTGCCTGACTAACTGTTACTGCTGTTGAATGTGTCATGGGAGCGATTGTACTCTCATACGAAGTCGATCATCACTGAATGTTACTCCTCATGTCACCAACTTTGTGAACTATTCTTTATCATAAGTCAGGAACTATACCCAAGAAGGCAGCACTCTTCCAACGGATCTATTGACGCGAAAAAGTAACTGTGGTCAGCCTCAGGTTCACTAAACTGTGACCTCCCATAATGCAGTCTAATCAAGCCTCCGCGAGTCCTCTTCACACGATGGCGCCCTCCGTGTGACAGAAGAAGCGACTGTTTCCACGAAGTGAGTCAAGTGACCCTCATCACCCTCTGCCTGGTTGAAGCACAGCCACCCTTACACGCTACCTCCCAGGAGGATCTTTCACCCCTCCTATCAAGAACCATCGTTACATTGTGTCTTCTGATTCGTCACGTCCGTGTTTTGTGCACCTTTGATCCGCAAACATTCAGTGTGTATTACTGACTTACTTATTTCAATTTGAAAACTTCTTATCATTTGTTTATGTTTACCTTAGTAATGTATTTTTGATGGATCAATGTTAATTTACTTGCGTATTATCACTGTTTTTCAAAATGATTTGCATTATTTTGAAATATTATTGACCTTTTTACATAATGTTTTGTTTTGACATGTGTTGATTAATTAGGTGTATTTTAATTAATTTATTTTATGTATTTACATTTATACTATGTTTGTGCCCTTATAATCCACCGTGCTTGCATACTGAAGTGCATGCCTCTTAGTAAACACACTCAGATTCTTCATCACCATATAGTCAGCACGCGCTTCCTCAGAGATACCAGTGAGCCTGCAGAGCTCAGGGACAAGCAGGAGGTCGCCAGCCCCCTTCCTCTCGTCCTTCTTGGGACGGCTGATGAGCATGGGTTGCTGCATGTCTTCTAGTTTATCATACTACTTCTTGTAGTACTTGTTGAAAGTGATGTCAGTGCCGTCGCGCTGTTTGAACGTATTGGTGGGATGAACGTCCCAGCTGATGTCATCAATCCTGCACGTCTTGTTGTTGTACGTTGTCATGACGATCTCTCCAACAAGTTTCTTCGTACACATTTCATGGAAGTTGCCACCTCCTCCTCTGGGTGGGTTCCTGTGCATGTCGTACATTATGTCCAGGACACTGTTTGGTCTGAGAATCTTGTGAGCGACGTCACAGATCAGCTGCACACCCCCGTCAAAGGGGTGGATAGCAGTGGTGTAGCCAGGGTATATCTCATAGCCGTAAGGTTCCACCACTTTCCTCGAGGGCATGAAGTGAGTGAGTGAGTGAGTGATGGGGTTTTACGGCTCCACCCAATCCGATCGGATGATACGGGCGCCAGAACAGAAGGCCCGGGACCGGAGTTTCCCCTCGAGGGCATGAAGTAATTCTTGCCAGTGAGTTTCATTCCTAGATAACCCAGATTCCTCCTCATCATGAACTGTTTATCCGGCTGCATGAATTGGTGTCGCCACAACACCAATATTGATGACTTACACACCCCTTCGACGAATTCGACGACTGAAGAGACACGCAGGGGTCATGAAATCGTACCAGGCGCAGTGCCAACACCCCAGAAATCCACGCAGAACAACGCTGCGCTATTCACCCGATGGCCGACTAAGCCCTTGTGATGAACTTCCTCTTTTCATCGTTATATGTGCAGTTATATGTTCACATGTGTTTTTGTTTTGTTTTTGCACTAACATGTTAATTGATATGCCCTTTGCGATTATTTCTACATTGATACATATTTGTTGACGCATGTCGTTATTGCATTTATATCTGGTTCTAAATATTTTGATGTTTGGACATTTGAATATGATTTTGTTTGATGATGATTATTATACTGCGGATATTCTTTAAAGATGCGCATTAGATTTTTGATACGACGTTGTTCGCATTGATGTTTGTAACGATGTATAATTGCTTATAATCATGCCATAGGTATCCTGTAGATTTTGTTAATTGAACCCAAAATCTTAAAAGAGGGAGTCAAAATCTTAAAAGAGGGAGGTGTTGTGAATACCAATGCATGCCTACACAGATTACACTATAGCAGTTCTTTCGTTCTCCTTTCCTCCCTGCTTCATTCTTTCCATCAAGTGCTCCCTTCGTACTCAAACATTGAACTCTCTAGAATCACTAACTGCCCTGACTTTCCAGGCGAGACCTGCCACATTCTCCAAAAGTTGTTTCTATATAACCAGAGGAAATGCTGAGCTCGAATTTCTTCTCCAACTAACCCATTAACTGCCAATCACCTTTAGCTGCACGTGAGGAAGATCACCTTAAGTTCTCCTCAGAATAACCTCTACTTGACACATTTTGCTCTTTCCCCGATGGTAAAGTTTTGCTCGTGACTTACCCATGAGATTAATATATAGCTGTCGGCCCTTTATAAACCCGACCAAACCAACATCCCTAGCCACTTTTCCTTCCACTACTGCTCTCATCCAACCACCTTTCTTTTGGACCTTCTTCAATAAATTGGATTTTCCTTCAACCCTAATCTGTGTGCTTCACGCCCTAAGTTCAGAGTAGGCCAGAACCGGGAACACGCACGGAACAGGGTGGGCATTCCTAATATTCCATGTTGTACTAATATAATCGCCAGTCCTTTCTGGATTCGGCCCAGTTGTGTGCGCGATGTGAGCAGAATAAAAAGTAAAAACAAGTGATATACCACCGCCAATCCGTCTCTGTGTTCACGGCCCGTGAGGCATTGATTAACCAGGTTATATAACCATACACCTGGAGGGTAACCCCTATCCACGGTTACAACGTGGCAGCAGCGTGTCTGTTTTTACTGTGCCTTTCACCACTTCTGTTTTAATGCATGGTCGTGCTTTTAGTGTGGCTACACCACGCATGTGCAACGTTTTACCTAATGGTGTTATTGAACGAGCTATTCGTTTTAATGCCCCGCGAAATATTAAAACTCAATTGTATAAAAGTTTAGTCAGACCTAATCTTGAATATTCGACGCAAGTTGGGTCCCCATTTGCTAAAAATGAAATTTTATCAATTGAGTCGGTTCAACGAAGTTGAATTAATTATCCTGATTCTTCTTATGTTGATCGCTGTATTATTTTAGAATTCCTCCCCTTATCGTATCAAATAGAAGTGTTCGATCTTGTTTTTATTTATAAATGTGTCATAGCCTTTTCATAATGTCATAATTTTTTAATCGAATTACTCACTTATGGAACCTTTTACCTCTCGGTGTCAGGATGTCACTTTCGCTCAATGTTTTTAAAAGAGAGTGAGTTTTATCAGCAGAAATTTCTTAACTGATTGTAATATTAATTCACCTTTGACATTCACAAGCACTTGCTGTTGCACTTATCACTAACGTAGCTCCCTAAAGTATGTTCACCACAGCATGACACATTGCAGTGTCAAAATGTGGTACTTGATTGGACAGTGATGAATAACTGTGCTCAATTGAGCAGACTGTGCCTTTGCGGTAGCAAGCGTTTGATTGTATGCTCTCTGGGGAGTTGAGTTTGTGTTGGTTTCACGGGTCCAATAACCAGGGGAAGTATTGTGAAGTCAGAGGGACGGACATTGTCTATGATAGAGACTACAGTATAATCTCAATGTCTATATCATTAACTATATGGTTATGAGTTCTTGCATGGTATCTAATTTTCACGTGACTTGTAATCAGCCATTTTCGTTAATCCGTCTGTTTACTTTGGAATGGAGGAGGGTGGATTAACAGGGTCTGACTGTACTGTATAAAATCTACTTCACTTTTAAAATGACCTCTATAGTGGTTCTCAGTTACCATGAGATTCTCAGAACTAGCAATGTGTCATAGTGGTTTAGCGACAATTTGCGAGGCATTCTATTCGGCTGAGATAGGAAAAGACCCTGAACTGGGTGACGTAGGGAAAGGTGGCTTCCGACTCCTGCTGCTCTCCTTGATGAAGCCGTTGACATCTCACTCATCATGGGACATTTTGTGCGCTATGCGTATATGCTGCTAATGTTTAAAATATAAAGAATGCGCGAGGACGTGGAGCTCAAGTGTGGAGAATGCCACAGCAATCTTTCCAATCACAGGTCAATTTCATGTGATCACTGCCTTCAGGGGTACCACTGTGCGTATGTGCTTGATATGTTATGTGCTTGACAGACCACAGGCTGATAAGAAGATAAAGGACCGGATCGAGAGGATTGATAAACGGATAAGAAGAGAACGACGCCGATTGTTAAGGCAAGGAGGCAAGATTAAAAAAGCAAGAGATTCATTTAAACAATCTTGAACAATACTCCCGCAGAAGTCATCTCCGAATGCGGGGTCTGCACGTAAAGCTGGGGCAGAGCTTCAAGAAGGCTGTTGCCGACTTCTGCACGACCCAGCTGCGCATGTCGATCCTGGAGGAGGATCTAGACACCCGCTTCCCAAATCTACCTCCCAAAGCAGTCAACAACCCCTACCGCCACCGATGCTGATCGCCAGATTCCACCGAAGGGATCAGAGGGATGCAGTAATCAAAGCCAGATCCCTCCTCAAGCAACATTGTGATCATGGAGGACCTCACTGCAAAGAACCTCCTGCACAAACTCAACAGCAGCACTCGGTTCTCAAATGCGTGGTCGTGGAATCGCAAGATATTCGCAATTCCAAAAGACTCACAAGAGGTCAAGAAAATGAGTGTCTTCGACTCCATTTTGGCCTGAACAGTACAGTGTCTCATCCACTTGATTCTCGTCATGCCATACTAAATCATAACCATGTATGACAACCCATATCCCTGGTGTACCGCACCTCACCTCGATTGCACATCCCTTAACCCTTTCAATGCGGGAAGCGAGTTAACTCGGTCCCGTGCAACCCATGGCGCAGTGCGGGAATAGAGAATACTAGGTTTTCAGGGGCACATGCACTGAGACTTCCGATGACGTGTAAGCGACCTCGTTTCCTGTGATTGGCTATAGGTGTATTCAAAGAAATGACGTGTGCATCTTTTGACACTAATTCCTACCCTGTAATTGGTTGAAGGATTTGAATATGACCCAATTTTGTAACCTAGTTCTTGCTCTTTGAACATTGTTGACATCATGGCGACCGCAGAGCAACTTTACGACTTGTTCTTTGGTGATTCCGATTCGGAGGAGGAATCTGAAGGCTTTGATACTCCACAAACCACTCAGCGACCTCCATTGAAGCTGATCAACCAGAGACAGATAGAGACTTTCCAAGTGATTTGGTGCTAAACTGGACACGTGAAATAGAAGACCCCATTGTACCTCCCTTCACTGGCTCTCCAGGCATGACATCACCAGTTCTTGGGCATTCTCCACTCGATTACTTCAACCTGTTCATTGCTGATGGAGAATTTGAACTGCTGGCTAATGAAACCAACAGATATTACAATATGATCTGTAGGCCTACGCATGCCTATCACTCCTGATGATTTATTCATTTTTATTTCAGATTATTTTCATGGAGAGACACGACACCTGAGGAAATGAAGAAATTTCTTGGCATTACAGTGCTGATGGGTCTCAGAGAAAAGCCAAGCCTTGCCAGCTATTGGAGCATAGATGGGATGGATGCCAGGCCTGGATTCAGCCGAACTATACCGCGAGATCGCTTCATGAACATTCTTTCATTCCTGCATGTTGCAGACAACACTTTGGCTCCTTCAAAGGACTCGCCCGACTATGACAAACTGTACAAGGTTAGACCCATATATGATGTGCTGAGTTTACGATTTCGGTTGATGTATCGGCCCCTGGAACATCTCAGCATCGATGAGACCATGGTTCCTTGGAAGGAAAGACTAGGATTCAAGCCATGGTTCCTTGGAAGGGAAGACTAAGATTCAAGCAATATATTCCCAACAAACCAGATCGATTCAGCATCAAACTGTATGTCCTGAGCAAAAGTGCCAATGGGTACACAGTAGACTTTGATGTCTATACTGGAGCGGACTATGACCCCAATCCTGATGCTGAAGATGGGGAGCAGGACCAGGGTCTCGTCTACAGCATAGTGATGGGACTCAAGCGGCGAGCTGACACAGTGAACCAAGGCTACTCCCTTTACATGGACAATTATTACTATTCTCCTCGGTTATTTGTGGGCCTTGAACACACACCTCTTAACAACATTCACATCAAACGAATTTAAACCTACAGCCTCTAAGCCAACTAGAATTCACAATAACGTGCTACCCTCATTGACAACATCTACCTCAAAACTCGCAGACACAGCCAAACCCAGTCCCTCATTCTGCAAACAGACATATCGGATCACTTCCCAGTCCTACTTCTCAAAACTAACCGACTCTTCACCACAGCAAAATACACTGCACCCACCCACTCGCATAATTAATGACAGAAACCTCCCCCGAATCATAAACGACCTACAGTCAACCTCATGAGATAATCTCCATGACAACCAACCCTTGACACTGCTTATGAAAATTTCTCCTCAATCATCACTACAATCTTAAGACACGCATGCCCCACTCAGGCAACGGAATCACACAGCGCGCAAGACACAAGCTCCCTGGATAACAGACTAAATAATTATATTATAATTACATAAGATGGCTATACTAGCAAAGTGCTCTGCAAATTTCAATGCCACAACCGGCTTAACACCCGAGATATTTGCATTTAAAAAAGTCTCAATTACTATTGTGCAAAATTACGCAAGAACGGTGCATCTGAGAGCAGTAATAGTTCTATGCATTGTTGTACATATCAATGCGCTGGATCTATTGATGTATGTTGCAAGACCGTAGCTCAATTAATGAATGACCTAAAAGAAAACCAATTTGAAACTTTGAAACAATTGCTGTGACCTTGACCGTTGACCTTTAACCTACAAATATGAATTGGACTAGCAGAATGACATGTACTATCAATGTGTGAAATTTGCTGACTTACACGCAACGGAGCATAAAAGATCGTTCACGAACTTACAGAAAGAAACAAACAAAAAACATGTAAAGTAACATACGTAAAGTAACATACGGAAATTTTTTAATTTAAAATTTTCCTAAAAAACTGCCAGCGTTTCTGTACTAACCAGTCCCCAGCGTGTGAATATGAGGGTAACCACTTGGCATCAAACTCAGTTTTATACCAAATAGCGAACTTGACGTCAAACTCAATTTCAACCAATCAGAGAGCAGGAATATTTGAGCTGCGAAGCTATATTTCAGCTCAGTTCAGTTGATTAAAGTTGTATTAGCATCGACTCACTACCAGTAATCAGTAGTATGCCTGGTATATCAGCATAAACATAAAAGGAAAATGAATAACCAGTGAGCAACACCGACATACATAATAGAAAATAAAATGATTAAATAATAAATATAATAAAAATGATTAAAAACTAATCTCGGTAAGTATTTGGTCTGAGTTTGACACCAAGCTTCCCATTTGATATCAAACTGAATTTGATGCCAAGCTACTTCCGATTATGAGCAGGCCAGAACGCCAGCGTTTCTGTATGACCAACTTTAAGAGAAAGCCAGCGATTCGCCAACATGAACATCTTCCTAATACTGTAATACTTTTCACTCTTTTTCAGTTTTTACATGATACGTATCACTTGACCTTGACTTGACTCGTCGTATCCCAAATGTGAGAATGGCAACACACGGCATGTACATTTAGACAAACTAGATATAATACTGTACTCTTCTAATGAGGAATTATCGACTAAAATTATCATATTTACCATGAAAAAGCTTGGAAGAGCGTTTCTGCGAATCATGCCTGCAATGATTGAAGATGAAGCATCCAAGTGGAAGAGAATGCTGAGCTATCGCATTTAGCCTAGGTTAAGGGCTGTTTATATTAGTTTCACAGGGGGCTTAAATCAAACCATTCAATAAACATATTATATCGTGATTATTACATGAACAGAATAAAATCTAATACATGTATTAGCTAAATAATAAGAAAATAAAAGAGAAGGACAATACTAGTACTAGCGCTTAAATTACAGAGCCAGTGGAAAGATTATTCAGTGGGACTGGTCGAAAGTGCAGGCAGCAAGACTTTTGATGGAACAAGGTCAAGCGACAATCTTTGCATCAGTATACAGAAGTCCCAACTCAAGTAAAGAAAATTCCGACAACATTAACGCATTCATTCGAAATTTCAGCAACAAAAGGGCTTACACTCTAATTGCGGGAGACTTTAACTACCCTACTATTAGATGGAAAACTATGACAGGAAGAACAGAAGCAGATATCGAATTCATTGAGGCTTTAAGAGATGGATTCCTGATACAGCACGTGGATCGCCCAACAAGAGGAAGAGGCAGCAACAACCCCTCCCTCCTTGATCTAGTATTAACAAAGGAGCACACAGCAACCCCAACAGTTGAGTACCACCAGCCGTTAAGTAAATGTGACCATAGCATTCTGGACATCAGGATAGAAATGAAGCAATCTGAAACATTCATAAAAACAATACCAAATTACAACCGAGGAAATTTCGACAGGATGAGAAGGGTACTGAGTGACGTTGACTGGGAGGAAGGACTGGGAAGAGAAGAAACTACGCAAAAGAAGTGGGAACTTTTTCACAAAACAATCACCAATGCAGTAAATAGATGTGTACCGAAGATTAAGATTAAAAGGAAAGTACTTAAAAATATACCCGTTGACAATAAAACTTTAACCAAAATTAGAAGAAAAAAGAGAGTATGGAAACAATACCTTGAGACTGGAAATCAAACCATCTACCACGATTACTGCAGAACAAGAAACCAAGTTCGACAGCTGACAAGGAAGAACATGAGAGAGCTGGAGTAGAACATTGCCAAAGAAGCTAAAACAAACCCCAAAAAATTTTGGGCGAACGCAAATCAAAAAACTAAATACAGAGAAACGATCCCACAACTTTTGAAAACAGGTAACCCCAATGATGGCATGCTGACCGAAAATAACCAAGAGAAAGCTTAGACTTTAGCCACATTCTTCAACTCTGTGTTCTCTGAAAAGCCTAACGATCACTGGAATCTTTCACCATCATCATATCCTACAATAGAGCAAGATCTCATCATCACAGAAGCCTCAATTCTACATCACCTATCCAAGTTAAAGAAAACAAAATCGCCAGGACCAGATGGAATTCACCCGAGAATATTAATTGAGATAAAAGAAATAATAGCTAAATCACTTAGTATCATATATCAACATTCCTTGGACCAAGGGCAGTTGCCAGACACATGGAAAACAGCCAACATTACAGCCATCCACAAAAAGGGAGATAAGAGAATAGCCGGAAATTACAGACCAGTCAGCTTAACATCAGTACCTTGCAAAATAATGGAAAAAATAATACGAAAATCAATCATGGACCACCTTATAAGAAATAATATCCTGAGCAATAAACAATATGGCTCCATCACTGGTAGATCCACTCTTCTACAACTACTTACAGTTCTGGACCAATGGACAGAGATACTGGATAGAGGATCAGAAATAGACGTTATATTCCTGGATTTCAAAAAAGCTTTTGACAGAGTCCCACACCAAAGATTAATAGACAAATTGGAGTATTATGGCATAAATGGAAAAATATTAACTTGGATATCGGCTTTCCTAATTAATCGAAAGCAAAGAGTGACCATCCATGAAGCTACATCAGCATGGGCAGAAGTTAAGAGCGATATACCACAAGGGTCAGTTTTGGGACCTATACTTTTTATCATCTTCATAAATTCCCTACCAGATGCAACATCGTCCCCAACATTCCTGTTTGCCGATGATGCCAAAATATTTCGTGAAATAACTAAACCTACAGACTCACTCCTACTTCAAGAAGATATTAATAATATGTACCATGGACTCTAGAATCACTTCTAACTTTCAACCCTGACAAATGCTCAAGCATGACGTTCAGCAGATCTGGAACAAACCACAGGCAGTACCAGATGAACAACAGCCCCCTAAATAAAACAATAATCGAAAGAGATCTCGGTGTTATACTCGACAATAGGCTAATTTTTGATCACCACATCCAAGCAAAAATTAAAAAATCTAATTCCATCATGGCCCTCATCAGAAGGACATATACTTACCTTGATAACCACACATTTCTTCTCCTTTATAAATCTTTTGTTAGGCCACACCTTGAATATGCTAACCAGGTATGGAAACCACACTTACAAAAACACACCACCGCAATAGAAAATGTTCAACGTCATGCTACTAGAATATTACCAGGAATGAAAGATCTAAATTATGAACAAAGACTAAGAAAACTTAAACTTCCCACCCTGCAGTACAGAAGAATCAGAGGAGACCTAATAGAAACCTATAAAATAGCCACAGAATATTACGACACCCAAATAACTCAAAATTTCTTCCAATTCAATAACAGAACTTCAAGAGGACACCCACTGAAACTTTACCACCAACCAGCAAGAACGGAACTCAGAAAAAATAGCTTCAAAATCAGGATAGCCCAGCTCTGGAATCAACTGCCATCAGAAATCGTCGCATCCCCATCAATAGCAACTTTCGAAAGGAGACTGGACCATCATCTAAAGAATCACCCTAAACACAATCCATTCCGGCCACCATAAAATGTATCAAAATAAAATAAAATAAAAGGAGCTGATCGTAAGAGGCTATTTAAGCCTGAAGATCAGAAAAGGACCTGTAAGTACCTGTAAGTACCTGTAAGAAAGTTTATGCAGCAAGTATGATTGGCCATTAATTAATTGTGTTAAATGGGATAATGTCAACGATCATCAGTCATGCCTAGAGGCCATAACATTGGTTTATGATGATATTAGTTTGCATCTCTTAGAGGTCCAGGAAAGATGGTGGCCGAATAGGTGAGGTGGTGGCCAAATGATTAGCGTGCTTGCCTCGAAAAAGCTTGCTGCTGGCCACTGGAGGTTTGAAGCCAGCCACCACCCTTGTGTCTTTGGGTAAGGCACTTAACTCCTGCTTACCTCCTCAGACCACATAAGCCTTAGTTGCTTCAGGATTCCGAGGTTAAATAGGCTAAAACACAAAAAGTTTACTTCTAGTTTGAGGTTTGAGCCGACTGTTCCCTTGTTTACTTTTGTCTCTCTTCTCTTATTGATTGATCAAGTCTGAACAGAATGCTCGTTAAGTTATTTTATTACTCAATTTTTTTAAATAAATACCTCCATGGTTTGGGATTTTGTTTATGGCTTTGTGTATCCATCTACAATTCGTAGGTTGGATTTTACTACTTCATAAACAAAGTGTTCAAAAATTGAGCTCATATTTCATTTGGTGCAGCAGTCCCAATGCCGGCAAACATGGTGGTGTCAACACTATCCGACAAAGGCTTGAAAGATTAAGATTGTTATCTTTTCTCTGCCCGCTACTGTCTGGTCTTCAGAATGGGGTGGGGAGAGGGGTCTTATCACATGGTATGATCGCTGTCTTCCCGATATATCTTTGATGTTTTGAGTTACGTAATCTACTTATGCTCACTTTGCCCATATGTCTATTCAGTCAAGTCGGAAGAAAGTTAAGAAACATCAAACATGTTGCTATTAATTACACAACAAAGTAGAGTTTGGCTGATGCAATGCATGCACATGTATTTCATATCAAGTGACACAATTGAAAATATTCACATACATATATATGCAGGCTAGCCTATAGGAGCATAATGAACCATGAAAATCACATTACTTGCAATATAGTACATACCAACACGTATAATTATGTATATTGCTGCGGGTAGACAACGAAATGCTCACTTGATTAATAAATATGATTAGCGACGTTCCTGTGAGTCACAATCATCATTGCTAATATACTAGCTTAAGTGTAGGTACTATGCTATGGCTTTATCGTAAAAATTGAGCTGGTAACTGGTAACATGTGCCATGGATGAGGAAAGAACACACAGGCAGGCATGTCGGTTGTAGTCTGAATATTCGTTTGCAGTATGTGATAATTATGACAATATATGATGATACACACAAGGTAATCACTACGTGAACAGTGTTCAGACAGAAGAAGGCATGAAGTCGGCAGAGTCATTCTTTGCAGGTCAATTCCATAGTATCACACGTGATAAACGTAAAATTTCGCGCACAGAAGGTTAATGCAGGATACTGAGCATATAGGCTAATGTTGAATTAAGTCGGCGTACAGCTTAGCAAGCATGATTGAATTGTCTATTTTAATAATACTTGGATGTACGTGCACTAGCAACTAATACATGTACTTATAATGCACACACATGCGATCACCAATGTGTACCCAATGCAATATAATAATAGTAGTATCCATTATCCATGATCAGATACAATCTTGCAGAAGTGGCAGCACACGTCAGAACAATGTGCGTATTTCCTTTTTCTTTTTCTTTTTTCATTTGATATACATACATGTATGTGTACTATAATCTTGTTTTGATAGCGCAATGCCCTTGATCTTGAAACTGTAGCTCCATCTGAAAAGAGAAAAGAAGGTGCAGGGATTTGGTTTACATCGTAATTATAAAGTGCATGCACACAGTGAAAAACAAAGATAGACTAAGAAGATGTGTGATGAGAATGAAAACATAGTCATAATGTGGAGATGAGAATTAAGGATCAGGTCTGATCAGAGACTATATTCAAATTACCATTATTACATATCATTACATAATAATATCACACTGCATATGAAGAAAAGAAGAAGAAGTAGAAGAAGAAGAAGAGAGCAGCATGTATTATGTACACATACAGCTCAAGACAGCATCTACTGTTATACCAGTGATCACTAATTAATTGATTACCTGGATTTTGTCTGCTCCGTCGGTCACGGTCGGTGTACTAGTAGATTGTAGCCAGAGCCGAATGCAGATTGTAGCGAATGAAGCTTATTTCAAATTATCCAATGTTCGCGGGCTTTCTCAACAAAAGAGACCTACTATCTCTCGCGTGGTGCGGGGAGAATGACAGCACGGCTGACTGAATCTGGGGATGTTGGCTTCACACGCGGCGGGAAGAGGGGATGGGCGAGGAGTTGAGGCTGCTGGTTGATGACCTTGTTTGCTAATCCTTCTCAAACAAACATTATCGTATTTAGTATTCCATTGAAACCACTTGTGTTGCAATTATGTCTACATTGAATCTTATTTTGACCGGACTATAATCAGCATAAGACAATTAGAATTCTCATAGTCCCTGCCACAACAAAAAAAAAAAAATTTTATCAATCAATGCCGATTGTTCATTCTGTTTTATTAATTATTTAATTACATTTTCCATGAATGTTTGTCAAATTTGACATGCACAAAGTAATTCCTTTAAAAAAAATTTTAAAACAATGCAACCCATTTTAACACACAAGCATGCTCAAATAAAATAAAAAGTGTTCTCTGATTAATTAATTTTCATTGGAATTGAATAAAATTTCAACTGATGAATGTGTTCGCGATTGTGCATGGTTTTTAATGCGAACCGAACATAATATTTTGACATTCATATCTTGAATTCATGGTAAAAACTGGAATACCAAGATGAAAGTAAGTATAGACCTTTTTGCCAATTCTTCGTGCTACCAATTCAACATTTGTATTTACAGATTCTTCTCCTTGTGTTCTGTTCTGCATTTCTGATTCAGACAGCAGTCAACGCCTGCGTACTCACGTGGGCTCTGATTGAAATCCTCAAAATAACCACTCGCAATCGTCCCGCTCCCTTCCGCCCGGGAGCCCAATTGAAGCCACGACCAACCCCTTCACATGTGGCGTATTACAATTTGGATAACTGTGATGTGTGCAATCATTGTCATGATTACGATGGTGATTCTCATATGATCAAAAAATGTTTTAATCATTGCAAAGATAAAAATGAAGCCGAAGCTTATCAGCATTGCTATGATTTTGTGCAATACATGAATAAAATTCCATCACTCATGTGGTAAAAAATAGGTGGTAAAGTGTAAATGGAAATCAGTAAGAGCTTTGGTATTTCGGGCCATTTTCGATCAGGGATCATTTTCTTTGCTGTTTTAACTGTGTAAGATGACTGTATAAGTCGTCATTTGAATAAAATTCATTTGCAGAGGAATCACTGTTACAGTCATTCTTACAGTCTCCCTTTTCGTAATTCGACCTTAAATCCCTGTTTGTAATCTAATTTTACATCCCACTACAGATCAGACCCTTTTAAACTTAATCCAGCGCCATCATGTAATCCGTCCTTTTCATAATCTGCTCTAAAATCCTAGGGATGAATTGTTTGTAATGTTAACCGGGTCATGTAATCCGCTCTTTTCGTTGATCCGCATCCGACCGCGATTCTCAGAAACAAATCTACATTATACCATTGTAAATCACATATGTAATCCGATCCAAACAATTCCCAGAAAGTTCGAGGGGCACCGGATAGCTCAGTGGGTTAAACCGCTGACTACAATCCAATGCCGACCGTGGGGGTCGAGGTCCTGGGTTCAAGACCCGATCAGGCCATGGGCGTTATGATTGTGAATTATAATTGTAATTCGTTATAATTGCAATTCTTCGGTGACTCTGCAGTGCTGCCCAACTGCGTAACAAGGCCAGGCGCTGTGTACTACTGTCTATGGTGGTATGCAGGATAAAGAACCCTTGAGATTTATCGATAAAAGTAGGGGGAAACCCCGGTCCTGGGCCTTCTGTTCTGGCGCCCGTATCATCTGATTGGATTGGGTGGAGCCGTAAAACCCCATCACTCACTCACTCACCCAGAAAGTTCGATTTTCAATAACGTTGCTTAGTCATATCATGGTTTATGGATGCATTACTATGTTGCTCTTGTAGTGGGCGCATACTCATTTCAAACTACATGCATTAAGTAGAAGCTACCTTTTGGAAAGCTTGGTTGAAATAAATAAAGAACACCAAATGGCTGGCATATGGTTATTCTAATGCTCAACGATCCGTTGAGTAGACACTGGACCAATGGCATCCTGTGTGCCTATGGCGATGTTGTCATCGATCGGAATCTGACCCTCAGCCATCAAGCTGACCAAATCTTTTCTCAGGGACATCTCTGGTACAAATCTAGGCAACCAAAGCACTGTGCTTGCACGAGTTACTTGCATCAACAGAGAAGAGGACGCTGACTTCTATGTCACCAAGCACGGCCGTGAACTAATTCTAAAACTTCCTTTCTGCAAGAAATTTCAACTCATCACAATGGCGCCGACATGCTATCAGCGACAGGTCTCATGCACTTTGAAGGCAGTGCACATCACAGAGGAGTCAAGCATGGAATATGTGCCACTAAAGCAAAAATGAAAGAAACATCTCCCTTTGGGCAAGCAGACGGGTGATGCACTACAGGACCTCAAGTTGATCTTCCCTACAATGTTTGATGGCTCGGTGGGACTCTTTGATGGAGAAGTGGATCTGACACTATCAGAAGATGCCAGACCGGTACAGTTGACTCCTCGCGCGATCCCACAGAGCATTCTCCCAAAGCTAAAAGATGAGCTTGACAAAATGGAGCAAGAAGGCATCATCCGACCCTGCCCTGAAACAACAGACTGGGTTCATAACCTAGTTACCATCATCAAGAAAAACAGCAACCTACGGGTTTGTCTCGACTCGCGAAATCTGAACAAATAACTCATCCGGTCCGTACATCATACTGCCTCCTGGGAAGATGTACAGCATAGCTTCCGTCAGGAAACAGTCTTCTCCACTTTGGATGCAGAGTGGATATTGGACGCAGAAGTTGAGCTCAGTGAGTCAGCTCCTCACTGCTTTCAATACACCCTTCAAGAAGTATTGCTTCCAGCGACTCCCTTTTGGATTGTCAGTTTCATCAGAAATATTCTGCCAGAGGATGGATCAAGCCTTACAGGGAATTCCAGGCACATTTCCTTGTGCAGACGATGTCAAGGTGCAGGGTTCGTCAGAGGAACGCCATGATCTCCATCTGCTGGAAACAGTTGAGGCAGCCAAGAAGGCTGGGATCAAGTTTAACAAGAATCTGTCGCCAGCCACCAGCCCTGACCTCAACGATCAGTCAGACGCGACCACACAGTCTCCATCAAGCAGCCTCCCTGGTATCACCACAAGATCGGGACTCGTTCTTGGTTCGTTATTGTGTGTAGCTTTTGATGAAGGGGACATGTACTATTTATTTTATTGTAATCATGCATCACTGTTTTGCCATGGCATTATATTCATCATTTGCTCATTGCATTCTATTTATAATTTCCTCTGTTAAGCAGTTCATTTGCATTCTGCATATATGTCTACACTAAAATTAAATCGTTAGCATTTGAATTGAACCTCTTCTTCTTTCGCAACATGAACATCTACTTTCCACTTTGCCCACTTCACTTGATCGGGGGTTTTTCTATGACCTGCTTGTAACATGGTACATGCCACTATATATGGTACATATGGGGTTTTGCACCACATCTAATTGTGGTTTGACAAGACTAGTAATCCACCCTTTTTGTTAATCCGCCTGTTTCCTTGGGAATGGAGGAGGGCGGATGACTGTATATGGTACATGGGATTTTAGAAGACATCTAATTGGATTGCAGGTTAAAGAGGTTATAAATGACCAGTGCATGTAATGAAAAAGACACCATAGCTTTAATCCTTTGTCCCTAAGTATATGTGTACATTTCATGTACAATTAAATTATGTTGTAAGAACATTGCATATACAGTAAAACCCCGCTAACTCGAAAACGGATAACTCGAAGACCCCTCTTCGTCAAAGTGTTTTCAAAGTCCCGACGACTCCCCTATACTTTAACATTACAGATTGCTCGGATTCCTCAAACCCCGCTTCGTCGAAAAACCCTGTTCCTCGAACATATTTTTCGGTCCCTTGAGCAAAATCGAATCGTATTTGTCGAAGTCTTTTTTTTTAGATCAAAGAACCCTTTCGCTAATTGCAATTAACGCCACTCTGTTTACTGTTTTGGATAATCGTTTACAGAGTTCGACTCGCGTGTCACCTCTTGCATTCACGATGCTTGGTTAACAATAGAAGAGAGAGCATGTAGTGGATTTTCGATTGGAGTAAAACACATGAAGGCGTCTTTGATGAAGACGATTACAGGAAGCGGTATAGCCTCTGATGGTGAATAGGCGGGAAACATCAATAATAAACAAACTCTGCCCATCAGTATACTAGTAAAACCCGATCATTCGTCACAACAAATTAATCAGTCTGTGACTGTCTGTCGACGAATCTCTGCAAGACATATCTGCAATAATGGCGACTAAACGAAAGATCACATGTGTAACCCTGGAGACCAAGTTCCTGGCGATCAGCGAAAAGGCCATTGCCGATAAGTTTGGAATCCCACCAAGGACCCTGTCAACTTGGAAAAAAAATTCTGAGAAGATTCAAGCGCATTATAGAGAGAGTGGAGGTGACAGGATGCTGAGGTCGAAGGCGGCAAGAACAAAGAATATCCCCCTCTCTGGGCCAATTTTGTATATTTTGTAGTAAACAACGTAAACAAATGTGCATACAGAACACCAAATTAAAGCCATTAATAACTATCGTAATTGACCATAATTGTTAATGCCTCAATTCTCGACTTTGAAGTCTTCGAAATATGAAAATATTCACACCCTCTCCCGCTGGGGCAAGCCCTGTACACAACTGGTACATGTTCAGTGGTGGCTACACTTCTGCTAAGGGGCATCGAATAGCTCAGTTGATTTGACCGGCTGACTGCAATCCTATGCCGACCGTGGGGGTCAAGGTCCCGGGTTTGAGATGCAATCAGACCACGGGCGTTATGATTGTGAATTATAATTGTAATTTGCTATAATTGTAATTCTTCGGTGACTTTGCAGTGCTGCCCAACTGCGTAACAAGGCTGGGTGCTGTGTACGTACTACTGTCTATGGTGGTATGCAGGATAAAGAACCCTTGAGATTTATCTATAAAATTAGGGGAAAACCCCGGTTCTGGGTTTTCTGTTCTGGCGCCCGTATCACCCGAATGGTTTGGGTGGAGCCGTAAAACCCCATCATGCATCATGCATGCATGCTACACCTCTGCCAACTCATATTGATTGATTTACAATTTTACACAGAGAACAGATAAATATTTCATTTAAATGTGGTGCCTGAACGTTCGTGCACAAGTAAAAAATTTACATTGCTTCTATCATAAAAAAATATAGTAATAAATCCCGTTTTATTCCGCCGTATTCTGGCTATTATCGTCACTATCGTGCTGGAGTAAACTTGAGTTTCGTCCTCAGCATGTGCTTTGATATAAAATCGCCTTAAATTGCTATCGCGCAACAAAACACCGAGCAAAATGGAGGTTGATTCGTCAACGTAAGTGAAATTTAAATGAAAGTCTAACGTTATCCCAAGTTTCACTATTTTAAATTTCTTAAAATTGAGCCTTACGAATCGTTTAATCCGACGGTAGTGGTGGTATGTTCAGAAATTAGCCGATTGGTCTTCATCTTGCTTGCGCGCCAAATCGCGATTCTCCATCGTCAGAGCGATAATACATGAAAATATTGATCGTTGTGGCGTTTCCCGGTCGAACCGTTCATCTTCGAGGGTTGAGTTCTGTTGAGCAGGAATTTAGTTAAGGTAGTGGACTGGCTCAAATTCAAGGTGAATTATGTCATACAATATTGCTAATCAGTATGTAACATAAGACCAGAGTCACAACTACACAAGTCATACTGATAGCAGCCTAATTCCACAAGTGTAACTGATCTGATTATCAGTTACAGTTTGGCAATGTCGCCCCAATAGCGCACATTGCGGTTTATTATTGAGAGGGGATCGTCCAATCGAATGACCCGAGATGGCCGAAATGTGTATAACTTATGTGTTACCAATACCTGATGATGTAACAAGAGTTCAAGTTACTTAAAACACAATAAAGTTGGCAATAATAACATCGCCGGCCGAGAGCGCTCGGGTTGTGAGTTTCCGGTGTTGTGAGCATGCGCAAAAGATGTAAACAATAGCACGTTTCCTGGGTACCTAACGTTATGACCAAAAAAAATCGCATTTTCTTATTTGTAGCCTTGATCGCTCGGATAAATCGTTTGTAAGAGGTGTAATGTTTAAACTAAATATATAACAGTTCTATTGAGTGTATTCCTAGGTGTCCAATGCTTGCAATGGCTCTCAACGAGCACGCGCTATGGCTCTAAATGGATCCGATATGTGCCTGTAATGTAGTGCATTTATGCAAACGGTTATTTCAGGCACACTTGTGGGCTTAATAGCAGCCTAAAAGCAGGATAGTGCTGCCTTTTTAAGGAGTGACTGTTAATTCATTATGACTGTAATTCTCAACCAAAAGGACACTTCGCCTTCGTGCTTTTTATAGTTCCAGACCTTCGATTATGGAATTTCTAGGAGAGCTGTTTTTCACTCTCCTAAATTTGTTTAGGCGAGTGATAATTAAAGTTGCTAAAAAATAGCCTCAGACCTCTTAGGCTTTCAAGTTGTAGATACAGTATCGATCCATGGTGCAGTTCACGAGTTTTAATAAAAGGAAAAAACATTTTCTATTGTTTAATTTTCAAAAAGGGAACAAACATAAATGCATAATACAGTGAAATTATCCTAATATATGAGTGTGCTTAAACTTAAATTTAATCAGAAAGATCTTCAATCTTGTTTTTCATTTTCTACAAGCCAATCAAGATCAGCGTATTTTGGTCTTTCAAAACCGTCTGTTTCGTTCTTGTGTTACTAACGTTATGATTCGCAATCAATGTCATAACGTGCTGGTTTCGGTTTATAGCATTCATTACGCACACTTTTGGGGCGAGCAATTCATAAAAGCTTTGGCGAGCGACAATCCGCTCACCTAAAATCAATATTGCGCGAGCGATGGCGAGCGAGAGCGATCGCTTGCCCCAAAATCGAAGGCCTGAAGTTCTTTTAGTGGCCAAGATGTCTTAATGACTCCTTTTTTTCCCGATTTCGCTTCAGGAATGCCGTGTCTTCGTCTACCAGTGAAGAGCCTCTGCGAGAGGATGTCACCTTGCCCCCTGGGTGGACAAGGAAGGTCACCCAGAGGCAGATGGGAAAATCTGCGGGCAAATATGATGTGTACATATTCAGGTGAGTCCTTATAGGTAGTTCTTATTGGTTCATCTGGAGATTCAACTCTCGTCTCATTTCAGTCCTTCTGGGAAAAAGTTCCGTTCAAGAACTGATTTGGCGTCGTGGGTGGAAAAGAACGACATCTCTGACGTGAATCCTTACGAAATTGATTTCTCCGTACGTGGAGTCAACAACAAGAGTGTTACTCCTGCCAAAAAGAAGAAGAAAACAAAGAAAGTCACTCCGAAGATAACGCCGCCCAAGGGTAGTCCAAAAGGAGCGAAAACCGCAGCAGGAAAATTGGTGATCAAAATGGACTTCAAGAAAAGGCCGAGCAGGAAATTCTCCAAGGGTCTCTATTCAGATGTTGAGGAAGAAGAGGATGATAGGGGGTACACTTCAATCCGTGACGAGTGTAACAATAATGATTGTGACCAAACGGACGATCTCTCTGAGTTGGATGTCACCCCAGGCAAACGCACAGAAAGCTTTGAACGGCGTTTGTCACCAACGAAGAGAGTGAAGGTTCTCTCGATGGAGTGTCTGTCTGACGACAAAGAAACAGAGGAGGGTAAGATGCCTTACAGAAATATCTAGACTCTTTTTTTTTATCTCTGAATTTTATATCTCTATGTTTTATATTTATATATTTACATTAATGATAATCGTGCATGCTTTTTTATTTTTTGTTGTGAATAAATTGCTTGTAGACTTTTGCTTGTACATATTTTGGTGTATTCTGTGTTGTTCTATATTATAAGTTTACTATTTTGCTTTTGTTTTGTTGTCAAATTTCTTGCATGAGTCGTGAATTTCATGAATTTAATTCAGAGCTGTAGAATTTCTGTTGAGGAGAGATTCAGTTGTCAGTGCTCAAATTTTGTGGCTCACCGTAGATAACTGTATTCTTAATGGTCTGATTAGAAATTGGTGCATGCAGCATTATATTCCAGTTCTTATTTAGATTTCGGCTCTATAAATGATTAAACCAGGTTTACAAGAATTAATTTTGTGCTGCCGAATTCATTAAAAGGCATAATATTTCACAATAATTAATATTAATAAATATTAAATTAATAATTCAAATTTCACAGTGAGGCGGCTATCCTGGCAATGATTGCGTATAAAACTTTGTTTAATTTGATGCATAAATTATGTCTTCTCAGAATGGAAGAGGCTCACTAGCAACCACTGCGTCAGAAGTAAGAAGAAGTATTTTATCCCCGGCCTCCACAAGCCGCAGATTGCTAATCGGCCAAAGTGGACCCCTCCTAAATCGCCCTTCAACTTGTACAAGAATCGCTTTTTGACGATCCGTGGAAGCTTCTCGTGGCCACGATATTTCTCAACAAAACCACCGGTTAGTGAGTCTTGAGTGGTGGGATTAATTTCATCGGCGCCATTACCCAGGGGACGCTGCTCTGCCCGTTCTCTGGACGTTCTTTGACCTTTGGCCTTCAGCGGAGGCGACAAAGACGGCCAATTGGGAAGAAATCTCAGAGTTGCTGCAACCGCTCGGTTTGCATGTGAGCAGAGCTCATACGCTCATACGCTTCTCAGGTAAAATCAAGAGTCATATTGAAAATTTCAAATTCAGTTTTTTCATTTATCATACTGACGGTAAATTTACAAGTTTGAATTTTTTTTTCATCTCTCAGAGGAATATTTGAATGTGAATTGGACGTACCCAATTGAACTGCATGGAATTGGAAAATATGGCAACGATTCTTATCGAATTTTCTGCCTGGGCGAATGGAAACAGGTCAGAATACTAGATTGAATAAATTTTTTAATGCTCAAATATTATTGCACACCAAGAAATCAAGAGAATTGCAGTGTAGCAAATATTTAGACACTGGTTAAATAATAATAAAATCTGGTACTTATTAATTTATTATAATATTTTTCTCTTTCTCAGGTGGCTCCATCTGACCACAAGCTGAATGACTATCATCGCTGGCTGTGGAAGAACTACAGGAGCCTCGGATTAGATTGATTCAATCAGAACTTCTCAATTTTAATTCCACTTGAACTTATATAAATCATGTCCTTATGTGCTTTTTAGAGTCTGCTTGCGTATTTCTGAATAAAATCGACGTATTCACTAATACACGTGTTTTCTCGTACAGACATTTACGTTTTTTCGAAGTTTTAAGATTGCGTTATAATTTAGCTGCAAAGTGCGTTCCTGAGAATATCATAACGCACTTATGACGTCATTATTGTGGGGTTTCCTGGGAATTCCGCTCACAAGGAAGTTGCTCTGAAATTTCCCAAATCCAAAATTCATCAAATCAGGACAGCTGAGAGGGCATTCGATCTTAGTGATTGGTTCAGAACAGTTCTTTGTGCGTAAGTCTGTTCTTTATTTCGCGTGACATCTTTTTCAGTATTCATTTAACCAGATTGAGCTTAAAGTGCATTATGATTTTTTAGACATAAAGTTCTCAGATTCAGACACTGTTGGCCTTATCAGTGTCCTGCTAGCAGCAGAATGCCGTCTGAATATTCTTAGATTCAGACAAAGATCTCAGTTCACTTGCCGACTTAACCCAAACACTTAAAACCCGAAAAACTTTGTGTTTCAGTACAAAACCCCGAATGCACTTTGAATATTCTTGAGCATCGACTTATCGCCTTATATTGGAACAAAGCTTAATGATGTTCGAGACCTGCCTTCCGGATGATCATACTTCATATTAAGAGTAAAAATGTTTCACGTGATTTGTCAGAGGCTCGGGGAAACCGTAGAAACGGATAAATAATATTTTTAATGGATATCACAACGTATGATAATTCATGAGGTTGGTTTCAACATACATTTGTAAATGCACAAGTACTAGTATACATGTACATGTATGTGGAAGCGTTTTGACTTTTTTCTCTGGTTCATTATCATAACGTAACGTTATGAGCTGGCTGAAGATGCACCCTGTATTAAGCGACCGTTTGAAATCGGTCCCCTGAGCGGTCGATATAGACAGGTTTTATTGTAATTGGTATTAGCAATATTAGTAATATCTGGCGAGTTTCAGTTACTAGGTTTTATGGCAATGTATAGTAGTCATATATAAATTTTTATTGCTGAAAAGTCCTATCGGTGACCAACAATGTTTTGGAGTTGAGTTTCATTGAAGATGAAATATATAAGAGTGAATATAAGTTAGCACTGATTGAGTGAGAGGCATTTGACTCTGAGTTGTTCAATGTACTTAGTTTTAAATGGTATCCACTGCCAATCATCTTCAATGAAATCCTCTTTGCTATTAACTCTCTGCGACTTTCTTCTATTCTCAGATGACGTCATGGCATCTGAATGTACTCCACGGACTTTCTTCAGGAAGGCTCCTCCCGGACAGTTGATGGAATTATATCGAATGCTGAACGGCTCAGATGAAGCGTGGAAGGACCTCGCTTCCGTGATTCTCCGCAGGGACAAAAAAGACCTCAAGTTCTCCTCCGAAGACTTAGAGTAGGCACACATCCAGAAAAAAAATTACAATATTACATAATTCATTTCACTTTCAGCCAATTTGCTAAACGGCCATCTCCAAGCAAAGCGCTTTTTGACGCATGGGCGAACGATCGACCGAATCTCGAAATGTTACGAGAAAACCTGATCACCGCTGGATTAAAACGAGCGGCCGTGTTTGTCACCGAGCAAATACTCAATGGTTGGTGATTATAAATTTCAACTCTGAAGTTAATAAATTTAAATAAATTTTCTTTTATTTGCACAGAAACGTGCAGTGATGAAAGTGCCTCTGAAGGTGAAGCAGATTTAGTTTGTTCTTCTTTAGTGTTGATAATTACTCAGGAAGTCAAATTGGTCGGGAATGAATATTTCTGGTGCATTTCAGATTCTGATCCACCTGTTGGCCCTTTTGTCGAATCAGGTATCTCTCAGTTTAATAAATCAATCACCACATAATTTAATGAATCTCAGGGGAACTCCTCACCCTTTGTTACCGGGATCTCAGCGATTGGACGGATCATTTCTGCAACAGGAGGATCAGTCAAGGAGGTTCGCTGCTCGGATCCGGCGGGTTTGGCTCCGTTTATCTTGGTAAATAATTCTGTTTTCTTTGTCCGTTCTCTCGGGAAACTTCTCTTTTTAGGTAAAATGCCAGACGGTAAAAAAATAGCGGTTAAAAAACTCAAAATGGATCGACCTAAATCAAAGATACACCAACAGTTGGCAGCTGAGGTGAAAGGCTTATCATCGTGAGTTTGTTGAAAGTGGACTCACGGTTTTGTGACTTGTGAGTTCTTGCAGATACAAGCATGAGAACTTAATGGCGTTGATTGGTTTCTGCGATGACGATGTTAATTACTGCATCGTTTATGAATACCTGCCTGGAGGTAACCTTGAAGATGCGCTCAAACATTGGGTATGTTATATAATTCCTCAGACATACCTATGAATATTGAACATTTATCAATAATTTTTAATAAATAAATTTCAATATCTGCTTTTCTCTATAATATTGTGTAAATATTGACAGATTTTCAATTAAAAAAATTATGTTTTTATGATTTTTAGGGACGTGAGTTAACAGCCGAACGACGCATCTCAATCGCCGTGTGCACTGCAAGAGCGATTGTTCATCTGCACACACATAAATCAACTCCTCTCATTCACAGAGACATCAAAACGTACGTTTCCAGCGGTTTATCAATTCACACCTCCTTAGTTCTATGACGTAATCATAAATTCATTCATAACTTCATCATAACTTCATTCATCTCACAATCCTCCAATCCAGGAATTCATTTTGAAGGTTTTCTTGTGTCATTCATAGTCAACATATTCATAATTATTCGATTATTCTCAAATAATTCTGATGAATATCTGAATAGCGAAATTCTATATTTGAAAAAACCCAACATTCAGCTAATAATAATCCACACGATTTGAAAGCATTTTGGGAATCCAGCGTGCGTTATGATCAATTGTGCATGTTTATGTTTTATTATAGTTATTTCATTAATAACTTCATGCACGTACATCAAAGTATGACGAGACAAAAATATAAACGGTTATGCTTTTAGGATTTCCTACGACTGATATCATTGAATCTGTTCATTTAATTTCTGATGGACTCTGTATTGCTGTTCGGATAGCATTTGGAACTCTTGGGCTTATGATATATTGAGGGGGGAACAGTCCCAGGCTTCTCATCTGATGTTGGCATCCTTCAAGAGTAACCCATAAACCATAAAGCTAATTGCTAAATCTCCAAAACAGGGCAAATATTCTCCTTGATGCAAACATGACACCAAAATTGGGCGATTTCGGCCTCGCTCGTCTTGGCCCAGACAGCGACGAGTTTACGCACGATGTCACGAAAAATGTCATCGGAACCACGGTGTACATGTCAGCCGAGTATAAGAGAGGAACTGTGTCAGTGAAGTTAGATGCCTACAGCTATGGAGTGGTGAGAAAATGGAAGCAAGAGTGTTTCATGCTTAATTTATGCAAAGGTTCTGCTGGAGTTGTTGAGCGGCCAGAAGGCTTCTGATTCGAATCGAGAAGAGGAAGATATTGTGAGTTCATTGACCTTTAATTAGTAACCTTTGTACCTGACCTTTTGACCTCAGATTACATTCGTGGAATGTCAGGATGATTTGTGCGATTGGTTGGATCGGCGTGTTTCGTGGCCCCTGGAGAGAGTGCAGTCCATTTACGGGGCAGCCATGCAAAATCAACGCTCATTTCTCTCTCCGTATGCATCAAGACCAACATTAGCTGAGGTAAGCACCACTTAAATCACTTTCGCTTTAATTGCTGTGAGGAAATTTAATCAAATTCAAAATTCAGTCTGATTTGAACCTGGTTCTGTGGCCTAAATGACTTCTGAGTCGTGACTGTTGTTATAGGGTTTTAATTACTTTTTTCAATTTTGTTCACTTATAATTACGCACATTTCTACAGATTTTGTCCTTTTTGTGTGTGAATTCTTTCATTCAACGCTAATTTGTCAATGTGGAATTATTTGTCAAGATAACGGGAAACATAGATATGGAGATTACAGCTTCTTATAGTAGATACTGATCCCTCTCATTTAGAATATGAAGGTGGTCTCCATTTCTATGAAATACCTACCGTTGCCACAAATTTTCTGCATAATATGTTTGGATCCAGATTATTATGAACTTTAATTAGACTATTATCATTGAGCATTGAGCGTTATTTTGTGATTGATCTATTCAATTTGGGCTAATTTTCCTTGCATTATTTTTTCTCATTACTTTTATCTGATCTTTATTATTGATATATATTTTCCTTATTATCATTTGCAGAAGATGCCAGACATTGAGCTGTGGTTGAGCTGTGGTTGAGCTGTGGTTGAGCTGTGGTTGAGCTGTGGTTGAGATGTGGTTGAGCTGTGGTTGAGATGTGGTTGAGATGTGGTTGAACTGTGGTTGTAGCTGATTCGACCAAGAATTATATTTTATATGGAACTGAGTTCTAGTATTCAGAATGTTATATGAAGGTTGTGATATAATATATTTCTAGTCTCAATTGAGATATTTTATTAGTAATAAATTTTGTTATTTCCAGGATGCCAGAACAATTCATGCAATAAGTGAATATTCC
>KB296320.1:258257-279180 GCA_000328365.1 Capitella teleta | reverse complement strand
CAAACAGATTCAAGAAAATATATTTTCAACGCCCATTAAAAAATAAATAGGTATCAAAAAAAGAAAGACATCAAAGCTGTGTGCACACAATTAGAACAGATATGGAGCTATGGGCATGAATAAATTGAATAACCTCTTCCTGACCTTTTGCTTTCTGTCAAATTCAAGCACAATTAGCCTGTGATGGCGCATCTTACCATCCACGAACAAACAGACGCAGTTTCGTCCGCTCTAGTGATTTTTGTGGGTTTTGAGCCATTTATTCCCTCAAACAAAATCGACACCGAATTTTCCTTAATAAGCTGAGTCTGTCGTGGCTGTTTTCTCTTTGCTGGAATTAACACCGGTTCCCAATGCTTCCCTCGGATCCTGGAACAAACCAAAGCCTTAATTCTGGGTAGCCTCGGGTAGTTGGTTTCCAAAGCTGTGATGGAGGCCTATACATTAATTCTATTTATACAACTATCATATGGTAGATTATGTACGATATTCTCAATGATTACACGTTTATCATTATCCATAGTGCTTCTGCCCATTAGTATAACTTTATTAAAGACACCAACTTTCGTAATTAGTTTCTGACAAATTACTGTTATCTTGAAGACCACATCGATTCCAGCCAGAACTAGCCGTACACGTGAGTATATATACTGAACGTGGGCAGCATTTCGATGACGTCATTGGGGAATCATAACGGGATGCCACAATTGAACACGTGTTCCTAGTGAGCATTGGAGTCACGTGGCACAGATCCATTGTCCATGATGATGGACATCATCATCATCAGGTGACCCCTTGTGCTGCTTGCACTGTGGTCAATGGACAATGGTCACTCAATTCTTATGTGTCTCTATAACCATGTTATCCTTTGATTGAAACTAGGCGGGAATGATTATGTAATGCGATGTGTCAAGGGAGCTGTACGAGTCAGCTCCATCCAGTGAGGACATCCGTTCTTATAGTAAATAAGATAGGTTCTGGTGTACACGATACAAATGACGGAGCTGCTGTACAAATAGAAATACATTTATTGGGGTCACTTGACCGGTCAGAATTGAATCCAGATTTAAGGGGAACTTTCTTTTGAATGCCAAAGCGTCGCGATCAGAACGTACAGCTCAATTGAAACTCGACATGCTCTTGTTTTTATTTGTTGCGTGATCCCCTTAAATTCCAAGCGTGTGTATTCCGATACATATATACATATATATATATATATATATATATATATATATATATATATATATATATATATATATATATATATTCTTAACAAATAAGTTGATGGCCCATTTTTGTTTTCTTTTCTGGAGTGAAATGCTTCATTGTAGTACTTGCCGAGTACTTGCGTGTTGCGTGTTAGAATGCGTCAGCTGAATAGCTGGCAATGAATACTCTTATGTAATTATGCACCCTTCTCAAAATCGAGGTAAGATCAAGTCACGTGGTCTTCTTTAAAAATGGAAATCATTGTCTTCTGAATGATTGTAATCAAAAAGTGACCTTGACATTCCACGAAGGCTTACCTTCGCTTTATGTGATTCAGAGAAAGAAAGAAAAGAAAAAAGTTGATTATAAGGGCGATATTTTTATGCACCGTTAGCAAATATGACGTTCAGCAATCAGTCGCCACAATTATACGAAACGATTCAGTCATTGGGCCACTTGTTTTCATGTTGGTGATTGTCTTGAATTTGCATGCCCGCCGTATACATAGCATCATTTCTAGGAAAATATCCGTGAATTTATTGACAGCCATGGATATGCATAGTTCATAAAAGTGCAACACCAACAAAACGAATGCGTGACTTGTGCTCTCTGTCAGGTTATCCATAACATAGCATTCATAATTCATTTATTTCCAGGGAAAATATATGTCTTCATTTTACATCCATTTTTAATACCCTTTTCTCGATAACGTTTTGTGAAAATGCAACCAAGAGGATGAAATATGAGGTACGTGACATTGAAATTCTCTAAGCGATAAACTCCGCTGTGTCTCCATTCTGGCAATGGGAGGGAAGAGGCTTGTGTCTTTTGTGCGGCTATAAGGCCAAGCCAGAACTGAACATACTAGTCTTTTAGGGCACTTGGGTAAAGTAAAACAAATGCACAGAGTAACGAACATCTTTAGTTGAAGGATTTCATTTCTTTATATAATTTTTCCGATTTATTTCCCAGAAGGGTGGAAGACACCATTGCCCTCCTTGGACACGCCTCTATCTTTGTGTTGCGATTGATATTTGCTTGGCCTAATGGGGCAAGTGCCTCATTGCCCACCGAAGAGGTCAATTTGCGCATGCAACACAACAAGACCTAAGCCCGCGTCTACATGAAAGTACATTACATACATGTATAAGTCATTGTATCACACACTTAGCTAAAAGGGAAACCAATTTCAACAGAAAACACAACCATAAGACGATTCTGTCCTCATACATGAAAGGAGAGAAAGCGTCAGAGAAAATCCCCCCCCCTTATAAAATAATATCCATAGACACGCCAATTATTACGCATACTTCCAAGTATCACATCGAAGCCTACATTTACTTAGGCAAACTTATAATTATAGACCGCAACATATAAATGGTTATATCATTTCATTTCATTTCATTTCATATCATTTCATTTAAACACGCATTTTCAGCAATATCAAAAGAACATTCAAATGCGCTGCCATTATTCTACATTGACATTTGTTCTACATAGTCATGTTCTAAAGCCAACCATCTCATCCTCTTCCAGGGTGTTGGGTAATAATTCTTGTGTTTTAATTATAAGAGTTACCAAAATTAAATCAAGACGAAATCCAACAGATAGCGGGTCGAAATGTGCCAACAAGTGCCAAGGAATGAATCAACACTGTACCAACTGAACATCACGACATCGAACTGTCCATTACACTAATATGTTCATTGCATGGTGAATCGAAGGTCATCGAAGCCAGGCGCAGCTGTACTGAAGGTAGATCATCGCTTCGGATTAGGCTTTACACTGTAGGTCATCCACCGATAAAGACAGCCTAGCATGTTAAACCACTGACGGGATTGCTTCTTACTCATGTGCAAGCCATCTAACTTGTACCACTAGGACATTACAATGTCCTCTGTTAACGATTTTCAAATAACGAGTTTTCCTTTTCCTTTTGATGTGCATAAGGAAGACAGATATCCGTATGCATTGAGTACCATTGGCCCTGGCATTGAGGCTAATCATGACTTTGATTAGCAGTCTCCTTCGGCTCCTCAGTTCTTTGCTCATCTTGATGATCCTAATCAAAGCCTAAACTGATACACAGCCCTCCATTCACATCGCCTGTGATGGTGCTCTATTTCAGGAGATTGCTTGTCTAAATCTCGAACGATTTTTTTCTTTATCAGCATAATTGATACTATGATTAATGCTTTATGGACGCATACCTTCTGAGTGCGTTATGATCACGCCGTATTACAAATAACATTATTCGATCTCCTATACTTATATACAATCTCCATCATTTTATCTTCTTTGAAATTTTCCTTGTTAACATCTCTGAAAAAGCGTCGCGTGCCCACTTGGAATGAAGCACTTTTCCATCAAAAGAGCTTTCGCTTTTAAGATGGTTTAATTATTGAATGATCTAAGCCCAGGCAGGCAGGTGTGCATACATAACTGAATATGATCAGGTAATTGTGCCATTCTAATGGTGATTGTGTCTCGAGATGTTGATTCGTTTGTGACGTCAATGTATATAAATTTGTATATAAATTTGGTTGAAATCGATTGGTAATAAAATGAGCATGACCAACTTTAGCAGTGGTGTTTTTTGTATGTGTTTTCACAATCAACGCCATGCGATACTGAGAAATGCAACGAAAGCAGGTGTCAATATCGCACGCGTCCACTGCACTTTGCACACATGATGGGATGAGTCACCGGATCTCTAGTTAGGCCATGGCTTCCCTCAGGATGAGTGCCAGAACTTCAGGCTAGACACTTGGTGATGACCGCCCAGACTGTTGCCCTGGGCAACCAATCGGTTGTTTGCTTCTCAATAGTCAATACAACAGCTTCTCTCGCCTACGAATTAACAACAGAACTATCTTTTGTCGGAGAAATCGTTTCTGGCGGAGTGCAGTAATTGCAACTCAGAATGGGCGCGAGCAGTGAGCTCAGCATCAGGAAGCAGGCGGTTGAAGATGTTGTAGAAGGGAGGAATCGGTTCCGGAGATCCGGATAACTCTGTCCTGGCGCCAATTTGGTCATCTTAGCCGTCTCTCACTCCTAGCTCTGTCTCTGACAATATTCGTTTCACGCAATCGCGAAAAAAAAACGGGATACGGTTGATGGTAGAAACCAAAATGATGAGAGATCTGATTGAGGTCCATTTCCAAACGCAGCATCTCTATTGCCTCCCATGGCTGTGCCCCTGTTTAAAGGGAGGGAGAACTGGTTAAAAATTGACTTTGAGTCGTTATTTGACGCACCATAAATGATTCCTATGCCTGGCCCACACAAGGAATATCATCGCTAACGATTTCGCGGGCGATATATTGCTAACTAGGCGTGACGTCAGCAGCTGTGATGAAACACCGAGTTCCCCATCTGTTACAATGGGCCTCGTCATATCAGCGTGTCCTACGACTAAACCCTTGGATATTTTTTTATTTTATTTTCGGAAATAGATAGAATAATCATTTTGCCACCAGTCAGGTGCGAAAAAAAAATATTTTTCGCTATTTTTCTTATTTTAACAAGCGATTTTCTAGGACACCTACCATGTTTCTCATCCTGAAACAGTAAAAAGGTCAGCCAGAATGCCCCACGCATGCGCTTTCGTTTCGTAAACAACAAAGATGTCCTTTTATGGCGAAGATGCTCTGCTCTGATTGGCTGAAATCGATAGCTTCACGAGGGGAACGGAACCAATCAGCCATCAGCCAAACCAAGCCATCAGCTGATGTTTGCCTCCTATACTTCGCAATGGAAGCCATTCTCCCATAGGCGCAATGCTAACCCCGATATTCGGAATGCATTATTTCCTTACGCTTGCATCCAGGCATGGTGTTTTTGGCACGGAATGCTATCAATTGGTGCTATGAGTCAATAGAACATCACTTAAAATTTAGTTCCCCATCCCTCTCTTTAAGAGGCATTGCAAACATCGAGGCGGCAAATGGCTGATGTATGGATACAGATTACTCAATCACAATATGAGATCGACACTCAACTGTGCGGGTGAACATTAGGTGAAAAAGAAAATTCTTCTGTTCTCTGTCCAAGTCTGAAATGAACACATGTCGATTTCGAAGCCTCCACAATCCGTCACTGGAGTCCATTAACCAAGGAACATTTTAAAGATTTACGAACTTATAGCAATTTGGGTTGCGTTTCTTTTGCTGTTCAGTATATGCTAAATCGGAAGGACAAGCCAAACACCCGACTGGTGCTACAAAGACCACTGTGCTGAAACCTATTGAACTGCATTGAAACATTTACGCTATAAACTAACGATGTCAACGACTCCAAAAGATTGGAAACTAGTTGCGTTTGTTTCTAACGGGTGGGTACTCGGCAAAGTATACGTTAAAATATTTAGAATTAAACTTTATGAATACATAAACTCATACATCACACTAAATATTTGTCCTGGATTTACAAATAGCTTAATATATAGATGCAGTACACGAAAGACAGATTGATGAAGATACCAAGTAGCATATCAGTCTTCTTGGATAACCTGGATATACATAATGTCGATGTGAATTATACATAAATGCCAAGAAGTGTGACCATCAAACACTTGGCTGCCAGGATTCAATAATTCAGTTTCTTCTTCGATCACACAGAACGCGGTTGCACCGTCTCAGATGATCGCAATAATTTAATAATAAATCAATACTGCTGTGATCACGTGGGCAGGCAGCGTGTGAGATAAGGCGACGATAATATTGCTTAGGATGGTGACATAAGGGACACTCAATTGTTATTTAAGTATTCCCTAAAGGGAACATTATTACATAATACACGCGGGTTCTATAGGTTAGTTTGTGTTCACTTTTACGATCATGAGGATCAAATCGACTGCAGCTACATACTAATATATGCGCCATTCTGTCTGGCGAGCGGAAATGACGTCAGATGTGGGCGATCACGCTATATAATAACGATATTAGCACAATTATCTCCGCGTGTACGGTTTGCTTCCGCAATCTATATACTAGGGATGTGTAGATATCGGGTTCCTATTTCCGATATTCGGATGCCCCCAGGGTGTTCGACTTCCAGAAATTTGAATATCGGATTCGGATGTTTCAGATGTCAAATATAATCATATATAATAAACATGGTAGCTTTTTAATTCACACGAATTAAGCAATGACTACAAATAAAGCTATAAATTAATTAAACAATTATATGCAATATACAATTATCACTAAATGAAATATCTAATCAGCGTTTAAAAAAGCTTGCCATCTATGTTAATTATTAATTAAGCTGGAAGATCGTTTAAAACTATTGAATACGCAGAAAACCCGGCGGTATTTGAGCTCAGTTGCTCGGATGCGGTTCGGTCTGATTGGCTCCCGGCGTGAAACGTTAAAATGGCCAGTGCTCCGGATCTAGAAAACTGAGCGTTATGGTTCTTATATCAGAAAACGCATAAATCAATGCTACGATTAATTCCACATTGACCTTTTTATAATGCGATATCTACTGATTTACATATTTAAGACTAAGGAATGAAAATATGCCGATTTTCAAACTGAAACCGACAGGCCCAATATATACATAGTGGGAAAAGTCATTATATTATATATTCACTCATTGATGCAAGAACCGCTGTACTGAGTGTTCTAGAGTTCGAGCAATGGTCACTTAATCTCGTGGAACTAGGTATAAGCATACAGTATAATACAGTATAGTCAAATTGATTACGCACACACACATGTCTGAAGTATGGTTATATTTCACAAATTGTCCGGACCGTGTCGATGTTTGAAAACCAACAGGCCACCGGAACTGCCAGGCATCCTGCCCCATCAAGGCCACCTTATCTACCTGGCTTCAATCAACGCTATCTGATGACAGGATTTGACGGGAAAGATCGAGGAGACGCGGAGGGAGAGGAGTCTGGCGTGAGAGATCGTCGCGAGGAGATGTGTGGAGGCATGGGGGCTTCTGCCCAAATCCAAGAACTTTAGTTTCTTTCATATTTCTTTCATATTTCTATTATCCTGATCATCGATTAAAAGAATTATTATTAATTCTACCGCTGCCTCCTTCCTCAAGATCATTAAAGTTTAAGAACAATCATTAATTGGTGAAGTGTGAAGGTCGATGCTAGATCAGAAGAAGATCGAAGACGTCGCCACCTTTCTTGTTCCTTACAACATGCACAGGGTTTTAGAAAAACAACTCGAAAAACACTTCCCTCACCCTTGGGTATAGCAAATGCCATTAAAAAAAAAAAACAAAAAACACCTATAGATGAATAATCGAGGGATATATTCATTTAGAGATCTCTCTTTTATTATGAAATATCGGAAGCATGAAATTTATATGATCATGTGATATTTCTTTCTCTCCTATTCATTTGTTCTTTTGTTTTGTTTTGTTTTGTTCTACATTGTAAAATTGATTGATTGATTGATTGATTGGTTTGATGAATCAACGTATGACTAGGTGCAATAGGAAATGCGCTTTTTTGGTTGCGACAACCCGACCTTCGTAGAATGTATATATTTATATAAATAATTAAATATAGAAAGGATTTTTTGTTGGTGAAACCATGTGGACATCTTGGGCGCTGCCTCGAGGCGTTTATGACCCTGTTTCGTCACAATGTTCTGCTTCCCACAGCTTTCAGAATAGCAAAGGGTTCTGTTGCCATCCACTCGGCCATTGTTCTCTGCATCCCTTTCCCCTCTTGCCGTCGATCTGTGGTCCTAATCCCTGTTCTTCTTCTTCTCAAAACGTGGCCAAAATTTAATTCTTCTTCTGATGTTCCCCAGAAGCGGGCTTGGTGCTCCCATTCTTGATAGCGGATGTACTTGTTCATTGGTGACATGATCTTGATATTTTTATCCTTCTTCAGTTTAATCACTTTTCCACGGCATTGATTGTATTTGCGACTTCATCGTTGTCCAAGAATCTGATCCAGATGGCAGAATTGGAAGATCTGTTGATAGGATGAGGTTAAAATGAAGAACCAATCGACAAGAAATCGGAATGTTCAAAATTCATGATCAGATCAGCCCTCTAATTAACTCACATCAACATCAAGAACACACAAGAACACACATCGTTACCTGGTCTTTGATTACACGCCGAAAGCATTAATACAATTGAAGACATTGAAGTGCATTCCTTGAAATTATAATGCAGCGTATTGCTTGTTTCCCGAATAGCTCAATCACAATCCGCTGCATGGAAACAGGGCTAAGCATTTTCTCACTACAATCTCGCGAGATTTGCTCTTTACACGTGCATGCTTCTCTTGGAAAATCTCGTTATAAATAGAGTATGTCAATGACGTCACACCTTATACGACCGAGTTACAATGAATACGTGTGCATACACGGCGTATCTGTGCGTATGACCAAAGCGTATGATCAAAGCGTATGATCAAAGCTCAATTGACAGCAAATACGCCCATTGAGCTGAAACAAGGATCCTCGCACCGTGTTGTATTTGCTTTTCTCCGTTCCTTTGTTTAATTGTTCGTGCCACATCTTACGTCATCCGACTTTGCTGCTATGCTTTCTGACACATTTTCCCTCTTATTCACTTATGGTTTGGCCACCATTCTCTCAGCTTTAATATACTTGGTTGAAACATTCCCTCGGAAATCAAAAGCCAACACTACAACTTCATAACATCACGGTTTTTATTTGTCCATAACACCATGCTATAAGGTTCCTTTCTTGATTGAGACGCACAATCAATATATGTATAAAAAAGCTATTGACATTAACTATCGAGGACACTTGATAATAATAAATTATTAATCATCATCATCATAATCACATGACATCGGAGAGTGATGTGAATCACCAACCAGCCATTTAATAAATTCGTATTGCTCCAACCAATTTCTAAATATTTCATTTCACACGCTACAGCTTTTAGTGGTGGCATTGCAGAGATGGCTCACCCAAGCAATTGGGCATGAACACCTTGACACAAACCGTCATCGGCTCGTTAAACATCTGTAATGATCCAAATTGAGTTGGTAAGTCATGCCACGAGTAGTGAAGATGGTCGCGAATAAAGATCGCGGTTACACTGGACACGTGATCTTATCACATCCATCAGACGGGCCGGAAATTGATCGAGGTCTTCTTGCATTAGCCGTCAGGTCGGCAGCCTATTTAGGCGAACGCTCCTCCAAGAACTCAACGAGTTGATCGCCATGACGTCATCGCATCACCAGCCGAGCTGAGCGGCTTTCGACGGTCGCCAAGCACACAAGAGTGCTTGCTCCGGAGCAGAGACCCCAATGCTTCTACAAGACAATGTCAGAGAGAGATGGAACGACTCAAGCATACGAGGTGTCGGTTTCGGTGTATTCAGAGAGCGATTCGCTCTTTCATTTGAATTCATCTGTGGTGTGGACATTGGTGATTTTTATTGTGGTTGAAATTCTAACTGGGATTTTTGGCAACTGCGTCGTGTGTCTGACTGTGTATAAAAATAAGTCGCTGCGGACTCCAATGAATGGATTGATTGTGAATTTGTGTGTGGCCGACATGGTAGTGTGCATCATTACGTCACCGGTCATCATTTTCTTGGTAGAAGAGGAGGAAACCATCATCGATGACACCATAGCCTACCGCGGTCGCTTTGCTGCTTGCCAAATTCAGTGTGTTTGTCACTTTCTGGTAGGAACGGTGATGCTGATTACCATGCTATGCATCAGTTTGGAGCGATTCCACGCAATTGCGCGGCCTTTTGATAAAGGCGACCGGTGGTTTCGGATCAAGGTGAGCATCGCTTTGTCTTGGATCAGTGGCGCCTTCATGGCTATCATGAGTTTCGTCATGCCCGAAGACCATACGTCAAATCCGGCGCTAACCACCACTCACCAAATCCTTGTGAAATCTTTCATTTCGAACTTCATGAAGTTAGTGTTCGTGCCCATTAGCATTGTGTGCGTGCTGATAATTTTGCTGCTGTACATTGCAATTGTCTACTTGATCCAGAAGCATGCAAACACAACTGATAAGAAGCTGAACAAACCGACTGCTAAGAAGACTCAGGTAGGTCCTGCACCTGATAAGAACTCCGCCGTGATTGCTGCCAACTCTACCGTCCTTGTTGGACTCAAACAATTGGGATCAGACTTTGTCGTCCTGCCAAATAAACAAACAGAAAACAAACAGCGCCTTGGTCCACATTTAAGCCCGACGGATGCTAATGTCATCAGCGCTTCAGCTCCACAAAGGAAGAACAAAGAGAGCGAGGCATTGAAAATAAGCGATTCTAAATCTCAGGAAAATAATGGCAATATGACTCAGAGGGCAGCTGAGAGCACTCCGCATGTTCTCTCAGAGGCAAACATATCCCAAGCAAAACCTGAAGCAGAGACTATATGTGTTCGTCCTACTTCTAAACCAATTCATAACAATGACACACCTTCAACCAAAGAAGAAACAACGGCAGGCGATCCCTTACCACAGTCAAGTACAGCGCCTTCAGCTGCAAATGAGCCAGATACTGTCTGCCTCCGTCAATGCAATACCAGTCATATGGCTGAGAATACTAACAATGAAGTGCCTGAAGGAGTCACTCTCTTTGTACCAAAAAGCAAAGCTGCCAGTCTTGCAGCTGTATCAGATTCAAATGAGACAGAAGCCCTTAGCGTCAGGAATTCCGCAAAGCTAAATGGCGATGCTGCTCAGATTGTAGAATCACAAAGTGTAACTTGCCGAGTCCAGCCGGCCAAGCCATCTCATTCTGGCACCAATGAAGCGGAAGCCGTTTGCATCAGACCGTCGGCTAAGCCAAAGAACTCGCCAGTGATTGAGATATGCGACATGGATGGAAAGAAGGTCAAGGCCACAACGACAAGATCCGAGGTCGTCGGCAACATTTGCGTCATGAACAAAAACAATAAGGAGAGAGGCAAGCGCAAAGTGGAAGCGCGGTCCGCCAGGGTCACCGCAATCGTCATGGTCGCCTTCCTGGCTTGCTGGCTCCCATTGCCAGCCGTCATCATGGCGACGGCTAAATTACAAGCTGAAGGCGCGGCGCTGTCGCAAACTAACAAGACCGTTGTCGTAGTGTCATTGGCAATATCCTTCCTCTCGGCCGCCATCAACCCGGTGGTTTACGGTCTTGTAAACCGACAGATCAGGAACGGCATCTCCCGTCTTGCAAAGAAATATCGGCTAAAATTGTGCAAGACTCACACGCCGAAGAAGAAGAAGAAGTAAACGTGTGTTATACACCTTCTACATGCATGATACAAACGTATGTTGCGTGTTTTACCTTTCAATTAATACTGGCTTTTCAAACGCACTTCTGATTGTTCCTTTATTAGCGGCTTTACGACGTCGCAACCCATCTCACCTCCCACGATGGCGCCGCGTTCCCTTTCGCGTGCACAGCGAAATCGCACTCGTTTACTCCTTCTTGCTGCGCATGCAGTGGACCAATGCTTGCGCTAAGTGCCTTCCACCCAGCTGTGAAACATATCTATAGTATTGTCTGATTACATTCTGACCTATTTGCCTACAAGAAATGCACCTGCTAACCCTGAATGACGCGACGTGTGTACGGTCAGCGTAAGGATTCTAACGATACCGGGGGAGACGCGTGGTATAATATGCTCACCATTGGTGAATATACCAATGGCTATGCGACAAAACAACTCGATCTGCAGAACAGGACGAAATTTTATCCATTGGTGATTGATGACTTTGCGCGTTGGCTTTCAACTTAAGTTCCAATTGGTTTTCCGATAGGCGTTAATTTTCTAGAGAAACAAAAGATTTCCCTGTCGATGTGAACACCTCATTGCTAGCCCTCCCCCGCCGAGGATCGCTATGGTGCTTAAGACCCCCATAGATAACCCATACAATGGGCCCATGGCGTGGAAATACGTCATTTCAGCCGTTGTTCTCAGTCCGCTTTATATTGCTATGTTTCTGACTTTGATTTTAAGCTTTAGCAGACACGTGCTGCTGTGTTTCTGAACTTTCTACTGCCAAAAAAAAAAACAAAAACAAAAACAAAAACAAGAACAAATGTAAAAGTGATTAGATATTCTGTTGCATTTCAGTCCATTACACGAACAAACGCAATCTGTAGGGAACTTGACATCAATGTAAAGTGCGTTTTCGCAGAATTGTTCACAGGCCCGACATTTTTGCTGACACTACGTGCTTTTGTGACCGGCGTCGGCTTTTAGTTTGTGACACGAAGTTGATTAAATGACAGGTTAATTACCATAGTGGTCACGGGAACGTAATTGATTACTTAAGAGTGAATAAAGTGCTCCCAAACCCATTGACCAGCAACCACGCCAAATGCACTATAAAATTGCATTGTTCGTGGGAGTTCCTGCAAAGGAGGTCTGTCGCAACTCTGACCTATAAAATTGCATTGTCTAGAGAGCATTCATTATTTACTCCAAAATAGAAAACAGGTAACCATAAAAAGAAACGATTCTCTTATAAGAAGACTAAACGTGTTCAGAAGATGAAAAGAAGGTTTTATATTTCATGACATTTTCTTGGTCTGAATTCTCTCGCCTCTTACACCGACTTTAACGCAATTTACTTTGTTCATTTTTAACTGCACGAGGAATAAAACTGAGGAAAACAGAATCCAGTCAAGTGCTCGAAGTCTTGAACGACGTTTGAAGTGTGCAGGAGCGAACAGCAGTATTCGCAAATTTTACACCATATAGGTAAATGCTGCGCGTATGCACACAAGTCGATAGTACTGAACACATACCTGATATTAAGATCAATAATTAACCTTTGATCATTGCAGTGTACCACTCGGTCTATTAGCGATAGGATGAAAAGGGACTTCTATTTAAGAAGTATATTTAAAATTGAAAGTTTTAGCTTCAGTCCGGGTCCTGGAAACCACATCTAAGTTTGGAATTCAGAGAGGCAAAACAGTAACAAAAGAAATCAACAACCTACTCACAATGAAATCAAAATTGTGTGCGAGGGATTGCGGGAGTAACGCGTGCAATTGCAGTGAAAAGTGATGCCCCAGCCAATTACACACGCGTGTATATGGCCTATTACAAGTATATATTGTTCTGGCACCGTATCAACCGAATGGCTTAGGTGGAGCCGTACAATCCATGCCTCATGCCACCTGTGACGACGTCTTCGATCTTCCTCTGAACTGTCATCGACCTCCACCCCTCACCAATGAATGATTATTCTTGAACTTGAATGATCAAGAGGAAAAAGGCAGCGGCAGAATTGATGATAATTTCTTAGTGATCAGTATACCTGATGTGAATATCTCATATATAACTATTCTTACCTTTTGTAATTCTTAAAACCGAATGATAAAGTTGAGAATCACATAGTATTGTGGTACACGTATAATATTGTTGAATTAGAATCTCAAGACTGGACATCGTCTGTAGACTTTCAACAAATCTAAAGAAACATTCAACATAATTACTCTTGCATGTTTGAGTAGCAGCATACTACTTAATGACACAAGCCAAGATTGCCATTAAATTTAATTGCGGCATCTCTTTATGAATTACCCCTTTTTGGTTACTCACCCATCTCTCAAATGACGTTCGTAGATCGAGAACAACAAATCGTTCCACAACAACACGTGTGACGTACTTGGTGGCGAGCTGTAATATATTATGCAAAGTTACGTTCCCACTTTCTGCTTTGGTGACGACGCTGTTAGTAAGCGGTATTCAATCATTTGTTGTTGTGTTATTGCAAAAGACCACCTCTATTGTCTGCAATATACATTACTACAAGGCAATAGAAAAATAGGTGTGCATGCATATTATACGAATAGCAGTGCTACAGACAACAGAACAAGGAAAGAAGCTTGTGTATTCATGCCACAATAAACAGTCTTTCATCAAATCAGTCAATCATTTCTGTCCCATAAAAATTTACTATTTGGGTCAATATAGTATGCAATATGCACGTGTGTCTCGACCACTATCGGCGCAATATAAAATCCCTTCTCTTTGTGTTTTTCTCACTGTGGTGAAAACTGCTTCCGTAATATTCTACATGAATTACTGCCCAGGTATAAAAACCGCTCACCGTCAATCTATGCAGTGCAGCTGTGTCTTCGCCCGCGAACACCTGATAAAACAGGTGATGGTATGTGACCATGATCAGCACACGATTTAATCAAGGATTTGTTTGCGTCTTCGTCCTATAAATAAATCATCTTGTGCTGGAGATGAGCCATTTTCCTTGGATCCATTAAAGCATGTATCCAATCAAGGACAGCGGTTTGCACATTTGTGTCACTACAAAGAAGACGCCGCCAAGGACGTCGCATGGCTTACACGGAAGACCTAATGGACGATTGCGCGGCTAATCTCGAAATAGTCATTCGATCAACACACTAACCTACAACCACACTTCTGAGAATGACCGCTGTATCCACTACAGGTGTAAATATCTATTGACAAGAGAAGGGGTTAAGTCGGTCATCCCCGGCCCCTGGGTTCTGCTCTGCTCACTTGAGTGAATGTTAAATGAGCAAAGTCACCTACACAGATGCAGATGTTAATATAATGTACATGCCAAGCCTACGTGTAAATCGAGAACACAAGTGAAGTTTGTCTTGCTTGTTATGAATAGATCAGTACATTAATTATACATTGCAACTTATAGCATCGCGCATATAGTTCTTCTAGAGTTCAGACAACATTCACGGCAGAACACTAGGAAGTAAATAATGCAAGCAATGATGTCATCAAATTGACCAACAATAACCAGGGCGCTTCGCAGGGGCGGTATATAACAGCATCATTGTGTGTAAAAGCTACTCAAAGTTTTAAACTAGCTTTGAGAGCACCATAAACATGTATACAAGTAGGGTGTTGATAGCTGCATTCTGTAGCCATAATCTGTGGGATGATGCCTTATAGCAATGGGAGTCTTGGAACGAGACTAGAGTTGTGACTGAGGGACCATTATTAATTAGAGTTGGGTGTCAAACCAGAGGTGTCACAGGTTCTAAAACGAGAATACCTACTGTATTTTTGATTATGTGCTTTTTATGTATCTCGGAGGGGGGAGGGGGTGTGTATGACTTTTACACCTTACAATAACACAGGGGATCATATAATGCCAAATTGGTCATATCATGTGTGACCCCTCGCGCCGAAACCCGCACGAATTAAGTTGCATTGTCATATTTTTAGGTTTTATGCCTTCTACAATGGTGATATAAATCCATTTACTTTGATGCAAGAATTTTCTAAATCGGAGCAGTAGTTCAAAAGTTACAGCCTGTTTACGGTCAACCCCACACGCAATCGAAGATGAGAAATTCGCGTTAAAAGTTTGCAAAGATTCAAAATAAATCCACTGACAATACAAAATACTTAATTATACACAAAATTCCAACAATTTATTAGTCACAGACTGACATGATTCTTGCATGTGAGGTAAGAAGAGATATTGTTTCTTAAGTTTGCCATCAAAAACATAAAAATCGACCATTTGAACACATCTGACCTCTCGATCAAAGCTTGTTTCTCGGGAATATGCTCAGCGACTTAGTGCTGGTTTCGGTGCGACGGGTCCCATACATATGCTTCAGTGCATGGGTCACAAAGTGCGAGTCAATTAAGTCGTTATGTCCTCAACGGCATTAGCAAAATACAGTGAATATAAGACATATAATTATGTCGCATATGTTCGACCATCTTTGGACAAGACCTTTTTTCAGTTCGTTGCACCGGCGATATTTTAATGTGTTCAATATCGCTGAGACGAAGCTTACAAGCCACAAAGAGGATTACGCCAATCACAAGAGAAGATAAGGAGGACGCGCATTGATTGGCATTCGATCTAATCAACCGGATACGTGAACCGCACAATATTAAACGAGTTCCACGATGCTCTAAACCGGATTATACGCGGTCAGTAGCCTCGTAACCCTGCTTCCCAGATGGGACAGAGGCGGACATTGATGTCTGGTGAAATGCTCCAGACAGCCTCCTCCGCTGCATGTTGATGTGGCGTTATGCGGAAAGTAGTTTTCAGTCTCATGGATGTCTGGCCGATCCGGGTTTTCAAATGAAATCACCATAGAAATTGAGTCTCTCCCGATGTAAGTGTTGTCTGGTTAGGTATTCAAAGAGAATGGTAATATTCTCCGCGTACTTTCTGTTCCGTTTGTGGTTCGTGCTTCTAGGGTATACTACCCTTCTCCGGGGGCATGTTTACTACGAAATAGGTTATTGAAGGCAATCAGAGATAGTCACCAGAGACACGGGAAATGGGCCAAAGGACTCTGTCATATTCATGCTGGACGTGTAATCGTGTTATATGACTACAGATACATTGTGGTTTTTGTTTTGGTTTTGGTTTTTTTTTTTTTTTCTAAGAGACCACGATGGCAGATGTAGCCCATTGCAAAGTGTCGAATTGTGGTCCCTGGTTGGACACTGAAAGATTTGATTTTGTGCTGGATGCTGCGCCTTTGGGGCAGCAAGCGCTTAAGCTTGCTTGCATGGCCCCCCCCCCCCCCGGGGGGGAGTTGAGCTTGTGTTGGTTTGATGGGTCCAATAACCAGGGGAAGAATTGTGAAATCAGAGGAACGGACATTGTCTATGATCTAGAATATAAAATCAACCTTACTTTTCACTTAATTCTCCAAAATAGAGCATGCTTCAACCTTTAATCCAAATCCCCACTTCAGGACTACAACGCTCAAAAGTGCATCGACGCCTGAGTTGTGCGGCCCAGTATGACCTAATGACCTATGACCTAAGAGAACTGAAAACGAGTCTCCGAGTTTTACTGTGTGATTTAACCAAGACGGGTAAATCAATTGTATCGATTTATCCTAATTATCGGACACAAGACAAAAGCGGCCTCTACTAATATAATATATGCAGTGCAATTAAACCAAAGGTTACGGGGTCATACATAATGCGTGTAATTGCTGGGAACCACACTACTTTCTACCCCAAAAGTCATTTCGTCCAACCATCCTTTTCCATATATCAATTGCTAGATTGGAAAGAATTGCTCGGTTTTACAGTCGAGGTAGTTTGCGTTGTCATAACTATTGATAACATCGCATACGTCACAGGTGCTCAAAGAGAAAGTGATGTTGTGCTGAGTGCTTGTAACTCACCTGGTGCTTTGTGGTGATAATAGTAATACATCACCGGCACGGGCTGTTCCTTGGTTGAATTAGCAATGCAGTTGCTATTACATGGCTATCAATAGTTATGTCGGAATTCGGATTTTTATACGCACTGGAGGCCCCAGTTGCATGACAAATCAAAGTGGTGCTTTACCTTTATATAATAAGCATCTAAATATATTCTGAAAACAAAAGTAAAGATGTACTCATATAGGCCTACTCACTTGACTATTGTGAAAAAAAAATCATGGTACTTATATTACTTTATTTATTTATTATTTATTATATTACATGGTACTTATAGCTCATTCTGCATGCTCTCAAGTACAACATCGGTGTGACTGATTCAGCCCTCAAATGGTTTGAATCGTACCTCACAAACAGGAAACAGCTTGTGACAATCGGCAGCCAAACATCGGATACAAAGAATCTTGTGTACGGAGTTCCACAAGGCTCCGTGTTGGGGCCCATCCTCTTCACGATGTACACCCGCCCTCTCAGTAACATCATCTCGAACTGTGGCATGAACCACCACCTCTACGCTGATGACACCCAGCTTTACATTGCAGTCAACGTTCGCTCGCCAACATCAGTGTCTTCAGTGAAAGAAAGCACCCAGGAATGCAGCAACCAAGTTCACCGTTGGATGACTGACAACTTTCTCAAAGTCAATGAAGAGAAAACCGAGGTACTTGTCATCACGAAACTCTCGCTGACTGAGATCGCACCCTCTTCGTTCAACATCATCGGAGAGACAATCACATCTAGTGCATCAGTCAGGAATCTTGGAGTCATGCTCGATAACAAGTTAAGCATGGCCGATCAAGTGAGAAACATCTGCCAAAAGTCATTCTTCCATCTCCACATGATTCGTAAGATCCGAAATTTTATCACTGAAGACGCCGCTCGAGAACTTGTTCACGCCAATGTCATGAACTACATTGACTACTGTAACGCTTTGCTAGCAGGACCTCCATCTTACCTGATCGACAGACTCCAGCACATACAGAACTGTGCAGCCCGCCTAGTGAAATGTGCAGATAGACACTCGCCATCCCTCCCTCTGCTGAAAGAACTACATTGGCTACCCATTAAGTTTCGAATAATGTTCAAAATTAATGTCATTACTTTTAAAGCCCTGCGTGGCTTAGCACCACCATATATCTGCTTCCTCATCAATGTTTATACACCTGCTCGCTCCCTTCGATCATCAAACTTCACATTGTTGCCTGTACCTAAATTTCATCTTCAATCATATGGCTACCGAACATTCGCCCATCAAGCACCCATCCTTTGGAACCGATTACCTTCCAACCTACAGAACCAGAAATCACTTGATGCTTTTAAAGCCCAACTTAAGACTTACTATTTTAACATTGCATTTTCTAGTATTTAATGATTTTCCTTTTTACCTCTGTTTGTACAGCGCATTTGAATGTTCTTTGATATTGCTGAAAATGCGTTTCAAATGTAATAAATGAAATGAAAATGAAATGAAATATACCTTATTCTTCGGCCGCGGAAACTTGTAGGTCTCAAGCACGTCTGTCAAGGCCTCCCACAATTCGTGGGATTCTTTGTTACGTCACCTTAATTATGTTATGCAGTGTTAACAAATGCGAATCTTTGGATGCCCTGAAGAGTGTCAGTCAGTATGTTGAATATCGATATAAGCTTTGAAATGAAATGGTCAATTGCTAAACGAGACAAACTAAATTATATGAATAAGAAATTCATCAAAACATATCAAACTATATATGTATGTATAGCAAACAGTTTCTTATAGATCCATGTTTGCGGAAAATGATTGTTGTTGGGATTCAACCTTGGAAAACGAATCGAAGTGCAGGTCACTTTGGATTCATCTGAAGGTCAAGCTAGAGAGCCTTTTACTGGACATGCGGAAAGCAATTTTACAATATGTGCAAATGCTCTTCAGTTGTAGCTTGATGGACATCCGCAATATTCGCTTTTGAGGTAGCGAAATAACGCGAAATGAGCTCATTAATTCAAATGATTGTGAATATCAATGAATTAGTTTACGAGATATAAATAATTATATGATTACATTTCAGGACCATTTCAATTAGGTCACAGTATACCTTGATATTGTAATGTATTCCATCAAAAATAAAATATTTATTATTGCTATATTAAACACCAATATCAATTACTATTATTACATCAATACATGTACCACCAATAATTTATCTAGTTTATTACCAAACAATGCTATTAGCTTTGTTTTTTCGTCCCCATATTTCCATGGTGACGAAAAGAGAAAGGCGCAATTTCAAATTTCTCTTCTTGTTTTTGGATCAAATTGGGAATTTATCACGTCAGATTAGAATTCTGGAAGTGGAAACTATAAAATCTTTTTTCCTCTTCTATCAATGAACATTTGGATACTCTATTCGTCGCTAGATCATGTTCTGGTGCTGCTCAGTGGCGACAAGGCTACAAGTCATCATACTCATCACCAGTCTCATTGTAATGCAAAGATGGAACGAAAAGCTTACACAAGGCAAGAACTGATTGCTCTCAGAGATCAGAATGTGACATCATGTGTAGATGTTCATCTAAACAGAAATGGAACATTTCACAATGGAGAACCACGACTGAAAAAAGAACAGCCAAACTTGCAAAGAAGATCATGCAAGATCAGCGCCATGCACTAAATCGCCTCTACAAGCTGCCACCATCTGGAAGAAGACTCTTGATTCCAAGAATTCGGACAGCTCGCTTCAAGAGAACTTTCATTCTTTCATCAATCATTTCAATGAATTATTGTAGCCAAACACATCCCTTCGGGCATTAAATGTTTATCTTATCTTATCTTAACTTAGCTTCCAGGTATATGCCCATCCCCATTCCCGAATTAGATTCAAGATTCTGTACAGAGCTGTCAGATAATTTCACAATAAAGATCGTCCTCGAGGTATATATTATTACATTAATACTTCATGCATTCGATTTCTAGTAGTTTATCGTTTGCTTTGCATCTTATCACATATCGGGTGTTACGAGACAATTTTGTTGTAGAAAGGTCAGAGGGTCACTGAAGCAATGTTTCCATGTCAACATGCGCTGCTCCTCCGCTCGCATGACTGTTTTATGACGACATTGATTCTGTAGAGCCATGCATATTCAATGTGTCGCCACTATAAATCCACGGCTGTATGCAATGCCATAATCTTTCTTTCTCGTGATTTATGGTCTGAATATGTTATTGCATCGTTATTGTGATCCTTGACATGAACATGTCAAATGTTTGATCAAGTCTGATCTCGATATAATTATTATTTCAGTTGATGTGCAAAATAATGGCAACTTTATTCTTTCATTTCCTTGACCAAAAAAATGTATTCTATAGCCATTCAAGGTGGAGGTCACAATCGAACCTCACAAATGGCGAATCCGGTGATGCAATTCGTCTAAATGCACATCCGTGCTGTCTCTATGCCTGTGATTTGCTATTGTCACAAACCAACATCATGATCTCCTTCTGTGGGATACCACCTATTTCCCTGCATCATTTGCTTGGGATGCGGGAGCGATACTCCTGCTTTTTTGCACAGATTCTCCCCCCCCCCGG
>KB296320.1:206543-253839 GCA_000328365.1 Capitella teleta | reverse complement strand
CTCGGCGTTGTTGCATCTGCCGATACGAAAGAATTGAGCAGATGCGTCTTGAACGCCATCCAATCAGGGTTGTCCTGGTGGCCTTGGATCCACCGCATGCCTGTTCGCAGCATGCTGCCACGAGCCCTCTTGTCAAAAACGAGCACTCTGTGCTCAAGCGCCAGAAGCTCCAGTTCCCGGAGGAACTGCTTGACGCTCCCCGGGTCCTGGCCGTCGCAGGGGCTCACCTTGTCTGCCTCATCCAAGAGGGCGGTTCTTGCCTCCTGCCTCTCAAAATGGTCTGTGAGACGATTTTGCCAATCCGCCATTGTTCACGTTTTCTTTAGTCCCGCCGGAGGTTCCAAATGTAACCGTGGTTATGGTTACCCTTCAGGTGTATATAGTAATATAACCTGGTTAATCAATGTCTAACATAGAGACGGATTGGCGGTGGTACTTTGCTCGTGTTTATTCGGCTCACATCGCGCACACAACTGGGCCGAGTCCAGAAGGGACTGGCGATTATATTAGTACAACATGGAATCTAAGGAATGCCCACCCAAGCAGTGTCCGAGCTGCCGGTGCCTGGCTCACAGCGGTGACTAACGACTAAGGTGCTAATTGATACATTCAAGATAACATGCCTGGCTCACAGCGGTGACTAACGACTAAGGTGCTAATAGATACATTCAAGGTGACCATGCGTACGGCTACAAGATGTTTGTGTTTTCTATGCTGGAAATGATCTAAATCTCGTTTTAGGGCCACACAAATGACTCCTCATTTAACATACGACTGAATCAAACTCCTCAATGTTGGGTGCGGTGCTCTCATCAATATGGCTTCCGGTTTTATGGACCATTATATTCATAAATGTCACCCTGAGAAACATGCAAGGACTCTTCCTTCTGCTTCTCTGTACTTGTTAATTGGTGAACAGAAATGGCTACAGAAAGATTCATAAATGTCATCTAAAATAATAGACAAACGGCTCTTAACACCTGGTTAGAGAGCAGCAAGGTTTTGCAAGAAACGTTCAATTACTAGCAAGCGCATAATATGTAAATAAAATGTACCTTCATTTACAGAATGCATCTGAACCTGCAAATCGGATGAGTTCTTTTTTTGTGCAGCTGTATCTTAATTGGCACATCGACCATCTTCTTCTTGTTCTCGTGCTATCGTGTTATTTAAGCTTCAATTCAGAATGATAGTTCGCTTGTCCAGTGTACTCACCCTTGACGCTTCGTGGACATTCCGTGCCATTAAGAGCACAGGTGTGTCCAGAAATGTGCCAACACCCCACACGAACGGAGAACCAGAGAACCAGAGTAAACTATCGAGCCAATAAAATGTCATTGATTCCTAAGTTGGTGGTCTGATCGAAGGAGGCTGAATAGCAAGTAACTCGTGATCTATGGTATCAAAAGCTGCCGACAGGTCCAGGATAGAGTGGTATGACGCCGATTCATGAGTTTTCAAACTAAGTCCACCCATAAATAGACTACACGTATATAGACTGAACCCCAGTATATATGAAGCCTAAGTTATGGCTCATCAATATAACTCCAATTAAGGAAGCATCAAAAGCCCGCCGGTTTAATAACAATAAAGAATTAAAGACAAACAATGAATTCGAATCCGTTTACAGAACGATCATTTCTTCTTCTTGTGGTGTGTACCTTTCGCCGTATCCGGAATCGCGGATTGATGAGTTATGACCGGCGAAGACGCTGAACGAATCATCGCACAAGAAGTTGTCTGCAGAGGAACGTCGAATCATAACGCTCCTCCGTCCGTTATGATCGTGGATAGGGTCAATGTCTTGTACGTATATGGACGATGAGTAGGAGTCGGAGTAATCATCGGAATCATCGTCGTAATCGTAGGTGCCTTCGTCGCTATTCGACGTCATGCGGAATTTGTAGGTCATTGTGTGTTTGTAGAGTTTTGGCGGCATAGTGACGCTGGAGCGGTATCGTCTGCCGGAAGTGCTGTCACCGGAAGTGACAGCGGAAACAATAGTCGTGGATGTAGTTTGTGGAAGTACGTATCGCGTTTCTCCGAATCCGACTGCGGTGTAGCGCGGTTCATAATAAACCGTGCTCCGATGTCGCTTCTTGGAACTGTCGATGTAGCAGACCATGTTTGTCCTGAAGTGGACGGGCTTCAATTTGGGTTTCACTTCAAGCGACGTTTTGATTCTTTGCGGTGATTTGATGTCCAAATATGCAGAATACTCCGTTCTAGTTCCTTCGTTAGAAGGCCGAACCGCGACTCTCTCGGAATATTCCATTGTGCAATGTTCAGTAAGACGGCTTACAAATCACAACCATATTATTCCAAATAGCGTGTATTGTTATTCCAGCACACGATTAATGGACCCCAGCACTATTAATATTCCACGCAGCAGCTGTTTCTGTTGCAAAATATCTGGAACACTGCAGATCGGACTCAGTTTGCATCTCACTTAATACATGATGGGTTTGAATAAAACACTCTGAAATGCACTGAATATATTATATGTTGCACACCTGAGTGAATTAAGCAGCTCCGTGTCTCTTCTGCCTGCGTCGCGAATCGTGATCACAATTCTTCCCAATCGCGTGATAAATAATTCCCGATGATTAATATCGATTTATTTTGTATTGCTGGCAGCTAGGTACGTCCAGTTAGCGCGTGATCGATATCACGTGGTCAGAAGATCACGGCTGCCCGTTCCCATGGCGACACCAAAAGCCCAGTGAGTGTCGTTGGCTGTTATATTGCAATAAAGTCAAGACCTCTTAAAAATCGCCTCTTAATCGCAGAGAAGAATTCGAAAACCGCAGAAGCCAGTGGAATGCTCAGACGCCTGAAAGCGACGGGGAAAAACAAGCTCTTGAAACCAAACGCGGATTTAAAAACAAGAAAATTTGAATTGTAAAACGGTTTTTCTGTGATCATAATAGCCTCGTGTTTGTTGAGATTCGTGTTTGAGTTTAAAGTGCTGTCGCATTGAAGCGAGCTCCGCATGACATCTTCGCATTCAGTTAAATGAAATTATAGTTACTAAATAACTACTTTTTTAGCCTTCAGCTGAAGTATAAGATCTAAAGCGAGAAAAATGCTAATGGCGAGAGATGAAAAGATCGCACACAGCGCCGCCGTGTTTCCTGATCTGGTACGTCACGTGCCCCAACCTCCTCCTCCCCCCTCCCTTTGTCACATCTTCTCTTCAGTCTCACTAATAAATTATCTACCCCCACAGGCGAAACAGCATTTATCCATTAACTCATTTAATTCTAACAGAATTATCCTTTGAACTCAAGAGCTGATCGAAATAGGAAGTCACGAGGGGATGACGTGTTTCTGCCATTCAGCCGAATATCACTAGCATTAGGAATACATGTGCTACTATAAAGAGTGCAGTATGGGGAGTTCATGTCGGAAGCATTCGGAATAACTCCGAATATTGCCGAAGGTTCTCAAGGATTGTATAAAATTCGTGAAAAAAGTTGATGCCCCCGTTCTGTCAAATCTGTTCTCATTCTCAAGATATTCGACTTTAACCGAAATAGAGTAGCACACAATTGTTACAGAACATTGTGCAATATGCTTGCCGCTGAAGGTGCCTCCTTGTCATATAAAATGTAAAGACGAATTGATGAATTCAACCAATGACTCGTTCCTCAAACAATATCTATTTCCACAATCAGTGGAAATTGAGGATGTTTTCCTCTGATGTCATTCACTGGCTCACGAAGTTTCATCGATATAAAGACCTATTAATTTTACCTAACGCATCATTGATAAACTCACCTATCTCTTATATATGTTATATACCTATCTATCACCTATATATGCTGCTGTTCTCGTGATCTGCCAATTAAAAATGCATGCAAACATACCTGTTAATAACATACCTGTTAATAACATACCTGTTAATAACATACCTGTTAATAACATACCTGTTAATAACATACCTGTTAATAACATACCTGTTAATCACATGTACCTGTGAATATTATATACTCAGATGGATCAGATAAGATTTTTTTTTTTATAAATTCATCAGAAACATGAAAATTATAAAGTCCTCACGAAAAAATATCAAAGATGAGTGAAACTGGCTATGCGCCCCAATTCAACCAGAAATATACAGAGTGAGCCAAAGGAAATTATCTGCTGAATGCTAACGATTTCTCTGGTTTTCAAAGGCACTTTTCCAATGAAGTGTTGGGGCGGACATCTGAGCATCTCAACGATTCTCATCATCTTGACATGTTCCTTCAACTGAGTTCATCATCAAATTATGTAGTATATAAGCGTTGTGTTGCAATAAAAAGATCAGTGTTGTCAATTCCTCGTTTCTTTATTTGGAAGAGCTACAGTGTTAAAAAAAGAGGTCGCGAGGTACGAAACGCTTAACGATAAGCGAAATAAAGAATTTGTGAGTTTGACATATACCGTGCTGCCATTTCACACGCAACATTCGGCAATATGTTCACTTTTGGTGCCAAACACCTCTGTCCATGGGTATACGATCATCGAATATAAATCCGATCAACATCGGATGCCATTCGGTCTTGTTTAGTGGCTCCTTGGGCGAAACCTAAAAGTGGCCATGGTGCTCCGGATCGTCTTGTTTCAGAAGGAATATAAATCAAAGTAACTATTAATTTCACCTATGCGCAGGTTTTGTTGACCTCATAATATATCTACCCTGTTACATATTTAATGAGGATGACTGCTCGCCTCATTATTTAAGGAAACGAAGCAATGCTGACTTTCTCGAACGGTGTTCCGTTTGTCGTGATTCCAGTCCTGCACGACCCACACATATTCAGGGTGCGAAGATATTTGATATTCCTCTCCTATTGATGCCTAAATTTCTGTATCATTCATAATTATTGGTGCCGTAATTTTGATTATAAATCATGCGTGTTTCTCATCAAAATCCTCGCTTTTTTCCTTCATTAATATATTGTTGCTATGGTAACTATAAGCAGAGAAGCTTCTGATTGTTATTTTGATTCGTGTTCCTTCTGAAACACGAATCAAAGTCTTCTTGGCTTTGAGCGCTGGCCACTTCTAGGTTTCGTCCAAGGGAGGCAATAATCAGTTATGTAACCGCAGCTCAGCAAGATAAACGTACACGGAGGGGAAACGCTCCCTTCGTGTTCCCTTCGTGGAGTGGTAACCGTATCAAATACCATATGTCCGAAGGGGGTCCGTGTGAACCTTTAACCTGACGAATCGCTCTTCCGGCACATATAGGATGAGGAGATGCGTATCGGGTGTTCACAGGAGAGGAGTGTGTGTTGCATCTGTGGCCACATTTCCCGACGGTAGAGTATTCTTACAGTACATAACATTAGGCGTCTACCAGCCAACAGTTAAACGACTTAAACGAGTACATACAGCGACAAACACGGAACATATTCGTGTTGTTAAACAAGAAGAAGTTCACGGCCTTGAACACATTTTTTTTTCCTCCTTCTTCAATCATCTTTGTCTGCCAACTGTTCTACCGATACATCGAACAAGCAAAGTTCATCAAATATATCATCAATCAATCTCTTCGGTATCCCTTGAGACGAAATTTGAAGATTTCTCCTAGAAACAGGATACCGGACCCGGATATCCGTGTATCCCTGAAAAAGACAGCAGATTTCATTGAACACCGCTCGGACGATTAAATTCAGACCGTGGCGAGGCACATACACTGTAGCTCCGATTTGTCATAACGTATCGGTAATGTATAGTTATGACTAAAAGTGCGTTATGATACACCGGATGCATAGACCGCCAAATCTGACACCAAATGTGTGAAAAGACCGTTATGACAACAGATAATATTCAGATGAAAACCAAGCGAAGCGTCGCTTGAAATAAAGATGCACAAGAGCAGCACAATATATCCACTGCATAAAACGCATCACTTCACCTTTAGGCGGAGGAGCCGATGATTCAATAAACTTTTGCTTTCACGTATGCTCGGCGTTTTTCACGGTGAATTGATTCGACAAACCGCTGCCTATTCTGATCATAAAATCTGGCTCTGAAGTTGTGTATGAACCTGTCTTAGCACATCGTCTGTATGATAAACATGTATAGCTAACTGTCGGAATGCTGTCTACGTTTATGATCGTAAACAAATATAGGTCACCTCCACTATTGAAAAAAAAAATTATAATTAATGCATCGGTATGTGTATATGTGCATTGCAGACCGTCTTTATAAAGTTATATTCAAGCACTGTGATAGAATCATCAAAGTATTCAGTATATTCAAAGCAGCTATATACAATATTAATTACAATGGCATAATACAGTGCTGTATAATGTATTAAACTCCAAATAAGGAAAACAAAAACCTTTTGTCCCTTAATAATTGTTTTGCACCGAAAAACACACTAAAATGTCAGCCACCTCTCATAATAGCATCAGCATGAGAGAAACTGCGAGAGAACTGTCAACATTGCAATGCATGTTATACGAGTGCTGCATGTTATAAGTTGAGAAGAGAGGAAAGAAGCCAACACTCTTAGGATAAGCATCGGAGCAGCTCTTCACGTGAGGAGCACTTTGGACCTCATTCGCATCGTTATAAAGCCTTCGAGATGGACCCAGGAGGCTCAGAAGAGGGCTCGACACCGTCACACCCTGTCGCCATGGTACTCTGGAACATACTGTGTTACTTGTCCACCCCCAGGATCATAATATCTCACGCGATATGCCTGGCTCTACTCTGGCATCTGTATCGCCAGGGCACTGGACTCGGTGTGCTCGGGTTGCTGACCATCCTGGAAGAGGCGGTGACCTTTGGGTTGTGGTGGTGCATCCCGAACTCTTGGGCGACCATCCTCACTCTTGCAGCGTCTGTTTATGCCTATGAGAAACTGCTAGGGCCGAGGATCTTTGTCAAAAAGAACGCTGTTCTTGTCTCGGGTGAGAATTTGTATTTTTGTTAATATATTGAAGTACAATCAAATTTCATGAAAAGTGACCACGTAACAATGGAAATGTTCATGCCTCTAGGTGAGTTTTTCTGTTGGCTTCTAATATTACACATGGCGTAGCTATATTTTATTATTTCATCGCGTGATGCATCATGGAACGAAATAATTATAAATAATTATAAATATTAAATGATATATAATAATTAAATAATTATAAATATCTGTGGTTTACACGATAAAAGAGGAATCGTACTTATATTATACTATAAAGTAGTCACAAGTTGAAACGAGCGGAAATCACAAGGTGTTTATTTTACAAAATAACACCGCAAAACCATCACGTGTTCATTTGCCGTGTTCTCTCTTTGGAACGATGCCCCCCCCCCTCCCCCCAGACCAAGGAGAGACACTCCATAAGTATTCTTTCGATCGAATGAACGTGTCAAGATGTCATTTTCTCTTGAATTGTTTACCTATCGCGCGAAGCATCGTGGGCGGAGATTAGAAGCTATTAATTCGGATGTATATTCGGTCATGGTGTAATGCTAAATGAGCATGGGGTTGTCATCAACCGATTTGTCAAGATAACGTCTCTCGGTCGTATGATCCGGTTTCGAGTTAGCTTTTTCTTCTTTTATTTAATTGTTGTTAAGTGGTATACAATGCCCTCTGAAACACTCGACTTCATCTGAGTCAGACGTCGATTATCTTTGAGCAGTTGAAGGGTTGTCCCGTTTTGCAATGTTCTACATGTATCAATCAATAATTAGCTAGTATTTTTGGTTACGCCACCAATTTGGCTATTTTAGTTGCCACCCTCGTTCTCTCTCAGCGCTGTCACTTAGCCAAACAAGAAACATTTCACACCTGTGATCGTTTAATTGGCCACTGACAAATACCTTTCATTTCTAATCCCAGCTGTTGTATTTCTTTTTCTTCACCAGATTCATCAGCGTGGTACATGCATACCTGTCTTACTATAATATGCGTTAGTACTGCGTCTTTAGTACTCCTTCAATGCAAACATATATAACTACATCAGTCATCAAATGACTAATTAGCTGATTGGCAGAGTCCTGAGGCGAAATGAACTCCGTTGACAGTCAATCTCCCCTAATGTTCAATCACATTAACATCGTGGAAAAAATAACTGGAAGGCATTTATGTAAATGTAGTTTACTTCCTGGTGTCGATGTTAGACTATTTAATATATACTATATACAATATTAATATTAATATATATACTATATACTAAACAGCGACAACTAAGACCTACTCGATGCGCACTATTCATAGAATAAACGATCGAATTAAAATCATGACCGACAGCTAATATGTTTCACGAACACAAACAGAAGAATCCTGAATCAGCAATTGATTTATGCAAATAGAGCCGCAAGTGATCTGCACAGATCAGGTGTTGATAAGATCGAGCATCTTGATGACGTCATGCACTTTAGCTCTGAGTTTTGGCCTTTTCTATTTAATCCACTCTGAACTGCCCTCATTCAGTCTAGACACACGCAGCCAATCCTCATTGGAGAAAGTTGTTATTTAACTACTGACTCTAAATTTGGGGCTATTCACTCGGATGAGTTTGGCCCGAAGGCCTTTGATTGCCGACAATGTGAAGTGAAGGGTTTGCCTGGCATATAATGACAGTTGCTGATGTGAGATGATAGCTACCCATGGGTATATATATCAAAGGGGAATCCTTGCGGCATTTCCCAACCTCTCCCTAATCATGGATTGGATCTATAACGCCCTAAGTTGACATTTATTATATAATTGGAGCTAAACTGATATGCGAGTCTATTCGATCAGTGAATCTCGTGAATTATAATAATATCTACCAACATAAAAAGTGTTCATTTTGACCAACAGGTAAACATTTCTTCTAATAGAAAAATGAGACGAATGACCTGAGAAAATCTAACGACTATTTCCGTGAACTTTATTTTTCCCTCTTCGAAATTTCAAGCCCTTCAGCACACGCATAAATTCTGCTACTAAAGATAAATACTTCAAGTTTCAACCCATAAAGTTTACGGTCTCACTCGGATCGCCCAAATAACATTTAGATCATTTCCTCACAGCTTCATCAAATTGATTTATGCAAACAATCTCAGAGTTACATTTTAACTGAATCTGTGTCTTAATGATTATGTAATCACAACGATTACGTAAATGTGTACGACCTGAATCATGCGCTGATATTCTAATTTTTTTCTCATATGGTGGATAAAAGATAATGTAAAACTCAATCACTACATCCAAGAGTACATCTGTAAGACACGTGATCCTCGGAGCCGAAAGGGAAGCTGATCTCCTTTCATTCGGCACCGTAGACCCCCTTGTACCGCACTCTCTATATTTTATGATGATCAGGCCACACGTACAGAGCTAATTTTTTTCCTCCCACAAACATCTAGAATTCCACTGTTTAATGTTGAATCTTGCTGTTTTAGCTGCAATGTATATTATGGTGAAAGGCGTTTAGATACGCGGGCATCATAATATCGACTTAATCCGTCACTTTTGAGTAATCGGTCGACTGCAGACCCCAGGCAGGTGAACACGAACACCCCGATCCACCCCCTCCCCCCACCTGCCTCTCTTTGTAAATATAGGATTTTTAGACGCCGTTTTTTCTTCTCCAATGGCAAAGAGTGTTAGCAGAGCATGGTGGCCAACAACGAAGACTACTCGATACCTGTCTGGCGTTAAATATTAGTAATCGTAAATAAATTACTTCAATTTATTTTTATTGTTCAATAACTTCTATTAGAGACTGACTAGTTGTCCGAGTGCCATAGCTCTATATCGTCACTGCGGTTCCTTTATTGCTGAGTGTCTCCACAAAACCCTCGCCAGATAAAACTTAAGTCACAATTGAGCATTTTATGAAACTTTACTTTGAGGTGCGATGAGGATAAGTCCCGCACTTGATCACAAGCTTACAATAACACCTTGCAGTTATTATCCTTTGATCCGCATGCACGTGCAGACCGACAGTTACCCATTTTTATGGCTACGCAAATGTTTTATCACGTGCCGCTTATGGAAAAAAAAAAAAAAAAAAAAAAAAACCCTCGAGCTTCTGTGAATTCCGAAATCTCTGTTTCTGTGAAGTGGCAGGAGAAGAGATTGTCAAGAACACGGTATAAAACCACGGTATCGCTGGTCTATCTCTCCCTCAGTGACTTCTTTACTTGTATCCCCACAATGAGACACGACGTTACGATCGCTTGCAAAGCAACCAAGTCCACTTGCTTTGTGGTTAAGAGAGCCTATGAATCGGGTTTATGGGCGTGTTGAGCAACTCGTGCGTGACGTCTCAGTCTTTTTCTGGGTCCCAACCACTGAACTGCAAGTTGTACGGCAGACGTCCTTCACCCTTGAACAGGGCTCGTAAAACGCCAAATACATCCCCCCCCCCCGCCCCATAAACACATCATTCCTCAGGAGGCACTCTTCTGAGGTGTACGTCTGGGTGTTTCTTATAACAACAGACCGTCCTCGTTCGTTTTCGCACCGTAATATGTCCCTAGAGGTCGATTGACTGGGTTAATGTGTCTATTCAACGGTGTTCATTGTTCATGTAATATTTATGGCTTCATACCATTCAAGTGCTGTGAACTATTGTTCACTTTGAAGTACATGATCGGTCTGTGGACGGTGGTGTTCCGTACGCTTTCCTTCTGAAATGCATCTCAAATTCTCAATCATGGTTTTCGTTATTTGCTCATCTTACTACTCTTAGTACAATGCAAAGATATAATATGTTCGCACCTTAATTATTTCCATTTCGTTGTCGGAGTTTCTGAATAATTCTCAATCAGCCAAGTTAGCACACAAGAGCGAGATGTTGAACAGACTCTCGAATATCAGGGCTGACATTGCGCAAACCGCAATTGACATCTCCAAACGAAAGGGTTGCCTCAGCCTCGATTGCTTGCATCGATTCGTCTCGCAGCAGTTGGCATTAAAGCTAAGTCATTGGCGGTCTGGTCTCCGTGGTTACAAGGAGTAGACATAACGTCAATTGTGCGGGATTCCTGATGAATTGGCTGTTCTATTGATACTTGTGCTAACTCCGCCCACACGATGCCGCCACGATGTTTTCCTGCTGGAAATAATCTTTGATTTGCTGTTGCCCTAAACTATCCATTTATATGCACACAAATGTGTCGATTGAATTCGTGTGTTTTTGTGACACCCAGGCGGGGCCAGTACTTGGGATGCATCCTTCCTGTTTCTTGGAAATCCATCCGAACAACTTCTAAAGTTTTGATCGATAATTCCGTGTGAAATTTACGAGGACCTGCGGAGAATGTGACACGATGGCACACGCCTATAGATAATCTCTCTCGGCCGCTTTTCATTGCAAATCTCGAATCTTCCTATAACATAAGTGGCGACAATGTTTGTGAGTGACATATCCGTCTGTTCCCAGTTTACATGTAGGCATGAGGTGTGACGGGAGTTCCCAGCGGGATACGTGACAATTAGAATGGGATCCACGAAGAAAAGATTTATATCGGAAAAATTAAATATACAGCTGTCTAGTGTCAACATGGGAAAAGTGTCAATATTTACAAGTTCTCTTTTTGACTTCACAACTTTTACCAGTTTATTACAACATAAAACATTATTTTTGCTTCGTACAAAGAGTGTTGTATTACACAGTGAGTATATATACAATGGTGATGATCATCAATGGTGATCACCAATGATCACCAGAGTGTTGTATTACACAGTGAGTATATATACAATGGTGATGATCATCAATGGTGATCACCAATGATCACCAGAGTGTTGTATTACACAGTGAGTATATATACAATGGTGATGATCATCAATGGTGATCACCAATGATCACCAGAGTGGAGCGTCTCATGCTCTGCTGAATCGTCCGGGGTCATCGACCATCTGAATCGTTGGTACGGTTGAGTGCAGCATGATGTCAACGTCTGGCGATTTCGTAGCTTCTTGGTAGGATATGCAGAGGAAGGCGAGGGTCATAAGCGCGACGAAGCACTGGAGAACTGCGCCGGCCAGGTTCAACCAAAAAGCGATCTGCTTATCTCCTCGAGTTTCAGTAATATTATCCAGGGTCTCCATGAAGAGTATGTTGCCAGCTAGCATCGTCCCCCCTTAAAATATAAAATAAGAAATCAATACGCGATGTGAATGAGATGTGACGTCACGGAATTCCCTAATGGAAGTGGAGATAAACAACTTAAAGTTGAGGTGACGTCACAATTCTTGCTTCCTAGACTGTTGCGAGGGAAATAAATATAAACAAACCTGCGATTATCCCAAAAAATCCGGCTGCGGTTCCTTCTCTTCTGACTCTGTATTCAACCATGGTATTCTTCGGTTCGCAAAACATCCACGAGAGATAAAGGATGAGAGCGAAACAACTGAAGCCTAAGCCACATCCCACCAGCACAATGATCACAGTGTGCGTATCAAAGTAATCTGCACAATTATATCATCATTTGTGATTAAATTCTTTCAACATACCTGTCCCGTCGTACTTCTCAAACGTAGAGCCACACGTTTCATTGACGACCTCTTTCACACCAGATGCGTTGTAGCTAGCATCAGAAACGGTAGGATGGTAGAAGCACAACCTCCATAGGTTCGCTCTCGTGAAGGCATTCGAGTTGAAGTCCGGCCAGGTCTCTTCATACCAGGTTGGTAAAGCCAGTGAGACGATGACCAGGATGGTGGACAAGAAGAAGCTCGCCCCGCACACTATTAGGCATCCCATGGTGCATCAGTGGTCAAGCATTCTGAAGAAGAAACAGCGATTTAGGTTGTTTCCTTATAATGCGCAATCCCCAAAGATCAAGGAAATGAAGCAGCTTTTGCCTGCTCACCCGTGTGTATATGTACCTGTTTCATACACACACACCTCTGTTAAAAGGTATCCTTCAAAAACGACGGCCTACGATCAAGGTCTTTCGCTCAACGTGATTCATACGTATTTTTCCCTCATTCGCCAATGCATATCTCATCGTTGCCCATGCCTGACGACAAACCCTCGTGAATGCAATGTCTCGAGTTGTCTTTAGTTTGCTCCGACATGTTCCATCATCCATAATCTCAGGTAGAGAGCTCTGCGCCTGCATGAGCCAAAACGTATGCAAATATATGTGTCTAGTACTAAACGTGGGTTTGTGACCCAGATACATAATTAATGCCGTCTTCTACAGATGACGATATCAGTGAATCCCTGCGATACTACAACCCAAATCTAAAATTTGACGTGGAGAAGAAGAGTGACGGTCTGTTCTACCTGAGTACTCACCTGCAGTATGCTGAGTTCGTGAACTCGTTCTGGAGCAAGATAACCCCCAGTAATGAACGTGAGATTCTACGCATGCTGCTTGACGCATGGCTTACTATTCTTTTATTTGTTATGGTAAACACTTTCAGTTTCGGTTTGAGAGCTTTTTATATTAGGCCTATAGTTGTACAAATAAATGTCTGAGGTAAGTATACATGACAATTTAGGTGGAGTTAACAGTGAGGCTGCATTATTAGACCCTTCGTGCAATATTCACTTCACTGAGGGTACTTGCTACATGGGCATATACCTACATAATGCATGAATATACCATCGCTTCCATAAACCTTTCATCGTAAACTCTACTTCTTCTGCTATTAACATCACATAAGCCATCAGCTACAATTGCATGCCTCTAGTTTTTGTTGCTCGCAATCTCTTTGACATTAAGCTATCTGTAGTTGTTGTGCAGCTAACATATCGCATTCAGGCCTGGCATGTGCGCCAATCAGCTTACGTCAGAGTTGGTTAACCTGCACAAATAAAACAATTTGAATAAAATATCAATTATTAATTATGAAGAACACGTGTGACGCGCTTTTATTTTGTGGGTTGATGATTGACAGCCGTCTGCACGAATGACGTCATCTCTGTACATGATGGCTGTGACTACGCGATCATACGGAGTATTCGCAGCGCAGGGGCAGAGGTGAGCGCTTGACCTGTGATGCGGTCACATCATTGAGTGGTCCATTGCAGTCACGGAGGTGCTTCCATCTTCGGCTGGACGGGGAAACCCAGAAGACGGTCACGTTCATCGCTGAGAGCGAAGACAAACGAGATCAGTGGTTGGAAGCCTTGAGGCAATTCTTCGATCTCAAAGTGGACGATCTCAAAGCAACGTATCCTCTATTGTGATTTGGGTATTGTTATTTGTTGTTACCATGGTGATGACCTTAACCCAAATCACAGATGGTTGACACAGTTAGGTCAGAGTTCGGAGGGCGTCAAATTGGAGGATCTCTTCGATGTCTTGGAGAAAGCGAACCGGAAGACAGAGAAAGCCTACATTGCTGATATATGCAGGGTACAACTGACACTATAATTTATTTATCATTTAGCTCGTCATTTTATAATTATGTGTGTTTTACAGATAGCTTCCAAGAAAGTGAGCACGCAGAAATCCTCCTCCAATGGCGAGAGCGTTGGTTTGGACGCGGAGACTTTCTCTACGATCTTTGACCTGACCACCAGCCGGCCGGACATCCAGGAGATATTCGATGGTCTCTTGGACAAAGAGAAAAACCACATGATGCTCAGTCCAAAGCGATTCCACCAGTTTGTTGTTGAGGAGCAAAAGGTTTGGATGAGCACGTGATTCAACACGCAAACATAGCTCCAATATAACAGGAAAATCCAAGCCGCGAAGAAACCAAGAAATGGATTAAGAAGTTCGAAACCGTCGTCCCTTCACTGAATCTGACACAAATAGGTCGGTTTGATTGAGAAGATGATCTTTAAGTTTTATTTCTTGCTGCTTTGTTTATTTTAATATTTTAATTATTATTATTATTTTTTTTTTTTAATTCAGGATTTACCAATTATGTGACATCTGAAGAGCATTCCATTCGACACCGAGAGCAATTGTCTGTGTGCCAGGACATGAAGCGCCCCCTGTCTCACTACTTCATTGCCACTTCTCATAACACGTAAGGAATACTTAAAGGTCAACTTTCACTCCCCTGAGTGACGTCACCAGACCCATTGCTACGTCATGAGCTGTATACAAAAATTGCAGATATCTCACCAAAGACCAGTTGAAAGGGAAGAGCAGTGTTGACGCCTACATCAATGCTTTCAAGAAGGGTTGCAAATGTGTTGAACGTGAGTGATGCGATGAATGTGCTCTCGGTGATGCCTTTAACTGATTCCAGTTGACTGTTGGGATGGGCCGAACAATGAGCCCATCATCTACCATGGACATACACTAACGTCCAAGATCTTGTTCAAAGATGTAATCCAAGCCATCAAAGAATACGCTTTCTGTTGCTCTGAGTATGTTTACTGTTTTGTTCATATTTGTATTTTATTCAAAATTTTTCTTTTCTTTTCTCTCTCTAATTAGTTATCCTGTGATTCTGTCTTTCGAGAACCATTGCTCTGTTGACCAGCAGAAGGTCATGGCTCAACACCTGAAAGACATGCTTCAGGGTGAGTGACCAGTGGTCAAGGAGGCTTATTGGTTAGTGTTTATGCTCCCGACAGACAAGCTGTATCCCCGTGGGATCCCTGAAGACGAGAAGGAGCTTCCATCGCCCGAGGACCTCAAGGGATATGTCATTATCAAGGTGACCTTTTAACTTGATAGAATGCGTCTGATACGAGTCTAACACGGAGATCTAAACATATCAAGGGTTATATTCACATTTGATTTGAATGTTATTTCAGAACAAGAAGTTGAAGGCAGGTGTTGATGAGACGGAGGAAGGTGATGACGAATTCTCTGATGAGGAAATCACCGAAGCTGACATCGAGGAGGTCGTGAAGGATGAGGACGAGAGCAGTGATGAAAAGGAAAAGAAGGCTTCCAGCATCCGGGGTCTCTTCGATTCCGTCAAAGGACTTCAGAAGACCTCGAGTAAAAAGACACACAAGGTACGACACAGTACAGGTGTATCCTCAGCATTGCGTTGGATGCCTCATCTGAACTATTTACACAGGTGCCAAAAATTGCCCAGGAGCTCTCTGATCTCGTATCGTACTGTCAGGCCACAACTTTTGTCGGTTTTGACCATTCTCGGGAGAATGGTAAGCTGTTTGTCAAGGACTCTATTCACTGCATTGCATCCATTCAACAGCCAAGCATTATGAGATGTCGTCGTTCGCTGAGAAGAGGGCGATGAAGTTCTGCAAAGAGGATCACCAGAAGTTCATCAGGTACAACAAGAGGCAAATGAGTCGGATTTATCCGGCTGGAGGAAGGATTGACTCGAGCAACTATGACCCTGTGCCTCTGTGGTGCGTGGGCAGCCAATTGGGTAGGAATTCCCCTCTCGTATAACACAGTGGACAACTTTGACTTGTTGCAGTTGCTTTGAACTACCAGACTCCCTGCCGAGAGATGCAGCTCAACCAGGGGCTCTTCCAGATCAATGGTGGCTGTGGGTATGTTCTCAAGCCAGAATTCCTAACCAGGGGTGGGTAACTAGGGCTTCACGGTCAAAACTATGAGCTAACAATTTCTCCAGATGATTTACCATTCAATCCACTTGGACCATTTGAAGTGAAGAAGGAGCTCAAAATCAAAGTAAATCCATCGCTAACTGTTTGTATGTATATATAACTCGGTTCACTTTACCCGCAGATCATCAGTGGACACCAACTGCCTTTTTCCAACGAGAAAGCCTTGAAGACTGAACGCAGCCTGTATGTTCAACTGCGAGTGTCCGGAGTCGAAGATGACAATGCCAGAGAGAAGACCAAAACGGTCAAGAACAACGGTGTGATGTCCGTGCCAACTGCCTTCATTCGCTAATCCTCTCATAATCCAGGCTTTAATCCGGTGTGGAATGATGAGTTAACTGCTAAACTCAGAGTGCCAGAGTTAGCTCTGATATCTCTAAACGTGTTCAGTGGAGACTCTCTCCTCGCTCAGTTTACCCTTCCATTCTACTCGGTGCAGCAAGGTCAGTGACCTCTAACCCATCCATACATTGTATGCACAAGTTTTCTTCCAGGATATCGAAGCGTGCACCTGCAGAATAAATTCTCCGAACCCCTGCCTTATAGTACACTCTTTGTGCATGTTGCCATTTCTAATGAATGAGTAGATTTTCTTGGCTTCACTTAGGATTCTATGTTTGTTCTTGATCTCTGAACGTGTCTGAAGGTATTGGTTATCCTAATCTGTGTGTTGTCTGTAATGATATTGTTGTTTAACAAGATTTCACTTATTTCCGTGATATTTCAAAACCATTCCGCAAATTTAGCCCTAATTTAATTATTGTACTTTTAGCGAATAAATCAATCATAATTATATTGAGGTGTTTTTATTGGGGTTTTTTTTTTTTTTTTGCCTTTTTTTTTTGCGGAAATAAATACATATATACAATTACATTATTATTTCCATTTCTAGAGATTTGTATAAATATTTACGCGGGTGACCTAATTTAGCGGTGTGAGTGACCCCGTTACCATGGTGATCACTTCTCTCTAAGGAGAAAATGCACCGTTATCTCATCTGGTGTATCACACTGAATAAATTAGGAGCTGGTTTCCATATCTCTGTTTTACGGCACCTGCCCAACCTCTTGCGAAAAACGGAGGTCAGATGATAATCTCGGGACCAGTTATACACTGGCAGAGATTCCGAATTTGGATTCCTCCTTATTCTTGTACATTAAATTTTGTAACGATATGTCAAACTTCCATAAATCGAAAAGCTCTATAGCTCGAACTCATTTTCCGTTCTAGGGGTAAATTTCAATAACTGAATGTCGAATTCAGCCTGAATACGAACACATTTCAGGCATAGTTTTAAGGTCACATTTCAGGCATAGTTTTAAGGTCAGAGAAACTATATTGTATTCATTACTATAACTCAACGGTGCGTCAAAGTCATTTCGACGGTCTCTGACACTTCGACATATCGAGATAATACTGTACGATGGTGGTGCAAGGCAGGGGGAGGGGGGGTGTTGAGGACCCTGGACACTCCACACGGACGCCATGCCCGAAAACAACGTTATGAAAACCCCTGACTTGATACTCGAAATCCTCCGAAATTCGCTCGCATGGATAGCAGCTGAGATAATCCTATTTTCTCCTGATAGCATTCAGATTAATTTTGCCAAGGAGTTTGACGCTAAGAATGAAGAATATGCGCACTATAAATCAGAATTGTGACATCAAAGAGCTGGTCACCGGCACGCGCGCAGCGCTCGTTTGTTTATGGGCTGAGACATGAATCGTGATTCGCTCGCTGCGTTTGATTCGACGCGCATGCGCAGGTCAAGCATGACGGGATTGACGGCATCGGGAGAGCATTCGGAGATTCACTATATTGTAAAGGTGGCTCCAACTGAGTTTACTGCACAGAAGTAACATAATAGTGATAATAATAGTAATAATTTATTTCGTACAAAAACTTGTACAGGAAAAATGAACGAATAAAGAAAAACAAACGATAAAGGCAACGGTAAATATAAATGCATACAATATTCAAAATGGGAAAGCAGGCTGTGCTATACAATGAGTGAGAAAGAACCTGTGCTAAACTAGAAAATAAAATTCCTAACAACAAAATACAGATGTGCATCAATTCAAGAGAATATACAATCAATCAATACATAGTGAATTGATTCAAAACAAAACATCAGCATGCGATGTCCTTACCTGTGTATCTGAGCAGTACATGTAATATATAGCACAGTTTGTTAGTAAAGCCAGTTAGCTTTGACTATAGTGTAATTTAAACAGTGCAAATGAAGGAGCTAGTATTACATCCCGATGATGTAAGACTGGAGTTATGCACGACGTCATGCAAAGGAACAAAAACTGGTCAGAAAATTCAAACCGCGACCAATAAGAACAAAGATAACCCAAGGTTACATTTTAAGGCTAGGACACAAAACGCACACTGTTTCATAGGATAAGCATTACTACGATTTAAAATATAATAATGTACTCTTTTATATATACAAGGTACAGCTGTGTGTGAGAGAGAGGGGGTTATGTAATCAACAAAGCGCGAGCGGCTTCGTCAGTGGAAAACGAGTTGATGGTACCCTCCTGTGAATGAAGAGTCATAATGCATCAAAGAGACCAAAAAGACTTCCTCACCAGTTGAGGTGTGGACGCTGTTTCCTCTTCTTCCTCTTGCAGTCGGCGTTGCAGGTATTCAAGACAAACAGACTTGTTATTGATGAGGGTCAGGGCTTTCCTCCATCTGTTCCGAACTAGTCGCCTCCTCCTGTTCACAGCACGGTCGCCTGCTGTTATTATACATGCATAATAGTAATCTGAAGCCAGGAGGAGTGTATACCACTTGAGTTATCCTCTTTTGTCTCCAGCATGACTTGCACAAACTCTTTGAGGATCGGGTGAGTGTGGTAAAGGTCGACTACGAGCATTCCTAGGTACGTGTTGTGTCCTTCGAACAGTTTAAACATAGATGATGAAGCGGTGGTCTATACGTCCCCATATACCTTTGTCAAATTGTTCAAAACCATGCATGTAGATAGTTCTATCCAGTCGAGGGATGAGAATTGTGCCGAAGACAACGGAAAGAAGAATACGAAGAGCACACGAGAAGAAACCGAGGAGGATGTTGAAGAAGAATAAAACGTAGTTGACCACGTGTAGCACACGCCTGGTCAAGACAAAAAGGTATTGGTTGATTTGGCTCAACTTGGATTTGTTTTAACAAGAATCACATTAACCGAGCGATCGACCATTGAAATGGGAACAGCCGACTGTTTGTATAATGTTCGTGTCATAACTATGAAACATTACTCATGTATACATGCATGTAAGTCTCACCTATTATTCAGTGCCATGAAAGTTCCATTTTCTTGCAGGAAGCAAAACTTACAGACCAGAAGCTGGGTATAATGCAAAATGATTGAGATGATAAACACGGGCCTGTCGAAGCAACGGAGAAAACGCTGGAATGTTACGTCATTGCTGATTTGACACCAACCAGTGTTTTCCAAGAAATCGAAGAACTGGGTTAGACTCTTTGTGAATGAGTGGAATGATGATGAGATAACAAACAGCCATAAGAAATCCGAAAACAACGACGAGTAAGATTGCCCATGCTGAAATGAACAGTGAACTGAGGAACACGAATCGACACTGTGCATATGCGTTTAATTACCGTAAAGGAAGAACGCAATCTGATACCCGGAGTATCTCATGGAAGCTAACTGTTGTTGAATAACAAAACAGTGGGTGAAAGCAATCGAAACTGAAATGCGATTATACCAAAGCAGCGGATGGAGACATCGTTTCGATTCGCTTCGATTGCCAAGATAAGTCTCCCTTGAATAGCATCAACAAATGTTTCCTAGAAAAAAAAGTCATTTGAATGGGGATCAATATACTGAGATGATAAAGCCCGAATTCTATACAAGCGAAACTGATTCATTTTGCGGAATAATCGGTCATGCGTGTCGCTTGTGGGATTCGGGAATCAGAATTTCGTGCACATTTTACCGATAGTTGTTGAAGACCATCACAATGGATATGATTTGGACGATGGTTGCCATGACGACGCTGACTCTTACGCAAACTGGGGGACTATTATAAATTACAATAAAATGTGATAGGAAATATATTTACCAATAGACACTGTGATCAACTCCGCAAGATCATCTGAGTCGGTGCCATTGCCTAATATACGCTCTTTGTTCAGAGAGTAATACTTGTAAACACTGTCAATTACCACACCCGTCACCGCAGCAGTCTGTTCATTCAAAAAAAAAAAATATAAAAAAAAAATAAAAAAATAAAAAAATAAAGGAATCGAGTTGCTTAATTATGGGATAACATATGGGTCACCTTAAAGATCACTATAGCTGACACAACGGTCGTGCATATTATTCTTGGCGAGCAGTTCATGCCTGGAAAAAAAAGGTTATTCGTGTAATTAATTCACATCAAAATCAAAGAGTAAATATATAAAATCTATCAATATATTTTCCCTCTTTCGAATACACGGTAAAGCTGCGCTGAGAGGTTTATCGCACGAGTTCGAGTAACAATTAACCAAGTGACAATTAACAATTAACCAAGTGACAATTAACAATTAACCAAGTGACAGTGTGATGGCAATCCCACAACGAGCTAGCTGTAATTTTATGCCGACGAAGCATGGTTTTTCACCGCAATTATCGAAAAATTCGAAAAACCGTAATTCTAACTTCAGCCGATTGACATACGCGTATTTTGACAATGAATTCAATAAAAGTGCTACAAACAAACCATGGTGACAAAGAAACTTCTTAATGGCATCGAAAATCCTTCTGTGAAAAAAAATCAGTGAGACTCTGGTATCCACACACTTGGCATGCACTTACTGCCGGCGCAAGAGGGTCAATGGCAGTCGCATGCTGGAGGCAGTGTCTTCAACCAACCCGTGGTGGCTGCTCTAAATGGTTGATCAATGTAATAATAAATAAAGCAATCATTTTGGGTTAATTTAAAGACGAGAATACATTAAACATGAAAAAGGCGATTCAAGATCCTAACGCCAATGTTAGTTAATATGCACATTTGTAACTTCGTTTTTGACATTTTATGTTATTTGTATAAATCCTACTGCACCTCTTTTTATGGTTCTGGACTGTGGAATCTTGACGTAAATATAGCATGGACAATTTGTTGTTAGTTTATGGTAAGTCATAAGAAGACTTTTGGCCTACACTCCATGACGGCATCTAAATTTTCACCCCATATTGTGAATACTGTTGATATCAGAATTGACTTATTATCGCGTTTCTCTTCATTTTTATGCAAATTGCAACAGAGTGAAAATTCGTTAATTGTTGTGTTCTTTTTTATCACAAATTCATTGAGCACTTGAATAGTCTCTTCAAATCTTCAATGGTTATGTTCCTCCCTTAATATTCCTGAATTTCCTAATTGCTTTATTTCCCACTTGTTGCGCCCTGGCCTGGTCTCCCGGCATCATCATACCATCATCATCATCATTATACTACCATTAGTCTGCACCCGGAGGGGGGGGGGAAGGAGAAAAAAAAATCTTTCTTTTTTTATATATATTTTATACCCCCCCCCCCCGTTTAATACACATTGATGTATGTTGTTAAATAAATGATTTCTCTACCTCTCTCTCTACCTCTCTCTCTCTCTATTTCTCTATCTATCTCTATATTTCGATTATCTTTAACTAATCGCCAATTTTTGAAATCAATCAGCAGTTTGATCAATATTAATATAATTGACACACGCTGAACCAGGCTGTTCAGATTGTCACGTGATCGAATGGCCACCGCTGATTGGCTGAAAAGAGCGCAGGTAGTGCTCTAAATTATAAAGCAAGTAAGTCTTACCATGCCAGCACCAATCCGTTGTCGAATGTTCTTGAAAAGATCCGCTACATAAGCATACGCTAATCCAATGTAGGCCGCTAAGACGGGCAAATCAAATATAAATGTTTGAGTTCCGTAAGAGATCTGTTAACACAGAATAATAACAGCGTCATAGAATGAAGTCATCACCACCGTTGACCTACCGGAAGTACAGTTCCCGGGTAGTAGTCACCGTCGAAAACATCGGGAGCCACCGGACATACTGTCCAAGTAATAACACTTAGCGTAATCCTGTAGTGACGGGCGCATGTGAAATCACCATAGCAACCGTCTCCACACCAACTCACCAGGGTAGGAGGTAAACCAGTCCTGCCACATTGGCAATGATCCTATCTCGCATAGAGATGCAAGCAAGCAGAGGATAAAACACGAGACAGATGATCACGGTGTTGAGCATCGTCCAGAATACTACATTCAAGGCACAATTAACAATCGATAAGCATTGTCAATGTCATGTTATACCCAATGTCCACCCGAACTTGTAGTCAAAATCAGGGTCAACGTAGATATGTGGCTCCACATAATATCTTCCTTCGAGGAGGTTAAACACCCTGCATGACACGAGGATGTACACCAGGCTATACGCCCATCGGCGACCTTGATTGCTGACGAAATCCATTGGGCTGTGATCGATGAGTGACATATTGAATGTACAATTCAATGGCACAGATTGTTCTTACTATAGCAACCCTGGACGTCCGCCGTAGCAGCATGATGTTTTGATTCTCTTCCGTTTCGTCAAGAACGAAAGGCCGAATAAGAAGGCCGCCTGTGCGTATATACATTGCATCATTGTTGTCATGGTGACAAAGATACTACCGCGATAGGGATTATTATTGGAACTGCTCTGAACTCCAGGTACTGAGCCACGATACAAGAATAATGAGATACCGGGGGAGGTTCTGTGCTGTTCAATATTGACACCATGCAATCAAATTTTCAGATAATTTGGTCTTTATTTGATTCTTACCTTGAGTTGGACATCTTTAAATCGCTGTTGTGTATTCAACTGAAACTTCAATACGCAAAAGAAATAGCTTAATTATTATTCCAATGAGATAATACCATGAATTATATAACTCACTAGTATATAACTTTATCATTCCCCAGTGAATTCTGATCTGAGTTCTAGTCCACGTGACTATTACTAACACATCTTGCAACGGTTATACATGTTCATATAACCACGCATGTGATCCACACGAAGGGGAAAAAAAATTGCTGGAATGGCTTTCCACAAAACGGAAGTCAGCTTGATCTCGAAGAAAAATAGTTTGTGGAAATAAAGTTGTACAGAACTTAGAAGGCGCGGATATTAACCACAAAGCAAAAGTCAGAAAATTCCCAGAATATGCATGATTATATATCGGAACTTATATATTTAACGCTAAATCGTTCGATTCGTTTTGTTCGTTCGATTAATTGATAGGTGAAATAGGCTTTTAATTGCTACTTGCAGACTGAACAATCTTCTTTAGGTTCATATGATGGAAGTATATACTTGGCAATGGTCCAACGAATCTTCTTTCCTAAATCTACAGCAGAATGCATCGAGTTCCTCTATGTCCGCGTTGATAACTCGATACATAGAACTATTAGAATGCTTATTGAGGTCACTTACTTGACTTGATGCGCTGAGAAATGACGATTGCCTCTTGTTGTCGGGATGTTCCTTGGTTCAATCCATGCAACATTTTAGTTGTACTTCCTGTGACTTCTGCTGTTACGTCATCTTTCGGCCATAACCACAAATGAAGCAGCGCAGGATACGTATGTACGAGATGCGCGAAGAGGGCAACTGGACGATTCAATTCCACGCACTTTATTTCGCTGACCCTAAAATCCCACAAATCATTACACATTCAGCTGATTGGTCCTTGAAGAGCGATCTTAATTCAAAAGGCAAATTCCAATTCAATGACCCCAAATCTATAGCGTTGAATGCCAAACTTGAGATTAATAGCAATTAATTAAAGTAGTTAAGTACTCAGTTAATTATGAAACAAGTCAAGGGTAGCTAGCATATACTGAAAATAAATAAATAATTTTTGTGTAGCAAAATATTCATTATGCTCAAAAATAAATCACGAATATTTATTTCGTTTTGAGCCCCGACCTGAGACACTATGTCGGTTTGTAGTCACCCAGGGGAATCGAACCCCTTACTTCACTTTAGCTACTGTTGAACAAAAATATTTCACGCAGCATAAACTGTATTTGTGGTCACGATCGACTGCGAATATTAAATGGCCGCGAAATGTTTCTGGGTGACCTTATAATACGTGACCCTTCGCTTGACCACGAATAAAGGCCTGAGTCCTAAAACCGCAAAAATTGCAGTTCGCGGAAATTACCTGTTCTACGGTAATTGTACAAAATGCACAATTGGACCTCAAATTGTTCACTGCATCTATTTTTTGGTTTTAATGACACTGAAAGAGGAGAACCAAGAAATTCACCAACAGCGGCCACTTTTCTTTGAATATAATTATAAACAGATTTCTTGGATGCATCTGAATTTGTCAACGTGCGCGAGCAAAGAGGAATTCAAAATGCGATCAAATACCATGGTTGACACATTTATTTATAATAATACAGGATAGTATAGAATCAATGACTATACATACAACAAAATCATATTTTCACAACTTTTTTTTTGATTTGTGAAACTTAGAATGACGTCGAAAACAGAAGCAAAAGAAAAGAAAATGAAGAGGAAAGTAAATCAGGAATTGGGGTCATGAGCGTCCTTGCTGTAACCTTGACCCTTATTGACGTTACTGACGCAAACCCAATCGCCTTCGAGGGTTTCCTTCCATAAGCTCACCTTAAAATTAAAAACGATTTTGCGTAGAACAGATGACCTAATTATAATGTTGACCTACTTTATTGTCTCCTCCAGATACTGCAAGGATGTTCCCGGTCACGGACCAACTGACGCTCCAAACAACGTCGTTGAATTTGTGCAGAACTTTTGGGTTCCAGGTGGAAGATGTGCCGTCATTGGACCAAATGATCACTTGGCAGTCCTGAGCAACTTGCGATGATGGATCTGGGCAGTCCGATGGAAGGGGCCCAGGCGACGTCCCTGATCCAGTCGTGATGCGCCTCCAATTTCTGCTCCTCCATCCACTGACCATCATCCTCCCTGCCGGTCAATCGGTCATTTATTTCAGTATTTTGGACCTCAACTTACTTCCAAATCTTGACCAGATTATCACAACCGCCCGACACCAAACGACGTACGATTTTCTGATTTCCAGATTGATCCAGAAGAGCTCCTGGTTGGATGGATGGGCTCCAGGAGACAGCGTTACATCCAATCTGCAATCAATAGCTAATTAGGTCAGATATTCGTTAACGTTTGATTACCGTGTGCGCGTTATTGATCTTCTTGCTTTCCCAAGCCCCGTCACCTAAGAAAAGATATCAAGTAATTAATTATCCAAATTAATATTCTACTAATTAACCAGAGCTGGAGATTATTGAGATGCAACCGTCAGACGATCCACAAGCGAGCATTAATCCAAATTCATGTGGGGCCCAGGAGACCGAATTCACCGAAGAATCGTGATTCGTGTATTCGTAAATGTTGTTCCACGTTCCGTTGGTTTCTTTCCATATTATGACTTTGCGGTCATAGCTACAGGTTGCCAGCAAATTGCCAAACATCGGATGACCCCAGCAAACCTGCCACACCGGCCCCTCGTGTCTGCAGAGGTCAAAGGATCACACCACTTATGTAATACCAATAATAACTTATAATAATAATAATTTTATTCATTGAAATGGCAATATATACAAGTTGGTGAGCACTAGTAGGAGCAAGTGAGCTCCAGCGCCACAGAAACATCGCACTGACCCTTTCAGCTCAGCTGTGAATGTCTGCTGACCGTTGCGGACGTCAAAGATTCGAACGGAGCGATCCGAGGAACAAGTGGCGAGGCGTGTGCCATAGTAGTCCATCTGAGCGTCATGAATCATGTCCTCATGCGCCGTATCAACTGTGCTTAATACAGACACCTGCAATTAATTAATTTACAGATTAATACAAACAGTAACAGTCATAGGGCACACTTCCAAATTCCAAACTCAACTTCCAACTCGCAGGCAGGCAGAAGGCTCCACTTAATAAGCACTTATTAATAATTATTTATAATGATCGTTATTAAATAATCAATAACATATCAATTCAATCAAATCAATGAAACTCGATATCTTTTACTTTGGTCACTGAATTCGGTGCCATTTCTGCAGAAGACAATAAAAGAGAGATGACATTTCCACGAATCAGATGATTTGGAAACCGATAACTCCATTGGTGTAGCCATTTTGATGGGAAGGTAATTGAAGAATAGTCTGCGGACAATTATCACAATAAAGTCAATATTGTCTTATTCAGTTATTGATAGCACAGATTCTCGGGCGAGGTCTGTATACCTCGCCCGACGGTAAACCGCTTCTTTTTGCGTCTACTGGCAGCGAGGCTCCACACTCAGCCGATTGCATGATAAATATAGACATATTATTCGACAAATCCTTGTGTTTAATCCCTCCAGACGTTAGCTGGTATATTTATGCTCCGAGAAAAAACAATATGAGCCAGTACCATCATGTCGAACTTGCATTAATTAAAACCCGCAACAAAATATCACTTCGTGAAGAAGTAAACAAACGCCATTTTGCGAGTGACGTCACTCAGCGCATGCGCCCTGCATTGTAAACAAGCGCACATGCTTCACTTTCCCGCTCAAACTTCTCTCACGACTTTCGAATGAAAATGAATAAAATTGTTCATATACTGATTGGTGATGCACAAAATATTGCGTATTAATAATTAATACGTATTCCTTTGTGAAGACTCAGTATAAATTACGTGCGAAACTGCAAGGGAAGATAGGCCGCATGTTGAACTGCTTCGCGCGGGAAAATTGTATGCGCATGCGTGTATGTTTACTTCGCACTACGCAGGCGCAGTGCTCTGGTTTATTTACAACACGTGGAGAGCAGGTCATGTGACACAACAATCGGAAAGCGGAGAGAAACCTGTAATGTCACTTTTTTTCGTTGCGGATCCATTTTAAGTAGGTTTATGGTACTGGTTTCGAATAAAATTTAGTACCAGCGTCTACCTGGTATGGCTCTGCAGACGCTGGTGCCTTCATAAATATAATTACAAGCGTGGAATTCTAGAAATCGTGGTTCGCGAACTGGAGTTTAATGCGTTTACCGTACAGCGAGACCCATTGGGCTCGCTGTAGTATGTCAGCTAAGTTATTGACTAAATCCGAGGAAATTCCCATATTATCGCCCACTGCACCCGGTCACTCAGCCGCAGATATAAGTGTGAAATCAGCTCAGATGAGATTCTCCGCACTACACTCACCATTTTTGCTAATAATTCAGTCAGTACTCTCTACTTAATATGTGTGGATTGAGCCGACAGAAAGAGGAGATCTTATAATTTCAAAACAGATGACAGAAAATGGAGCGACATGGAAGAGAGTACGTGGCATAAAACGCACTCGGTGAACGATTTCCAAACCCAATCATAACGCACTTTTAACGTTATGATAATAATAATAGATTTAATAATTATGATGGTTCACGAACGGTATTCATGTTCGATCGAACTTCTAGTCGGTTGGATCAGATGGTTCCAGAATTTAATCCCAGAGGTCGTTTTATGATTTTAATTTATTATTGTAATTTGTACATGATCAGCGGGTGAATTTGTATAGCAGAAACAATGACGTCATATATCTGACCTCTTTCTTTCACCGCTCATTGGTTGCAAGGAAGACAGGCCTGAACAAGCAGACGACTGTTGCCAATAATGCTTACATAAGCAGAATCGCCTCGCAAGCCTCAGTTGAAGCCATAGCTGCCGAAACGCCGGTTGAAAATATCTCTGACATTGAATTCACCAGAAAAAGGTATGATTTTGATCACAAATGCCGTTAGTCGATCTTTCTACGAAAAATAACTATTGTAACGCATCCTTTGCATTCAGTGCGCTATGATTTGCAATAATGATGTGTCGTATATTTGTGATAATCATAACGCACCTATATCATATCAGGAATATATCATGCCAAGGAAAAGGAAAGCAGCGCCTGCCAAGAAGGCAGCTGGTGGGAAGAGAGCCAAGAAGGAGGTCAAAGTGGAGGAGGAAGAGGAGGAGGAGGAGGCAGGTCCCTCCACTGCTCGTGACAAAATGGCAAAACTGAAAACTGTCAGCGGAGGGAAGACTGGTTCTGCGAGAGTCGACGACCGATGCGGTCTCAGCTCAAACGGAGAGGTCGTTGTGCCGGAAATTATTAATCTTAAACAATTTGATCTTTTTAATTTTTAGGTTCTCGGATATTATGATTGCATGTTGAACCAGACCAACATCGGCCACAACAACAATAAATTCTACATCATTCAGGTTATCAAATCTGGCGGGAAATTCTACACATGGAACCGATGGGGAAGGGTGGTAAGGCGTAGAGGGCTATTTGATGCGGGTTGCTTGTAATATCCCTCAGGGGGAGACGGGCCAGAGTTCTCTCAAAGCGCACCCCTCCGAAGATAAAGCAGTCGCGGACTTCATGAAAAAGTTCAAGGACAAGACGAGGAATAACTGGCATTCCAGAGAGGATTTTGTGCCGATGCCCGGAAAGTACACGCTGATTGAGATGGAAACAGAAGATGATAATGACGAAGATGAGATCAAAGCCAAGGTGTTGATTGTTGTTATAAGGGCTTATGAAGTTATTTCTGTTTCGACCCCAGCTCGCAAAGTTAGATGAGATCGAGGGACCCCCGAAGAAAGTGGAAAAGTGCACTCTTGATAAATCCACGCAAAGTTTGATTAAGCTCATCTTTGATCATGATATGTTCAAAGAAGCGATGGCGAATATGGAGATTGATATTAAGAAAATGCCATTAGGCAAACTGTCGAAAAGTCAAATTGCGAAAGGTTTCGAAGTTCTGGAGGAAATCGAAGACGTCATCAATAAGAAGTGTGTGGGGAATTTATGCCAGCTGTCCTCCAAGTTCTTCACCCTCATTCCACACTCGTTTGGCAGACAGAGACCTCCGATTCTGGCGGACCAAGAGAGTATACGCAAGAAGATGGACATGCTAATGGTACGCTCAAATTGAGCAATAAATTTGTATATATCTGCATAATTTATTCCAAACAGGTTTTAGCTGATATAGAGGTAGCGCAAGCCATGCAAGAAGAGGATAAGAAGAAAGTTAAAGAGGACGTGGGTATTTGTGTTTTCTAGAGGGACTTTGTCTGACGTTCTTGATGCAATGTGTTGCAGTCTTCTGACACAGTTCCCCATCATCTCGATCAGCAATATAACTTGCTGAATTGTGAGTTGAAAACTCTTGACAAGAATTCCCAAAACTACTCTGTGAGTTTGTTGCTTTTTGCTGTTCGTTCTCTCCTTTCATCTGTTCAATTTCAGTTGATTGAGAAATACATGCAGGCGACCATGGGGTACCGAGGACTCAAACTGCTCGAAGTATGGGAGGTGGATCGTGAGACTGAGGTGCGTCCCCCTTACTTCCGTTGTCATAGCGACGCAGATTCCCCCTCCTAGGCTTCCCGATTCAAGCAGCACGACAAACTGAACAATCGCAAGTTGCTGTGGCACGGGACCCACGTGGCCGTGGTAGCGGCCATTTTGAAGGGAGGCCTGCGAATCATGCCTCATTCCGGAGGCAGGGTAGGCAGGGGCATCTACTTTGCTTCAGAGAACGCCAAATCCGCAGCTTATGGTGAGCGTATTCTGACCTATGTGACCTGTGACCTTTGAACCCTTGACAGTGAGACCAGCCGCTGGTGGGATTGGAATCATGTTTCTGAATGAAGTAGCGTTGGGCAAAGAGAAGCACATCTCAGCTGATGATAGTTCGCTGGTTGAGGCTCCAAAGGGCTTTGATTCTGTCGTGGCGAAAGGTCGCCAAGAACCCAGTACGTCAGCTGTTACATCTCTCTCTCTCTCTCTCTCTCTCTCTCTCTCTCTCTCTCTCTCTCTGTCTCACATAGTGCTCATCATGTTTTTATTTATTTATTTATTTTTGCAGATCCGAAACTGGATGCTGAAATGACTTTGGGTGGCCACAAAGTGATTGTTCCCCAAGGCAAACCGGTGCCACAGAATAAATTCAAGGACAGTAGTTTCTACCAGAGCGAATATTTGATTTACAAGGAAAGTCAAAACCGTATTCGTTACATGCTGAAACTGAAATTCTAAATTATTTGTTTTGGAGCAATTTAGCAGCCTATGTTCAAGTTGCAGTTCTTCTGTTCCGTTTGTTGTTGTTGCTTTTATGCTAATTTGTTTGTTTTGCTCGCTTAGCTGTGATAATTTTTAGCCAGTTTTTTAAATCCTTGTTTTTTGCATTATGTTTTTTCTGTTATAATCTGTTTATGTATCATTGTAATTTTTTACAGAATATTTTTATTTCTACAAAAACAATGTTGAATAACGGCAGCAATAAAATACAGAATAGTAATGAAAGTGGAAATACATATAATTCACAATATATTATATTCTGTAGAGTTATTTCATGATAAATGTAATGCTATATGATAGTATGTATATATCTGTGGTAAATGAATGTTGTGTTTCAAGCTGTTTCCTAGAATTTTAAAAATAAAGTCCTCGGCATGGTCCACTAACCATGTCTATTATTCTGCATCTTAAAGTTGTGCAAATTAACTGATTTAATATCAGAGGTTTGGTTTTTGGTTTTTGGGGGTTTTTTTTCAAAAAGAGGAACTATTACGTCTCAATAAAATGCAACAAAACTAAGGGCTGCTATTCACTGCGGTTACATAATTACATGCATGTCGATTACAATCCTGATGTCATCGTCATTGGTTGATTAGAAATATTATTCTGCATAACCTTGCGTGCACACGTGACGCGTCGTTAGTCACGTGTAGCGTCTCATCTCATCTCATCTCTGAACTTCTCAACTCTCATTTCACTATCTATAACTCAATAGCCATACCTGCAAACCTATATAAACTCTGATCCCTCTTTTAATAAATATATAGTGTTCAGTTTGACACAAGTCTCTGTGTCTCCTTCCGTTCGACGCTAACACGTGTCACATGAAGGTGCGTTATGATTCAAGGGACAAGAGCACGGATTTTGCAACAATTATAACGTTATGAGAGCATAATCCCGATGTTTCATCCGCTCATGAAGCGAATGATCACAGTTGTTGGTCATTAAATAATTTGTAACTTCTTCTTTAGCCGATAACTCAAAGAAATGGAATCTGAAACGGAAATGCACTAACCACTCCTACCATGAATGAAGTGTTTCATCAATGCTTCTACAAATTGTCAAATACATTGGCCAACTAGTGCAATGTAAGCCACGTGTACCCCTCGTGCCTTACCCCTCCCTATAGAGGGAGAATTCTTCCTCTGTGCCCTTCCCCCTGAACAATTTCCCCAAACGTCATAATGTGTAGTGCATGATTTCAAACCATTGCAGCCGACGCGGCATGAGAAGTTTGGAAAATTTGAAATTAAGGCGAAAACTTGAAGTTCCGCTTACGATTTTTGTGTTGAATGACGTGGCTTGGGAATTAATTAAAGAGTTTAATCCACCCATAGTTTGATACATGCAACCTGAATCTGATTCCGATCCATGTCTCCTAATAATCCACCGCGCCTTGAATCGTACGGGCACAAATTAAGAATTTGCACAAATCTGCAAATTAAGGAGAATATGCATTTTTAAAGACGAAGGAGCTGTCGCACTAGCTGACACTAGTTCCACGAGATGTGACTGACGATCATCATGAATCCTCGGTTACATAACGGTCTCATGGGCTCCCTGGGCGAAATCTACAAGTAGCCAGTGCTCAGACTCGCATTTTGACATTTTGCGTTACAAAAATGCTCTTTCCTCTTGAACCGCGATATGCACCCAAAAATGCCCACGTGAACCTTTGATGCAAAGTGTTCTTGTTTTCAGAGAGCAATTTTGGACAATTGTGACCATATAGCGTGTAATACTTGCCAGTATCAAGCTGAAACAATTGTAATCCATATTGAGTAAAGTGTAAAGCTTTCAGGACTATTCCACCAGCGAGATTTCATGTTGTCGAAAATTGTTGATGGTAAATAAAAAGTTTGCATTTTTCGATGGATTGTACCAATGTAAAGGAATAATGTATTAACACAACATACTAAAAACGTCCGTGCATACACAAAGGTATCCCACCTCACTTCAGATGAGCGGATTGTAACGAATTGAACAACATCAAACACGGCTGAAACACCATAAGTGGTATGCTGACAGCCGGCAAAAAATCCTATCCCCGGTGTCGAAAACAACACGTTGAGCTATCTTTCGTCAATGTTTATTATTTAAACAAAGTTTTAAATATCCTGTGAAATCAAATCAAAACTTTGGTTATAAATAATTGGTTATTCAACCGAAATTAAGAATGATAAATAACGCTCTAAGAGTGAGTTGAAGCCGAGTGATGATTGGAATTGAAACATGCAGACGCGTAAAGCGTAAAGTCGCTTCGTCGTTGCAATAAGATTATTTGCAGAACAAAGCTCAAGTAAATGACATGTTAATTAGCTAAGAGGTTAATGTAGCTCCAAAGGATAATTATTTTGGGGTACATAGCGCGGTTTAAGAGAATTAATAGCATTTTTGTAACACTTTCGCAACACCGAAAAATCCCAATTATGTTGTTAAAAGTCAAAAGACTCGCGAATCGTAATTTCAGCACTCCCCTCAGTCTTGGCTGAATGGCTTCCTTCTGCAGGAATATGAGAGTTGCACGAGGCGTCAATAGCTGAACGTGCAATTGATGTGCACCATATTGGATGACGCAACACTCGACCGTTTGACCCCTGTCCGAAGTCATCCCTTTCCTCTTAATCATTTAAATTCTAAATTGCTCTGATTTGAAATCACTGCACATCGTCGACCATGGAAATAAAAATGTTTATACTTGAAGCCATTCATTATGCATACGGTTTGCACACAAGATATGGTTTGTGCGCGCAGTGGTCACCGGCTTCAATAAACGTATTGATGCCGAGGCTTTCGTTGGATCAAGAAAAAAACAACTGAAGAGTTGTTGACCTTCATAACTACGTCAAAAACTATTAATTTATTACACACCATATGCTAACAATGTTGCAGGCATATGCTGTTCATTGTTGGGGCGACGGTGTTGTCTTCTGCAAAGGAGAGGCATTTGCGTGCATCATGGCACATGCGATACAAACCCAATTAAGCGAAGGTAACCTTGAGATTGAGAGGTCAAAGATACGCTGACCTTTCATGTAAAGGTGGGGTCCTTTCGATCAAACTGTCAATCATTATCAATTAACAATTAAGATAATTGATTCCTCATTACTCATTAGTTTCATTCAGAAAAAGACTGGCCGTGAACAATATTAGTATATATGTACATGATTATACATAATATAAAGCCCTGAATATGGACGCACCTCTTCATTTAGAGTGATAATAATAATCTGATGGGTTTTCCCAGGCCTTTTCTCAGTATTATGTATTCAACCAGCTATTTAAATACAAACTGTATTTAATGAACACGTGCTATAAAAAATGAGCGACGTGAAAAGGATTTGGCCTCGTTGAATCTTAAGCCCTGCTGGGAATGGCTATCAAATATGTTTTGCCGCCCACCGCACGGCAGGAGGTTGAAAATTTAGTTTTCTATCCGTCAGCCCACTTGAGATGGCTGACACTTCCGCTCCGAATGACCCATTTGTAGCCGTCGCTAAAGCGAATCACTGTCGCTTTAATCAAGTGTTATTTTCTCGTTCAGAACGACGCATGCTGCTGCGATGGAAACTTTCAGAGCTTCCGTTTTGGCAGACGACAATTTTATTTCCTTTTCCCGCCATTTCGCCACCCGTCGAGACTCGAGTAATTCATAAACTTGTGAATCAGTGAACTTTTTCGGGGAAATGGTCCAGACTGTTGACTCTACGAGAAGTGGGTTTTTTTTTCTCTCTCCTGTTTTCTACCAAAGCTGACAACCTTGCCTGTCAATTAAAAATTCGGAATGGGAAGTTTAATATGCAGATAATGAGTAGTACTATTACGTGTGGGATGATAATTATAGAGCTGGTGTCATTTAGATCCCCACTAGCGACAATTGAAGAGTTAAAAATAAAGCTGTTAAAATGTGGATGTGGTATTCTGCACGTAGCATCACACCCATGGGCGTACATGATCAAGATGCATATTACGAGCGACCTGCAAATCTCCAAACGTCAGAATTAAACAATGCCTTACTCGTATTCCACCCTACACGATGATGACGTTGTTCTCATAGATTAGTAATTTCCTTTCATTCTGCCCTTACACACATATAAACCATTCATAGTTTCGTTTTATGGTTCCTCTTTTAAAATGTGCAGTGAATGATTTAGCCAACTCATCGTGTCTCGTGCACGTGGATTTCAGTCACACGACATTACATGTTCTTGCTGTGATAACTCAATTAAATCAATTCTAACCAAGATCATTGATTTCCGATTAAGTGCCTTCGTGAACACGTCCCTTCGCATGATCACCTCAAACCCTTCAACCTCTTTATTTCGTTTTTTATTGTTTTACGCTCTTTTCTTGAAGTCCTTCTGAAGTCATGATAACATCGCGTTCTCAATCTATTGACCTACAAACTTGACATTTGACCCGTTCAGTCATTGGTCACGGGTCACACTACAATCACGGTGTTTACGCACCAAACAGCAACAGAATACTCAATCAAAGGCACCATTTGATGCATTATGATTTTGAGTAACTTCACATGTAGTATTCCATCGACTGAGTAATCATAACGCACTCTGTTGGCGACAATTTTCCCTTACTGAAAGAAAGAGCGACAAAAAGACCGAGTGAAAGAGAGAAAGAACTTGAGGTGCGAAATCAGAGAAGTAATAAATTTAGTTTTTTTTGTCATCTGAGCTTGGAGTTTTACAAGGCTATAAATTCCTTCGGTGGTTATTTCTTATCGTGCCACCAGCACACGCGAATGAGGAGAGAAAACCCGAGTAAAATTGAGCATTTTTATTTCATCGTTGTGTCAAATATTGATGATTATAAATACAATAATATAATACATTATACATATTCGCTGAAAAAAAAAAATCGTGAATGAAGAAAGGATGCCATATGGGCGATAATGGGTGAAATGAAAATGAAAATGAAATTTGTGGCAGTAGTAAGTGTCGATTTTTTTATGGGAACAAAACAAGACGGCTTATCCGGTTTAAATAAATAAAATATTACATTAATATTACTGAAACACAATGGGCAGGAAAAATAATAATAATAAATAAAAACAAATAAATATCTGGAGAAATAAGTTATTTAAAAAATGGGAGGGCTTTGGGAACAATATTCCGTCGTACTTATGATTCGTGATGTTGGATTTCAAATTTTCGAAGTTAATAAATGCGTTGCTATGGACTCAGTAGGATATCCCGTCAGTGGAATTACGTAATAATATAGGTTTTGTTAATCATTATAGGACATTGAGATCAGAATTAAATATAAAAACAAGCTGAGATTCTGTATCCAGAGGAGCAGGGCGTTGTACAATGGCAATAATATATTAGTTTCTTTTATATATATTAATATAAATACAATATAAATACACATAGAATATGTCATTTACAAATTCATAAATATCTTTCAAACTCACATTCTCACAGAAAAAAAAATGTTTTAAGAACAAGAAGGGGGGAGTATGGTATAGCTACAGCACCGTATTTCAAAGGATCAAGCACTAACCATGGTCGAGTATTCTGAGGCCAGCTCTACCGCGCAACAACTCGTGACGTCATTACAATGGCCTAATTTACATACATGCAAATTAGCAGCTGAGTACTAGGGTTACATCAAGTGTTGTTATAATCTTGCAATGCTGCCTTCTAATTGGCCAGCTCCAAGGGGACCACGTGATTCTTTTCTCGGAAGTCGAACTTGATGTCTTTGGTGGGGGGCAGGATCTCGTGGCCGTGGTACTCGTAAGCGTACTGTGCATGCTCGCCCTCCTGGAGGCGCATGTCGAAGCGGGTCAGCACGGACATGAGGTACCATTTGATCTGGAGAAGGGCGTAGCGTTTGCCGGGACAGAGGGATCCGAACGCCATCAGAGGATGCTTGATGACCTCGCCATTCTTGTAGAACTTCTTTCCATTGCAGAAACGATCATACTTGAATTCCTTTAAGAAAGAAAGAAAGAAGAAAAACATTAAAACCGGAAATAGGCGTGGAATGCATTTTGTTTATATTTGGTTGCTAATATACAAACAAGAGTAAACTTGGAGTGACTCGTGCCGAATGTTTGAATATCGGCTTATACTAGTAAGTCAAATGTGTTGAGTGGGGCCCCACCCCTTCCATAGGCTATATTTGGGACTTCCTCGTGGCATACCTTAGTATGCAAATACACCTGTCATAAAGTGAACACTCACCATAGGCTGCTCAAAGATCTCGGCATCCTTGTGAATGGCTGGGGGGTAGATGGCGACTCGGTCACCCTTGCGCATCAGGAAGGTTTTGCCAGCCGAGGTCTGGAAGTTGGTGTCCTCCTGGATGTATCGGACCATGAAGACTCCGCTGGCCATGCGGAAAGACTCGTTGACGACGCTGTCTGCAAAGGGAGGAAGGGCAAAGTTAGATCACGTGGTTCAGAATGACCCAGAATTGACTTACTCAGAACATCAAGCTCCTCGATGTCCTTCATGGTGAAGACGGCGCTGTTGCCTTGCATTTTGTCTTCAATGGCAGCGTTCAGCTCAGACATCAGGTTCTCGTGGGCTTTTGGGTTCTCCAGGAGGTTGTTCAGGGCCCAGAAAGCCAGGCGGAAGGTGTTATAGTTGACGTGCAGGTAAACCAGGTTGTGGCCCTTGATGTCTGCTTCTGACTGTCCAAGCTTCTGCATGTAGCGCACTGCGGTTGTGATGTAGTCGGAAACGTCTGATCTTGCCAGGAGTTCTTCAGCGTCGGGCATGGTAACCAGTTGTTCCAAAGCTTTCATAGCAGATGGGAACAAGCCTTTGGGGAAACCCAGCCAGAAGTAGTTGAAGGACTTGTGGAAAACCTCAAGGTTGCGGAAAACCATGTTAGAGTCGAATGGGTGGCCGTCATCACGGCCAAAGACGGTGTTGAAAATGGCATCGAAGATGGTCGAGGCAGCGAAGGTACGCAGTCCGTCGGTGTGCCATGGGTGGCAGTTCTCCTCGTTCTTCAGACTCGGGTTGGGTGCGGTCTCGGCCATGTTGTCATAGGAGATGGCGAGATTGTTGGCGAAGCTGTCGAAACCGGCCTGGAGGTAAGAGCCGCGAACTGTGCGCCCGGTGTCCTTGATCATCTTGCGGGCGTCCTTCAGGACGAAGCTGAAGACGTTCCAGTTGACCTGTTTCTGGATGGGGTCGAAGTCGAAGTTCTTCTCGCTACTCATCGCCTCGTAGCTGTGGGGGTCATTGATGATGGTCAGGTACTGGTTGACCAGACGAATGGTGAAGACATCTCCGTACTCTTTGGTGGATTCTTGCAGGAAGGACACGGCGTTCTCGGCAAAGTGCTGAGCGCTTCCCCAAACCATGTGTCCCTTCACGATGGGTGGCTCGCCCTGGCGCCTGTGGATGAAACATGGAAATGTTCAACCCACGTGACAAAATAAAACGGGGAAGTGGAAAAAAGGAGACACCAAGGTCGGGTGGGATAGTAGGGAGATGAAGAAGTATCGATTATTAATTTGATGACTTATGGCTGTTTCTTGGAACTGGTCGTCTGATCGAGCAATCTTTGCGAGTCTGCCTGCAAGGCCCAAAAGATGGCGAGATATCTCGGTTGGCATACAGCCATAAATTTTAATTATAAATTGAAACCGACATTGCATTGATCATTCTTAAAATAGCTCGATAAACGCTCCATAGTCACATCTGCCGTCAACGTGGGCGCAGTGCATGACTGCACCATGCTCTCTCTTGCAACATGCATGTGGCCGAAGATGCCGCCCATCTTGCAGGTATCAACATCGAATATCACGCACAAAGGGGTTTTCAGAGGTGTCGAGGTTTCTAACAGGAGGGTGCTACTGCGTGTGTTTCGTCTACGTTTCGTCTGGGTCGTTTATGAAACCTGTCACTCACGTTGATTGGCATATACGGTGATGCAATAGAGAGGTATATAGCAATAGGTTAATACGTGCTTCATGGCACATAAGAATAAATCAATATGTTTATACACAGTCACCATGTATCCAACAACAATTTAAAGCGACGACGCTGAGGAATGTTGATCCCGTTGACCGCCCCCCCCCCCTGATCCCAATCCTGCTTTCAATAGCTCCTATTTTATTATTAAATTCACTCTTTACGTCTGCTGGCATGCTTAAATACCGCGTGTTAAATCCGGCATGATCCACCGTGGCGTGCGAATTACACGTTTTAGGGACCAAAGCATACAAATTACTTATCTTTAAAATAATATATCTGCATGTTTATAATATAATTGCTGGTTGATCAAAGATGCAGCAAAAAGACAAAGTCAAAAACTCTTACCGTTTCCGCATAAAGTTGGTCATGACGACGTAGATGCAGATCAGGATGGCAAAGATGACCAAAAGAATCCAAGTCCCAATAGCCAACATCTTGCACAAGCACAAGTTGAAGAGTCAAATGAAGTCGTCGGTCGTTCTTTTCAAGTGATGCTTGCTGGTGGTTGATAAAAATTTATGCTGTCGAGTTGCTGTCGAGGGTCTTATGCTGACTTGCTCGTCGAACGCAGCCAAGTTGTTTCTGTCGTCTGTAGCGGCTCCCTCGCCTTATAAGCACGACGAATGACTCGACTTACTATAGTGGCCGGTGACGTACTTTCTGTGTTCATTCAAAAAAATTGCTGTGCTTGGAAATCAGGCAGGGCTGGCTCCTCCAATCGGAGTTCGTAGTATGCCAGTTAATGGCCCTCCTACTCGCGAATCGCTTTTCTCAGCACCGCTCTCATTGGGCGGGGAATCTCATGAATATTCATGATAATTCCGACAAGCGTGACGTCACATCGATTCTCTGCAGCAGCAGCCTCGAGGCGATCGTTTTGTCGGTGGCCAAAGAGCTGCTTTGATGTGGTCTGCTACACATGCAAGGGATGACCCAACCCTGTGCAGTGTCACCTGTGAACAATGTACTATTCGCATAGGTGGTCTGACTCCACCTTGTAAAATGCACCTTTAATTGTATTAATTTTTTTTTTACCATCGCATGCAAAAAAAAAAAAAAAAAAAAAAAAAGAAATTGAGATAATTTGGATATCACACACAATAAGTTTATGGTCAGTATAGATAGGCCGTTCTGAATTCACGTGAAGCAAAACTGTTGTGATCATTTTTTTTCTTTCTTTCTTGTGTTCATGCAAGCAAGCAGAGCAACAATTAGCGCTTAATAGCGACAGAATGCCATTACTGCTTAACTTCGCCTTTCAAAGTAAAGACAGCACTTCGCCGTTGCCTTTTCAAAAGTAGATTTAACGAGCTCGCTGACTGGAGAGTGCATACAGCGCGAGAAAGACATCAAAATTTATTCATCGTAACTCCTCAGAAGTCGCTACTGACATCCAGGGACTTCGCACCAAACCTCTGTGCATCATCGAGTCTCGGGAAGAGCTTGCTCCGAAAACAAACTCATTTTTACGAGCTTTCCAACCCCGAATGATATGTTCAACTTCTTGAGTACTGAGACAGTGTCGCGACTCGCAGAACGTGCGCGGAATGATTCCGTGAAATGTTCGCATCAGTTTGTCACAGCCGGGCCATTGGCCAGTTACTTCAAAGAACTTTCTGTCTGGGATGTCCGGCACCAGTCGGGTCGTGACGACGGAGTTATTCTGCCAATCAAAGACCTTCCAATGGAGAAGTAACCACGTTACGACGTTCTTAGAGTCCAACCGCTGGGAGAAGCGGCGCCAACAGCAGCTTCGGCTGTCTGCCCGCCGCCAAATTCAGGAAAATTACGCGATAAACTGCAATGAATGCGACGCCGTCTTGCGATCAGCACTTGCAGCACGCGCTTCGGCCCCTACCCCCGAATCAGCCATTGAAGAGGGCTCGTAGTAAGAACCCTCACTCAAAGGACATCCCGCTCTGACTCACGCCTCTGTTCCCCTTGCACCCAAAACACGGATCGATTTCTCCCGTTGTCACGTGGGAGATTGTCCCAAACAGAAATCAACCCACGATGCAAATCATTAAAGTCAGCAAAGATCAAACGCTTATCAATATCCGTATTAATCATTAATTTACCAAATATAAACTTGTTCTCGTTTATATATAACCCTAGACGTGGTTTATCATTGGTAAAAACTAGAGTGAGCATAGATTTCGAGTCTCAAATTGGGGCAAGTGTACTAGTGTATATCGCGTGGATAAAAAAGGCATTAATCTGCTGAACATCTTGTTGACATGGGAGAGGAATGTCGAGAGGCGTGAGTCTATCAGATGTATCAGATCTCGAGTGTCGCTTTGATCTTTTCTTTCTCTCTCTTTCACGCATCCATCATTGGAATCGAGAAGTGCTAAGCTGTGTGAGTGTTTATGCAATATGGGTCATATACCTGGCAATACCTGTCTTATTAAATGCATTCTGCAATGATTGTTTACCTTGAGGCCACTCCATAAATCTCAGCCATCAACCCCCCCCCTCCCCCCTCCCTTCATCTCCTTTTTCAAGATTCCAGTTATCCTAACCTTATTATTCAATTCTCATTTCTTAATTCCCACTCTTCAGTAAAAATGAATATTACCTGTCAGAATAAATCACGTTTTATGATTATATTATAACTTTATACCTCTTAAGCAGACCTTTGATGCTCCGCTCTAAGTTCGCCATTTATGTCTTTGAACTGAAACGTTTACTTATTAAACCAGGAAACGTGCGTTTCAAGCGTATTCTGTCAGCGGTCGATTATCGGAAGTGGTTAGCTCACACCACGAAATGATGCTCAAAACCAAACAACCGAGAAACTATCTACTAAGTTCGCTGGGAGTTTTTTTTTTTCTGGATAATTGATTTATTTACCAACCCATGAACTCAAGGGCACAGCGGTGACAGTGGAACTATTAGGCGTGGAAATTGACTCATGCCAACTTTGAGCTCTTCTCTGAATTATTGCAATTGAATTGAAAATTCATTTTTTAATGTTTATTCTTCTGCTTTTTGTTGACATTGATTTAAATCACGAATGCACCCAAAATGCGGACGGTTCAGTCCTTCATAAAGTAAAGTTTTTTCTAGTCGTAAGTTTAAAGCCAACAAGTGTAAGAACCGTATGGCTTGCACTACACCAGACATATAAGATCTGTACTTTGGCACTTCTTTATAAGCATTAAGATAAAGTATATCAGTTTGTGAATATTTAGTGTTGATTTTGTATTGTATAGTTAACCGAATTGGAGCATGGCAAAGCGGAGTTGACGCAATGTGAATAATAGCGAACACATTTTTAAAGCTTTCTTGACAAGAAAAAAAAAAATATTAAAAAATAAATAATAAATAAACTGTTCAAAGTTATAATCCGAATCGGAAGTGACCCTTTAATGTGGTTAACACGCACGAATAAAGTGGTCAGTAAACAAAATACTTCTAAGAAAACCCTCCAATAAAAAGATATACGGTCGGTCGGAGGTAAATCATGAATCACGGGTAAATACTGCTCCTACAGCCATTCCGCAAGGGGATTAACCTCCCCTGATCACAGGAAGTGGACGCTTCGTCATCAGTCATCATATCTGTGGATTCATCGATTCAGTCTATTTCTGCTTTGATAGACGGCGGTAAATAGATTCATATATTGAGTACTATATAGTAGCAGAGAAATAGTCGTTCACTGACTATCTTCTAGAACAATTTGCGAAGCCTAATTATCCAGTTATTAGGTAAGCAAGTATGAGAGACCTGAAAGCACAAGTAACAGTCATAGCAAATGAAGCGGCTGAGCCATAAACATATAATCTACTATAAATACCTGGCAGTAATTCTTGAGGTCGTTATTCATATCACTGCATGATTAGACGAGATTATGATTACATAATGCGTTCAAGACACGCTCCTCGTAATCGCTTCTGGGGACCAGAGAGCCAGACCCCTGAAGCGATTACGTAACCCACAGACCGCAACATCGCCAGTAATTCAAAAGCAATAGAAGTATGTTAATCCGGGAATCCAGGCCTATAAGTTCTGCTGATAATATTTTATTTATATTTTTCGTTATAGCATTTGAAAACTAAGAAGCATACACTCGCAGAATACGAACCGATCGGGGAACATGAAAGCAATGAATACTGGTGGTGGAGAGAGATAGCAGAATCATGATTTGTAGTTTTTACACACCTAGATTATATGAATGAATTGTCCCTTCATTATTCGCAGGTAATTGTGTCAGGTGGCACCTCGTTATATGCGTGACAATGAACGTGCTGTAAAAACCGATTAAATATGAATTGCACAGGGCGCAATGTGTTTGTTTGGCGCAATGTTATTGGAAGTTAAATAACAAATATATGTCATAACATGTGTCATACAGTTCCATGAACAGTTAGTTGATATGAACAGAAGGTCCCGTAAAAGAATCTCTTGCTTTCCCTGTGTGAAGTGAGTCTGATCAACCCCACAGTCGACTGTGTGCGTCGGTTTTGCCTTTCTGGGTCGCATCCATCGATGACTTACAAGTGTTTTCATATCTGAAGTTTTGCGCAATATCCCTTTATTCATACTCGTGTACCGTTTTCCCTTTGAGTCAAATTCAAAATATCAAATTTCATGTCAGATTTAGATTCAATTTCAACTTAGCCGCTATACATCATATACGCGGTTAAATCGCAATATGCTTTGCTTAAATTCTGGTCTGAAACTTTTTTTTAAGGAGGTTTAAAAAAAAAATTTAAAAACTGAGCAGAATTGAAAATTGTGCCTTGGAACCCGCGTATTGGATACTTTTAATTGTATATCTTATTTTCTGACCAGGTGTAATAGCACACGGGCTAATATGAGATGAAATACTTGTGGTCGTAATTAAATCTGAGAGGGTGACTTGCAATTTGTGACTTTGTGTAAATATCAGTTTGCCAGCTGACACCCAGGCTGAAATTACTTCTTTTTTAATATGTACGCCTGTAATTTCAGCATGCGGTAATCCTACAACAGGGTCAGAGCTATTGATCAGAAATTGCATAGCGGGTTTCTCTGGAATTTAAAGGAAGAAAAACAAAAGTTCCATAACGAATTTACGTGTAAATAAGCCAATTAATCGGCCTTATTTGCACGTAATAATTCGTGTTGCGTTTGTGAGCCACTGTGTCACCCACACCCTGCGTTTCCGAACCCGATTAGACCCACCACGGCGTCAGACCCATCAGACAGGGAAAAAAACGTTTTGTGAATGAAATAGCTCATTTGCATAACTCCGCCCATAAGGTGATCTGATTATCATAAGGTATTTCATTCCGCAGAATCGATATCGAGTAATTCAATACGTCAATACTTGCATGATTGCAGCTAAAAATAAAGTAGCAGAATACATTAAATGACTTCTTTTTTCACGTAAGATTTCCAGAATAATTCCGGAATAAATAAAATAATATTTCCCTTCTTGTTTATTTACACGGATTGAGAATTGTGTGTCAATGAGAGAGAGAGAGTACTATACGCGTGGCAACAAGCGTGTTGTACGTGTCAATAAGTATTCTAAACGTGCCAATAAGCATGTTTTATTCGTCCGGACATGGCTGCGTGACTTTTAGCATGCAGTGGGGTTTTGCAAAGGGGAGATCGGGCGCCTATTCGTTTTCTAGCTGGGACTTTTTGAGAGTCGTGAGAATGTCTAGACGCGGTAACTCCACGCTCCCCGCATAGGAGTGTGATAGCCATCGATGAATGAAATTACTACGAAGCTCATTATGAGCAACATAAAACACTTCTTCCCCTTTTCCTCGCGATGAAAAAAACAAAGGATGTTATTATTACAGTTTGGAGATGGGGAAAAAAAGGCCCCTGAAATGAGGTCACCTATAAATATATCTACCTGTGTATTAGATTCTACCTGGAAAGCCGGCCTAGTAAGGACAGGTATATTGTATGCATGTTTTTAATAACAAATTTCTACATAATTGAACACTGATTAGGCCTGTGTCGCCTGTCAGCTTCATTCCGAGATTCCAATTAAATGAATATCAACACCTGGATGTGTTGAACCTTACGTATTGTATTAATCCTTCATTTAATAAAAACTCAGCATTTCTTACTCAGATATAATAGTTTATATACTATTTGCTGTTTATGTATGAATATTTCCTTTTAAGTTTATTACTTATGTGTTACGTAACGGTGGGTGCACCCAGCATTATACTAACCTACCTGTACTGGCGTTGAGAGGTGTTTTTTCCCCTCGGAAAACAAACAAATTATATTATTTAGAATGCTCCAATTTATGACTCTGGAATCACGCACAATAAACATACCAAGGGATGTCCTGCGTAATATAATGCAATTCTCATTGCCTATCATGCAGGCGAATTATCACATTAGGACGAGGGTTGGTGACGTCACGTTTTTGCTATTAATGACGTCATTAATGGTTTTTGTTTTATTTTATCTAATTCTAATTTTCAGCTGTATTTGTTCATAGGGAATAAAGCATTGGTTTTAAACACCGATAATCGATATTAGTAATGGGAATACATGTGAAAATATAGAGCAAATTCTTCGACTTTCGCATGCCCTTTAAGGGATGTGACGTCACTAAAGTAACAGTACTTTTCATGTAAAGATTATTCATTTTTATTCAAATTGGGTGACAGATAAATCATGCTTGTTTTTGGTTGTTACTTGAATGGGTAAATTGTAGGAAATTGCACGATGAAATCTGTCATTTGGATCAATAAGGATGCTAAATTGAAGTAAGTTCAGTGGCGTATTCTTGAAGGGAAGGCACTGTATTTGGTATAATTCATTGGAGAATCAGGTGATATAAATAGAAAAAAAAAAATACACTGCAATATGAGAGGAAACCTTATTTAATAAAATCGTTTGACTTCTTTGTAAAATCGTTGAATACATTTGGCCCCGAAGAAAAAACATGAGTTTTGTTGGAATATTTAATGAAATATTGGGTGGAGCAAAAGGTGAATGTTGGTTGCAATAATACCTTCGACTACGAAATGCATGACGCATAGCATTAATAATTTCATCGGATTAACATAGCTAAAGATAACTTTCACAAGGTTCCCCAAATAGTCCACAGATTCTTCTCGAAATCTATTGGTCGAAGTCATCGTTAGGGAGGTGCAAAAACTAGGCCAAGTAACAGAGATTGCGCAATCGGGATTTTACCAGGCATAAAATAATGTTAATCCGACACCGGAAGCGTCTATGGATGACGCATGCGCGCTTCTTGGGTGACTTGGTGGGCAGAAGGCATGCTAATCTGAGTCGGAAGTTGAGTTACTTATGTATTACGGACATTCTTTGACATCACAAAAGCAAGCAATTGCCTCTTCTCTTAATGACCCGATTACTCGACCACCGTGCAACCCGGTTGTGCTGAAACTGACCGGTCAATAGGGTTGCTAAATGCATTGCCAAGGAAACTGAGATTTGCATTGGTAAAAAGCTGCAGGAGATTTGACCAGGGTGTAACTTTTATACACTGATATGAATTCTAAGAGTGGTCAAGCATAAAGATGCAAGTGTTCACTGTGAATGGCATGCGTCATTGGTGGTCATTACGTCTGAATCAGGGCGGTCATTTGTGGTCAAGTTTCAGGTTGACCGCAGCGGATTGAGATGCTCTGGCTTCGTTTTATCGGCTGAGTTCTGGCACAAAATCGTAGAAGGTATACCGCTGTCTCGATACACAAGTTACATAAGGGGGGGTACGGTAAATATTACACTGTTCTCTTATCTTAGAGCAGTCATAATCTATTCGGTAATTTCTATATTAAACGTCTCCTGCAACAGGCTTCAACTTAACCTGTCGAAACATCACTATGCATACAGATCCAAACCACACAATAAATAAAAAGTTGAAGAAAATCGTCTGCCTCCTTTGCGCTTAATTATTTCACTCATAACATGCTGATGTTCGTGATTATCACCTAAAATATGATGAACTTTTTTCTCTTATAATCATTTCTACGAAGCCATCATCTTCTTCCTTGCAACCCTGTGGGCTTAATCCTACTCGAGTTCTTTCTCCTCCTTGTTCAAACTTCAAATCTTAATCTATCTTAAGGGGAGCACGGTGTCTGTAAGTGACCTGAATAGCAAGTGAGTAGTTAGTACATTGTACCCTTTACCGGCCAACTTTCATGTCAACATTTAAACCCTTCCATCTCGAGTAATCATCACCGCCAGAGGGCGCCAGACGAGTCTTTCTTTCGCTGTCAAGTACATCAACAACATCAACAACAGGGCATCGCCGCCGTCTATCGGAAGATTTATAAAGAGATATCGATCACCAATGAAATTCTCAGAATCGAAAGTTCACTGTTTGGTACGGCTGTTTTTGTTTTGTTTTTTTTTTGTTTTTTTTTTTGTTTTTTGTTTTTTAGCAACCAGTTACAATGAGTTGCGTAACTGTTTTATTCAGTGTTTCAGACGGTCTGCCTGCATATTTTTAGCTTCTTTCGAGCACGAGTTTGTGCTCAATGCGAGCATGCATATTTGATTGTATAAATAACTGGTCCGCGATCCGTTTTAAGCTGCAGACCCTCTCTGTGTATACGCGTAATGTATTTTAATCGTATTCATTAGCCATGGCTGCTTGTATTGCCGATTTCCGGTGCGATTCGTCCAGTTCACCACATGAAGTAATATGCATAGTGAACACAGAATATGATTATATGCTAGTAAGTTAGTAGGTGCCCCCCAGACCCCCCCCC
>KB296320.1:196432-206493 GCA_000328365.1 Capitella teleta | reverse complement strand
CCCCCCCCCAGACCCCCCCCCCTTGAGAGATCTCTTCAATCTCAATGACTGCGTACAGTGAACAGCTTTCCCCCAATACATTCACTTGTTTCGTTTGTTTTGCTTTATACAATGTATTTTGAAATAAATGAAAATTTACCTTATAGTAAATATATACCCATCAACAAATGTATTCAAGTCCAATTTGGTTAATTCCAAGAGAGTTGCAGCCATCCATTATTCGAATAGTGATACGGGTTGTTTCTTCTGTTTTTTGTTGTTTTTTGTTGTTGTTGTTTTTTTTGTTTTTTTTTGTTTTGTTTTTTTTTTTTTGGGGGGGGGGGGGGGGGGCGGCTTCTAGAATTTTCCTTGAATCTCGATGGAAGCCATTTCGAAACTCCCCTCTTACCCCTTAATGGCAATTGAAGTAATAGTTAACAGATATTTTAACTACCTAATTATGTGGTGTTAAACCTTGTATGAGTCAAATACTATTTATTATATTGCATGTCACCATTTATACTTGTATATATAACTAGTATTCATAGAAGTCTGCTTGGTAATTCGGTTCCGAGGTCATCTAATTGCTTAATGGTAGAAGTTCATTGAACCAGGCTTCCGATGCACCGACTCAGACATTTGCAGTAATTTTGAATAAAGTCGCGCGTCGTTTTTCTGAGTATTCAAGGGAGCTTTGAACGTAGAAATCAAAGCAACCCTCATAGTAATAAATAGTATATACTGTATAACTATATACATTACGACTGTCTATATATCAGTATCTATGGCAACGGGTGGCTGTGATCAACATGCCCCTTTTCATGTTACGATATGATATTATATATTTCGAACACCTGCATCGTTGTATACAAGTAGTGCCATGTTAACAAGGCGTGTCAACTGAGGTATTATCTTATAAGTGGAACGCGTCCTGCAATCGGAGAATGGTCGGCAAATAAACTGAATATTTCTCACACCAATAAATATTCATATTTCTAGATCCTTACACCCACTCACCGGAGTCGCCCTTCCGCGGTACATATACGGATGTCTCCACCCGGGAATTCCCCTAATGAATATGCATAAATACCTATTGAATATTCATAAGGCAGTGTTGACTTTCAGGGATCGTTGACAGGAGGTATTTCTGTCGGGGTGATGTCTTCAAATAGTTCGTCACCGTCACCGCTTCATTGACGACGACGCTTTGATCAACATTGGAGGAGTGAAGAATGGGCCCGTGTCGGCCACATCTGGCTGGCGCAGATAGCTCCATTGAAAACTCTTTTTGCGATTTATGCAGAAATTCCACCAGGAAAAAAAATATACATGACATACGTGTACAAAGATGTAAATGTCTGCACGTAAAAGTGCTTATTTCTAGAACCACGTCAACGGCAGTCATATTGTTTTCTTCGGCGTTATTGGAGGACGTTATTTGTGACGTCACAAACCACGTGACATCACGTGACCAACTTAATTAGACCCAAAACGGGGAGAGTTGGCTTGTTCTACTTGTTCACGATAATTGCGTCTTTGGGTCTGTTTCCCTTGTGTCTGTTTTTATTTATTTATTTTATATATTTTTTTTTTTTCGGTTTGTATGTGCAGATTTTTGCTGCACAGTAATTGTTACGTTCAAAGTCGAGGCAACATTTGCTGGAGTCTGATCGAATACCCGATAAATAATGCTGTGAAGAGAAACACAGACGATATAACGTATTCGTTATTGATATTACATTCCCTCCATATTGTAGTTTGGACGTAATTGTAGATTGGTTTCACAGCTTATGATAGTGCAGATAAATAGTATTATGGTATTTATGAATAATGCCAAAACTTCCATGTAGTTAATTGTTGATAGCACCACAGGTGGCGTCTTTCAATAATATTTATTAAATTAATGAGTATAACAATGTTGAATAAGTTCTCTTTGTTATATTGTTAATTGTTGATTTAATTCTTCTCACCTCAATGAATGTGTCTGACATCGAATTATTTGATTCAAGAAGGGAATATTTGGAGATGATTATCATTCATTTTGTGATATTGTATGACTCGGGGATTCTGCTATATTTTGACAAAATGTTGACCCTACAGTTCACGAAAATTGGCGTCTGAGGTAGTCACGTTACTTTCTGAGAAAATTATAGCTTGTCATTTTCTTCAAAAGGGTTGTCTTTATTTCAGACCAAATATCCGCTGTTCAATGTCAATGCCTTCTGTATTGGATCATTTCTGAACAAGCCTCGTGAACGACAAATAGCACACGGATTCCGATACGCGGTACACGCGAATTGATGCTCCTCAATTAATTGTGACTTGGTTATTAGTAAAATTATAGCTGGGAACGATCCTCACTTGCGTGTTCTATCTTTTTGCATACATTTCTGACGATTATTTCCATCTTATACTTGGCGTCCACAAAGTGAATGAAATCGCCAGCAAGGGTTTTGGTATATGTATGTATACGGAATGGTTACACTCGGAGATGGATGGAAAGTTAAATTTTATTGGCATCAGAATTGCAAAAGTCTCCGAACATGTTAATGTCATCTCAATTCAGCCTTTCACAACCTTCTCTCTTAATATAATTTATTAGTAATATGAAAGTGTAGATTCGCAATAACGCAATATAATTGGTTGACTGCGAATCCCACGTGACCACGCAGGACCAACCTGTGTGAGTGCGCTAACCACTCGGACAGCACTTACAACACCTCATGATGAAATCAGGTTGCAAGACAACACGCGAACACGCTGGATGCACCAAAGAACTCACGACCTATTACGTAATCGCTCACTAGACTCATTTAGACTCCGATGCCAATGTCGAAAACCAGAAATACTGCGCTGCAGGAAACTGCATGCACACCTCCACATCCAGTACTGGATATGCATGCGCAATGAACAGACTACGCACAGAACATCAAATGCATGAATGAAGCAATTGACTCCGACCAAGGACAGAAGTGCGGGGGTCCGGGGAGGTGTTGAAATGACCGCACAAAATAGATCCCTCCAATCTGCGGCTGCAATAAGAAGTCGAGATCCACAGATGTCCCCAACGATGCAAGATCACAGACGGGCATTACAAGAAATCTTCGCCCGCATATAGCCCCCGCTGAAGGGGTAATAGACCTCATGCCGAGGGCTAATCGCATGCTTCACTTGTAAATCAATTTTACCCAGAGGCTAAAAGTGAATCTTGAAATACAACTTCCGGAATCATTTCTCTTCTCTCGAGTTTCGTTTAATAACTTTTATAACTGAAAATCCTTGATTTATTTGTCTATATGTATCAATTGTTGCATGTTATATTGATCATCTTTAAAATTTAGAACTACTAGCACCTCTGGGGAAATTCACGCCTTAGCAACTAACCCTATAGCAACCGATGATGCGCACAAATACACGAAGCGTGCATGCAATGTGGGTTTTCAGACCAAAGAGTTCGACACAACGATGTGCTTAAACTCAAATCACAAGCGAGCAAACAGAGAGAAAAGACCTGTGACAACACAACACGCCTCTTGCTAATGATCCTTGTGATCGTTTATACGAGAATTGCCTCGAGGCAGATGACAATAGCTCTTTTGGTCACCGAGGAGGAAGAGGAGTTACGGAGTCAGTGATCGCTGCAGGTTGTTTTGTAGACGAAATGAGCGTGTGAAATTCAGGTGTTGATATCTAACTAAATATGTTTAGGATTCGATTGAGAAATTACGAACAAGTCTTAACTGCACTTGTGTTATTGTGGCGTGTCAAGTTGGGATGACCAAAATGGAACAATTACAAATCGACGCCAGATTTCTTTCCCAGGTGGGGCATAATCTGTTCAACTCGGTTGCAACCATTGCGTCGTATTGATGTGGTAATTCGCACTCTATGACGTCACTCGCTGCATCGCCCCGTCACGATTCGTGCTACACTAGTTCTACTTCACAATCTTGAGAAGCGTGCGGGTGAAGCACGAAATGATCTGTAATTGGTTAAATACAAAAATAATAAAAATAAATTAACGAATTCAAGAGTGAAAAAAAATCAATGACTCAGATCTATAGCACGTTGGTTCATAATAAATGTATCACATTCGATTAAATTTAGATTTGAATAAAATGAAAAAAAAAAAAAAAAACTCCTTCGTAGCTCCATTTTTTGCATATAATTATATCAATATGATATCATGGCTTATTTTTAGACTCGACAATGTATCCAACCTATTCGACGAATCGCACATATTTGACAACGCATGAATATATCGTAGGTTCAGATTTCGTGCGTTCGGCTCGCATGTAGCTTATAATGTCTTGGCGTCGACTTTCACAATTTTCGACTTCATGCTTCTCGTCATGATTCTCCCATCAGAGCGGCAATAAGGCGACATTTTTCCCACGAGTGAATCGGTTTCACTTTAAACCAGATTATCTGTTAATTCTGTATAGTCAGAACTCGATGCAACAAACTCCGATGCAGGGATTCTCCAATTGCAATTAACTTATCATGTTTCAATCAGAGTGATTTACTCCGGTGGTTTTTGACCAAAAGTACAAAAAATTGGTACAAAAAAATTTCAAACAATATTGGAAGTGGTGCCCCCAAACACATATTCCCCGGAACACCTTTTAATTAGCGTTTTTAATTAATTATCTGTCAAAATACTTTGCCCATATTGGTCACAATCAGGTAATGTTGGTGTCGTTTCTAGGATTTATGAGTTTGCTAAACACAATAAAATCAAATTTTAACTAATCAGACTAATCACTAATAACTAACTAAAACGAATCAGCCGTTACGTAACTACAGGTGATTACAGGTAATTAACATGTATATCGATGGCAAACATCCAAATAGAAGAAAATGTATCAAATTCGGTATATATCTTCCTCAGGTCATGCCAATTATTTTTGGAAATGGTGCCCGTAAAAAAAAATATTCCCCGGAACACTTATACCAATCAGTGGTTTAATTAATGAGCACACCTGACAGCTAAACGAATTTGAATATCTTATTTTAAGATGGATTAAGATGCTGTTGTAACGCGGGAAGTCAGAGATCAAGGACGCTCGCCCACACGCTGATCAATGCGATCGGGACTACTTTGCAGGTGTGTCGTAAGTCAATATTGCTGGAATGTCGTCGAAAACAGGAGAACGATTTATGCGTTCCGAGATTTCTACTCCACTTGCTTAGTTATAAGGAAAACAGGGGAAGCTCCGATCTAATAATATCGCATAATGAAGGACATGCGACAGAACTCCTTCATAATAATGGGCTCGGAAATAGCAGAGTCCTTAATGTTGTTTACATCTGCCTCAGTTACTGACTCAAAGATTGCAAACAGAACGCCGGGTTCTGTGGTGCGAGTTCACTTGTCATCAATGAGTCAGCATTTTTTTTCTTCTCTTGGACGTTGCGAGGGTGGAATGTCGAGGGTGACGAAAGGTTGGGGAAGGATGATGATACACATCAACACTCGATTCCGAGGTCGCAACACTTAATGCTCAGCTAAGCACTTCGCTTTGGACTTGAGCGGCTGAGCATCATGCTCAGAAGTCGGGCTTCAAAGGCGGGTCTATCTATTTTATAATGCATTTACGAGCGCACGCGCCGAGATTGTGTGCCTCGAGAAATCCTAATTAGAAATCTCATCATTTGGTGATAAAAGTCTTTCATTTGACCTCGGTATATGGAGGTCAACGCATGCGCGTAGAGGTCACTGACTCATTGTACTTTATGGCAGCAATAACATTGGACGATTTCTTATACAAGTGATTCCAATGATCGCGTGAAGATGGCCCAAGAAGAGCGGCAGCCACGCAGCGTCCAGAAATATATATATATAGATACTACTAGTAAGAAATCATTGGGTTTTTGCACAAAGTCATTTATGGGGCATAGATATAAGCGAAATGTAGAGGGATATATCTCTAGACTTGAATGACTTATAAACTGATTGATTCTGGCGAGAACGCTGCTTCCGACCCGGTCAACTATCCTAATTATGCGGCAATGATTATTTGAGTGTTTGTCTTGCAAAATGGCTGCTACAATACAAAACCAATCATGCGAACTAATGCAATTGTGACGTCACGCTTGGCTCTCCTTTCGTTTCCCTTTTCTGGTCGTGTTGTTCTTCCATTGACCTCTGACCTTGTTCTTTCATTGATCTCTGACCTGACTTCATTCATGATATATGTTGTGACACTAAGAGCCACAATTTAATAAATTTATGCACATCGGATGCGGTTCTGAATCTGGTGATTATTCGTCCGAATTACAATTAATTATCTTTGCGCATGCGTCCGGTCAACGTTCAGGCTGGCTTGTTCTCGCCAATGAGGCAAATTGCGGGATCTGACTGATCGGTGAAATTCTCAGATTGTTCTATTAAACGCACGTGTGAACGGCAAAGAGCAAGTCAATGGACACGTGGTATAATATGTTTCGTGCAGTAACTTTGTCCATGGCTTCAAGACTAATTAAAGGGCTGTTGACCTGGCTAACGATGAGGTCCGTTTCAGCGGATGACTTAAGCCGAGTCCAGGTGTTCCAGACCCGTGTATGTGGTCATGGGGACATCCTGCTTAGCTGGAAAGTGGACGCTCTTATGTAATTTTGTTTGGTTTCATTGCTTCAACCTTCATCCATTGAATCCATGCGGTTCAAGGAGAGGATGTTGAAGAAGCCGATTTTGAGTAACACGAGGTTTGGGTTGTATCATGTTGTATGATAATGAATACCAAAGTGGGTCGAAATGCATTTATTTAACTTAGTGGGCAACACTTGTGGGCCAGAGACCGGCAGGCCCCTGGATTTAATGCTTGACCACGCGGACCAGGGAATTTTTAATTTGACTTGAATTAACCAAAGGAGTCTTCTGTCTTCGCTGCTACTTCCTAGTCTGGGATCGCGACCTCCAATTAGTCCGACGCTCCAATTAGTAATTACTCGATCATCATCAGTGCAAGCTGCATCCTTGGTACAAATGTAGTAGGTGTACTCTTTTTGCGCATTTTGCCTCATTAAATGAAAACAAATCAAAGAAATTAGTAGAGTCATTTTCCTCAGCTCAGAGGCCCAAATCTGGTTGCTTTGATATCAGATTTCGCATATCTGTGCATCTCTTTTGTTTTCCCAGTGATTGTGTGACGCGTGATTGGAACAGTCGAGCGTCCAGTCAGAATTCAGTACTCCCCAGTCTCACCCAGTATGTCGCAAAGACAACCCGGAAACTTCCAGTACAAGTCGCCTGCATATGTATATTGTTGCAAAAGGTTGAATTGCAAAGAATATAAAGACTGTCATGGAGCTTGTCTCAAAGTGACGACCCTGTATGCTGAAACCATCATGCCCTGTAAATTATTCATAATAAGATAATGAACCTTGAATTTAGACTGAATATAAATATATATGCTCTTTTTTTTTATGATATCGCAATTGCTCGCCACGTGGAGATTCGTTGTGTGCACACGACGCGAATGTGCAATGAGTTATAATAACCACAAAATTATCACGCAAGGCTCATTGCATTGTGATTGAGTGGTGACTACAAGGCAAACACGCTTCAAAACAAGTGCGATATGTACAACCCCACAACGAGCCACAAGCCAATCCGAGAGGCGTGCATACCTACCCTCTGTTAGTAGTTGTATATGTGAGTTTTATGCAGTGGGACAACTATGTAGAATCACTGAATAATTGCATTGAATTATAACTTACAATCATAACGCCTGGTGGATGGCCAGTCCAAGCGACACAGCAGTCAGACGGTCGAACAGACTGAGCTTCTCGGTGCCTCTCTTAGCAATGTCGCAGCATATAATCTCGATATGTTAAACTTCCATAGTTCGAAATGCTCCTTACGTCGAAGCCATTGCGAGTCACTTCTTGTTCCCAAACGGAGAATTTTGTAACAATTATACATGTATATCAAACTTCCAGTACTCGAAAAGTTATATAAATCGATCGGATGTTAACCTTATATTTAATCATTTCGAGATTATACTGTATATTCAACACATCGTATAATAAAACAATAAGTTCTCAATTTATAGATGGGATTATAATATTATGTTATATTAACTTGCTATGTACAAATATTGACTAAACTCTGTGTGTGTAGACAACCCGACATGCCCGTGAAGGAAAACACGTCAAATCTGGTGAGGCATCGCGAGATCAGACATTGCAGTCATTACGGCTGGTAGTAAATTTCTCACACTGTCCCGATTGTGCAAACCTCGGAGTTCAAAGCGACCGCAAAGGCCATAAAATTCGGCCAATAAGCCGACTCCTGTTGCACCTCATATCGTTAGCGGTTTCTTACAAATTATTAATTAATCGTTAAATTTCGGTACCGGCATTTTATGAGTTGATTGAAGCTGCGTTCGTTAAGCGAAAAAGGTGCGAATTCGTGGAAGCTCTGGGCGGATGCTCGTGAAAATGGTGAAGTGATCGGTCTAAGATCAAAGTCTCTCATCGCGGATCCATCTTTGATGCATCATATAGTGTTTATGACTTTATTTGACTGCAGGTGGTCTCATCAATATGCGCATTAGACACGCAGCCATGTCCTTGAAGTAGTTTTCGTGATGAACGTAATCAAAGAAAATAACTGATCTAGTACGCTTGGCAAAAAATTGACCAGATAACTTTGTTCTAAATCTTTCCGTGAGGTGAAATTTGACCCGTGTCCGTCGATGCAACCCTTGATGACCGATTGCTGTAATGTCAATACTTGACCAACACATCTAAAGGGCGACGAAAGGTCAGCCATAAGTCAAAAGCGACCATTCAGTTTACATTGCAAATATGAATAGCTTGTGTGACAAAGGTGTTTAATGGCGTGTGATCGTGATCTGAGCCGAAGCTAATTGATACGTTATTACGTCATCGCTCACCCCACGACAAACAATCCAGGAAGTAACACAAAAAGTTGCGCAGGCGAACGAAATGCGATGATCATTATCAATGCAATCAGCATAATAATGTTATTATTTATTCACGGAGCGTTACATACAGAGAAGATGCCAAATTCGCCAGTTGATTCTAATGCGTGGAAGCAACAACCCTTGCGGTCATGCGCAGGAATACAACTTACAAGCCGAGTACTGCTCACTGATATCTCAGATCTATGGTATCTATCTGTATCTATGTGTATATGAGAATATTCAGTCGACATTCTGTTTACATGATATTCATGCCCTTTTGATGCAATGTGCATGGATTTCGTCTACTTGACTATTTAGGAAGCCGAATCATATAAATGCCTCATGATGCATGTACAACTCTGCAGTTGCGTAAATGCAGTCAATTCGCCATTATGCAACTATTCCGTTTAGGCATGTCTTGACCTTGAATTGAGCAATATGGTGAGATGAACTCCCTTGCGTAATAATACAAACGCTCCATGACCTCGTCCATCCTTGACCAGATGCCCCCCTCTATGCCGTGACCTCGAAGGTCATGATAAACACATCGTTTGGCAGATTGCCAAGCTTTGCACAAAAGCGATGGCCATCTCTTCCCTGTTCGAGTGGACATAAACTTGTTTTCTTCGTCTTGCATTTGATTTTAATGAAGGCATTAACCCACTAACGTTAACATCCGTCTTCTTCATTGCGACTAAACGAGATACTCTTAAACTTTATATTCTACTAAAAAAAGAATTCAGAAATAACGAGATTGTTTTGGGGTTTTTTTGAATGGACAATACGCCAACCTCAATATTAATGTTTTTATTCAGGGTTTTTCATCATTTTTACGCAAATTTGACTCATGTTTTCATGTGGAGTATTTACAAGAATATAAATATATACAAAAGAAAAAAATAATAATTAAGCAAACGATCCAGAAATTTTGAAACAATTCTGTAAATCTGTGGTTTTTTTGACAAGTTTTTTTTGGACGGTAAGGTAAAAAAAAAAAAGTTAAAATCAGGAATAAAAAAAAAAAAAAAAAAACAATGGGGGAAATAGAAAAAAAAAAGAACTTTTTTATTAAAAACTGAACAGAGCATCGGTGAAGTATTATTTTAAGATAGAGAGAGAGAAAAAAAAAAAAAAAAAAAAGGTAACCTT
>KB296320.1:155861-195704 GCA_000328365.1 Capitella teleta | reverse complement strand
CATAAACAAAGACCAATATTCACAACCAAAAAGAAGGAAGCAAGAAGTTGACACGGATGCTATTATTAGTTCCCTCCCTCGCCCCCCCCCCTCCCCGCGACACTGAATCAATGAAGATGATAGATCCAAGTACAAGCGATTTGGCACAGCGCCAATTCGGCCTGAGGCCCCCCCACTCTTTCCTTCCGCTTCACCTACCAGCGTCGTCGTCGTCGCTCGCAGCCTCCGCATTCGTCTCCTCTTCCTCATTTTCGGATGTGTCCAGTCCGAACTCCTTACGTAACCTTTCGGTCAGCGACAAGTGCGTCTGTTCGCGCATGCGCTCAGCGGACGTGGCCGAGGCGTCCCAGCGCACATCCGTCTCAGATTCGCCTCGCTTCCCTGTTGCAAGAATAACAAGAGCACACATTATGACGTAACTCCCTTGCGAGTCAACTGACCGTCCGCCGACTGACTGGGCTGAGGGGGTGGCGGGGGAGGGGACGGGGGAGGGCCCAGGATGCCGCTGAAGATCGGCAGGGGCGCTAGCGACGGCCGAGTCGACCCCTGGGGCAACACCATGGCAACGGCGGAAGGGGCGGGGCTGGACGTGCGCCGGGCAGAACTGGTGCACGCCGGCGAGTCCTTCGAACCGACGCTCTTCACTCGCTTCCGGTACTCCAGAAGAGACACCTTCAACCATGTGGTCATCATCATCAGAGGCCGTTACGTAACAACACAACTACTGACCTTTTTGCGACAGGACGATGACGCCGCCTCAGAGTGCTGGCTGCCGTGCTTCTGCTGCTGCTGCTGCTGTGAGCTGTCCACCGTCGCCTGCGAGTGGTCAGAGCTGCTCGGCTGCTGCTGGTCATCCGCACTGACCCTGTCCGAACTGGATGACCCGACACAGGCATCCTCACTGCTCAGACGCCCGCCGGTGATGGGGAAGTCGAGGGGCGAGCAGGCCGGGGGGCAGGGGGGCGTGTCGGTAGACGTAGAGATCTCCTCACACGAACTGCTCGGCACCGCGACAACGGCCGGCGACGCGACATGGCGGGCGACGCAGCCGCCGTCAGCCGCCAGGTCAGCCGCCGCCGCAGCTGGCTCATCGTCATCCGAAGAGATTTCTCCGTCCTCCTTCTCACTGCACGGCATGACGTCCGTACTACACGACACAGTGTCCCCAACCCCCTCACTCACACCACCCTCCCCCTCCCCCGCCGCCCGCGCAACAGGGGAGCCAGTCACGCTGCTGCTACTGGTCGCCAATGGCAACGCCGTCGAGTCACATACATCGGACGTAGTCCTCCTGCACACATCATCCTCATCCAGCAGAGATGAAGAGCTCTGCACTAGCTCCATGCCACCAGAGTCACAGGTGCCAGCCGCACTGCACGAAGAAGAGTCAACGAAGTGCTGCGACACGCAGGACGGCAAGCCATGCGAACTCATCGGCCGCTCCACTTCATCTGCGTTGCCATGGAGATCAATGCGCTCCGCTTCGTGTTGATCTGCGTTGCCATGGAGATCAATCTGACGGCAAGTGTTGGAATTCAACGAAGAATCGTTGTTGGATGAGCACTCGACGACCATGCTCTGCAAGGGTGACAATGAGTGACCACGGGTCAACAGGCCGTTATGATTCCCCGCCGCCGCCGCCGACAAGGGTGAATCCGCAATATCATAACGTTACTCACTAAATCGTCACAACGTACAATGTAAATCATAACGCACCTGCTCCTCGGACGATGCAGCCAGCAGTCCGTTCCGGGGCTCCGTCGTCGATGACCGGGGCGAGCTTTGACCGGTGGCCGGTCGCGAGGAATCAGACAACGCGTCCGAACTGACCACCGGCGACAGCAGCAACTCCGTCGAAGACGCGGCGCCCAGCGATTCCCGCGCCAAGCGTCGCTTCTTAAGCGGAGTGACGAAATCTGCAAAGGTCAGAAAACGAATCATAACGGACCCAAAGTGCGTTATGAGAACTCACCGATGGGCGACGCCGCTCGTGGGCTGTCGCTAGGCGACGCCTCAGCCTCCCTCGCTGCAAATGATGATGATGATGATGATGAGGTGCATGGCTTGTGCTCCGTCATCGCCTGTCGCAACCAGCGTTTCTTGGTGAAGCAGGAATCGACCTGCGCTGCAGCGATCGGCTTCGCTGGCGCCGCTGACATGCTGTTGCGGCGCAAGTGGCTCAGGGAGTTGGCGTGGGGAGAGTGGTTGCAGCGCACGAAGTCAGCCGAGGCCTCCTCCTCTGGCTGCTGCACGACGGGCTCAGAGGTCATGGTGAGGTCATCACTGTGCTCCTCGGTTTTGACGCTGAGCTGGTGCTTCTCGTTGAGCCACTCCGTCATCAGCAGCCGCTTCGTTTTGGGAAACTTGAACTGCTTGTCAACGGAGGAGCTAGCAGTGGAGGGTTCCGATGAGGATGAGGGCAAAGGGGTTGAGGCAGCGGTGCCTGGCAGGGATGAGGACGTCGCGTGTGGTGGAGGGTGAGCTCCGTCGTCAGATGAATCGGCCGCAATGGTGCTGTTGGCCCGGCTCTGCCTCCGCGAGGAAGGTCTGCTGCCTTTGCGCTGCTTGCCCTTCTTGCCGACCTTCCTGCCTTTGGGCTCCTCCTCCTCCTCCGGCAGCAGCTCATCTTTGACCTCCTCCTTGATGACCTCCTCCTCCTCAGACTCCTCCTTCAGATCACTCTCACACTCAGAGCGTGCCCTGCCTTTCCGCCTGCCTGCCCTTGGCGCCTTCCTTGCTTCGACCTTCACCTCCGGCTGTGCGTCCCTGCTGTCCCGGGATGACTTGGATGAATCCTTGCGCTCCTTGATCCTCGCTGGCGTTGGCGAGGGTTCCTCCTTGGGGTGGATGCGTGAAATGGCCTCCTTGCGCCTCTCCTCCCTCTTCTCCATGCGCTCAAACGCCTTCATGATTGCTTCCATCTTCTTCTCCTCTCGCGTTAATTTCTTATCCGCCTCCGATGAAGAATGGCTCTGCATTGCACTGCAGGCGGACGAAATCTCTGGCGACATGGGCGTTGAGTCCGGAGCGTCAGTCTTTGGTTCGTGCACAGAATCCCTTCGGCCGCCATTCCGGAGCTGAAACACAGGAGTTGAAGCGGACTGTGACGTCATCATCACCGCAGCAGTAAACCTACCTCTGGTTTGTTATTGGCGTGAGACACCCTGAGTGGAGACAGTCTTCGCCGTTTCGCCCGTGGTGCTGGCGATTTGGGCGATTTGGGGGAAGTGGCCACTTTGATGGTTTTGCCTTTCACGGGCGACATGTCCTCATTGTCCGAACTCAAGTGTTCATCCCGTGATTTACTGCTGACCCTACGCCTTCCAGTGGTCAGTGGTGACTCGCTCCATCGCCGTTTCGGTGGCTTTTCAGATTCTGACCGCACGTTGATTTTGCGTGGCTTCTTCTTGCGCTTGCCGTCTGTGATGGAGTCCTTGCGATGCTGCTGCTGGCTCTTGACCACTGGGCAGCAAGCGGGCTTACAGCACGCGCACTCAACACCATAAGAACTGCAAGCAAACAATCAACATAAATATGACCGTTTCAGAGTGGTGCAGACTGACCATCGCTGATAGTGGAAGTCAAACGGGATGGTTACTTCATCAGCGCAGTTGAGCTGCTCAGTTGAGTAGATGAAGAAGTGGATATCCGCTCCTTGGATGAAGTGCCGCACCTCAGCGTTGGGACAGCACGATCTACGCACACAGCGTGCATCACTGCCGTATGCACTGGCGTCTATGCACAGGTCAAAGCCATCAAACTTGGAATAGAACAACACAAAAGGATGCAGCCTAAAACGAAATCAAAAATAGACTCAAGCAGCAGCACACAGTGACCAACGCCTTACGTTGTGAAGAAGAGGTTCTCCTTGTCGTACTGTTCTCGCAACATGACCTTGCCCTTAAACTCAATCAGAGGCTCCCCACACTCAAGATCCCCAGTGGCGACCAGCCCCTTGCGGCTTGGCGTCACCTGTGTCACACGACACCGCTGTTCCTGCAGCATGGCATCATGTTTCAGACTGGAGTGCTGACCATTGAACCGGCCAGTGGTCAGCAGAGTCTCAACGTCTATGCTGTACTGATTGTACTTGGCCTCTTCATACGTGTCGGCCTGCATGTGTTCAGGACTGGACGATCCGTCTAACCAGCTCTGGTTATTGGATGAGGAGGGGGGAGGGGTCAGGGGTCCTTCAGGAGACATCACCACATCTGCGTACGTGGGGCTCGAGTGTTGCCGTGAGCGCCTGTTGCCGAGCACTTTCTTTGCGGGTGACGAGTGAACCATAAATTTTTTCTTCGGAGGGGACGACGCAACCGCAGCTGCAGCCGCCATTTTGGCCTGCTGCTGCAATTGTCTCTTTTTCGTGCGCTGCTTGAGCATTTTGAGCGCTGCGTTTCCTGAGTACAGCTCACTGGGCTGCTTACTGAGCGCCAGCATCGAGCGCTCTTGCCTCTTCTTCCTTCCCGCTTTGTTCTTTTTCTTATTCTTCCCGTGCGGAGTCTCATCCTCAGTTTCAGTAGCGCTCGAATCGACCGCTGCTAACAAAAAAAATCAACCATGCATCGACCACAAATCAACCAAACTGCACATACCGAGCGTCTTGAGGAATTCCCTCTTCTTGGTCTGTATAACCACCGCTCGGTGCTTATCGAGTTGACGAGGCTCACACAGCTCACAGAAGTAGCTCTCGGGGATGCTGTTGCGGTCCAGACCCATGCAGTCAACGTGCTGCCAGACCCTGCAACCAAACACCTTCATCTCACAAAGCCACTCAATTTAAACAAATACAAACCCGCATCGATCACAACAAATCATGTAGCCATCGTCATGCTCAAAGTCACAGATACACCGCGTGATGCCAGTGTCAATGCCAGGATCCACAGTCACATCAGAGTCACTGCTGTGGCTATTCTGCTGCTGCTGCTGCTGTGTGTGTAGGGCAGAGGGGGTTGGGGGGGCAACTGGAGACGGAGGGGGAGGGTGCTGCTGGGGGTCACGTGACGACGGAGGCGACGACGTGGTTGAGACGGTCGTATGGCATGACACGTGTTCAATGTCTATGTGGCTCAGGTGGCCATTCACTTTGACTGACGTCTGCTGCTGCTGCTGTTGCTGTGAGGAGGGCGATGGAGTGGCAGGCGGCGTGATTGGGGGTGGGGCGCCGTAGTTGTGATCCTGCAGCACAAACAATTCATCTCCAGTTATTACATCATTCACTCTCATCCAACACCGGATCAAATTAATGTCCCAGCCAGAACAAAAACAGCCGGGGATTCTTTAGAAATAATTCAACATTGTGATGCAGTATATACCAGGCTTATCATAACAGAAATCAGAACGCTTCAATATGCAATCTAATTGAATCGTTAATTCCATATTCCATTCAATCAAATCGCAAATTCACGATTCAAACGGACGGTAGTGAAAATCGATTTTAGGTCAATCAAAAGGTCACCGCGCACATGAAGCATAATCAAAATGTCGAGTAATATTGTCATGTTTACAGAGTCAACATGAATTTCACTTGTCAGAGAGAGAGAGCTGTCAACGGAATGACAAATCCATGTATCTAAGCACGATACTTTTCAGATTATGATCATTTTAATTGTTAATCATGACACCTGACTAAGCGTAACTACATGTTGTGGGACATACTGATTCAGCAAACCAGCCGCGACTTTAACCAGTATAAACATGTATGCAATCATAAATAGAGCATTCGTTACGCTTGCCCTCACCCCAGTGGTACGTGTACCCTAACTTCCTAAGGGTCTATTAAAATCGGGCATTTGTATCCAGGCCTGAAATTCATGACAGCTCATGACAATCAATTCGAACAGGACGAATCAAGGGCCGAACGTCAGGTGAGTTCAAAGAAAGAAATGTTGATCACAATGTGATGCAGACCGTATCAGTCCTTCAAGGTGCGCGCCAATGATTACATAACAGCATCGCAATTCCATCATAGAATGCCAAGAACGATCATGCAAACACTCCACATCTCAATGGAAGTAAATAAAATTGACAAATCGATGCTCACCAATTGTTGGTGCTAGTTCTAAAGACCGATTGATCGGGTGCCATTGACGCTTTCTTCATTGAATGATATGCATGAAGCCGCTTTTCAATACCGCCTCTGCTCTGCATTTCGGTAGCCCTGGCATAATCTACAAGCCGGATCAATATTCCACGTGCATTAAGTTCGACAAATGCCCTGATCCTCCCAACGTCGTCTTTCCTAACGAAGCTCACATAGAATTAATCCAATGATACGAAATAACACGGCAACACCAACAGAACGGCTCTCATACTACAAGTCTATAACAGACGATTCGACATGGATGATGCAGTGAGTGACAGTGACGTCATTCGATCTCAACGCACGGAATCCCCCCGTCTCATAAACACCCCAGCGGATATCAGCACGAACGATTGAAACATCAGGGAGTGGCGTATTTTTACTGCTTACACTTGCAAGTACTTACAGCAGTTTGAAGCGCATAGCTCCATTATAGAGCTGCTGCAACACCAAATGCCAAACGCATTCAACCGTGGTAAAAGTACTCTTGAGAATAAAAAAAACACAAGTCGGACGAAAACTGCAGACTTCCGAAAATCCGAACGCGTTTTAAAAACTCACTTCCCTGCATCGCACAAACAGCGCGATGAGAAACACGAATGCGAAAGAATAATCAGAAAGCACCAGACCTTAGTTTTAGAGGAGGGCGCAGCCGGAGGAGGGCCCCAGGCCTCCTCCCAGGGCCGATAAAATATGGCGCTGCCGGGAGGCTCAGCACTACGAGGCAACAACGTCACAGGGTCAAGCATACTGGACGCAGCACAAGTATATCCGTCACAGCGTGCGAGCAGGGGTGCGGTGGTGGTGAGGACGCCCCATGCACTCACAGAAGCCGAAATGATTACACCGATTTGAATGTGATGACCTAAATAGGCAAGCTGGCGAATCTAATGCCAGAGCAGCTTCTATAGACGGCTCAGTCAAGGCTCACACAAGTAGCTTACAAGTATTAATTTATTCATGACAAGGTTTATGCACAGGACTCACCCCCGCCCCCTTCGGCTGCCACCTTTAAGAGTCTGTTATTAAGAATACATGCAGAAATATCGCGGTCGGGCAGCCAAGCGTGACCTAGTATTGATCGGCATGCGTCAGTCATTGATCCCCCCCCCCCCCCCATTCAGCTAACGGAGGCGCTTCGTATTTTTCTATAAAAGCGAATCCGCCCGGACACATGCGGATCGTGTGCAGAAGGATTTATTTACTGGCCTGGAGCAGCTCAAGTACACACACATACACTCAAGTAAAAACACCGCTTCAACGCGGATCAACAAAAATTCTTTACAAACTACAGCACACAGCAATATTTTTCAATATTTCACGAGAAGCAGAGAGAGAGAGAAAAAATATCAATGGATTTCGTACATTCATGCATGACTAGCACGCCCTTCAATGCACTGAATGGAAAGGAGCCGCAAAAATAGTAGAAGGGGGTTGATAATAACCCCAGCACACAAACCGTTATGATCAGACATCATAACGCACAAGGGAACGTTATGATAACGGGCGATAATCAAAGAAACTAACCTGGTATGGTAAACCAAAATAGCTGCCGTTGCCGTTGAAGAGGAGAGCTCTGTTGGAGGAGGAGGAGGAGGCATGAGGGGGCGAGTGCATTGCGCGGCCGGCAGCGCAGTTGTACAGCTGGCTGCCGCGAGGGGAGTACCCTGGGGAGGTGATGCGCGTAGGGGGCGACTTCAGGGGCAGATCCGAGGGCATGGGGGCGTCCACGTCAGGGCTGAATAAAAGCAACGGTGAGCGACCCACCGACCAGAAGCCAGCACTTACTCTGCTCCGGATGAATCTGGCATCATCTCGAGGGCTTGCGAGGCCAGGTGTAGCGTGGTGAGGCCAATGCTAGGGCCCGGATGCTGAACCGCTGCTGCAGGTACCGTCGAATGCACATTGTCCAATGATGATGTAGCACTGAGCTGCTGAAGCATAGCCACAGCCACTGAAGAGGAGGAGGAGGACGAGGAGGAGGAAGCTGAGGAGGAGGAGGAGGAGGGCCGTCCAGCAGCGCTGCTCCCCAGTTGCACCATGGCACTCATCGCGTGATTGGCAACCAGAAGTTCTGATCAGACGTCATGCACGTTTCATGCTCCAGTGATTTGCTGTTGTGCTCAGACATTGCGCTCTGGCTGCACTGCCGCGTCGTCTGCAATCTGCAAGCGAATCAACAGTTAACAAAAGTTCTCTCAAACGTACATCATGTATACAGGTAGAGGGAGCACTCTCCTAAATCATTTAGCATTGATTCGCCAAGAGCACAAGGGCAGAAGGATGAAACAATGAGGAAGAAAGGCAAAGTGGTTGAGCAGAACAGGCAGCCGACGACAGCAGCAGCAGCAGCGCTTAGAGGACCATTTGCAAGGAGCGCGACATTGATTATTTGCAGCGCTGCAAACGTTGACACCGCCGAGGCTAATTCCAAGGCAAATGCAACATATTGATTTGTGACTTGAGGCGAAGAAAAAAGAAGAAGAAAAGAAGAAGAGGAATCAAAGAGAGGTCAAGAGGTCAGGCGGGGCTGGCACTGTAGGCGGCCTATCTGAGAGCAGTACAAGCACAGGCATTCCGTCAATATTGAACGAGCATTTACTCCCAGCAGACAGTTAAACAAGCGAGCGCTCTACTTAATGGTACTCGCCTCACTGCTTAATTGGAAGAGCAGCAGAAAAAAATAATACTCCACAGAGAGAAAGAGAGAGAGAGGCATTCAGGACATGATGCTCAGATAAGCAATGAGCAAACAACGATGCGAGTATACCACGAATGGCATAATAAAACAGCACCCACTGCAGACGACAGATACAGGTGCTGTACAATTCGAACATAAGCGGCTCACTGAACAGAAAAACCCAAGAGTAGGCAACAATACAGCTGCATACATTGAAAGCAGAGGCCTGGAAGAAGCGACTTCAGGCTGAATAAGCCTAACACAAAACGCCACTCAATTGCCAATTCCAACCAGATTCACGGAGGAGGAGGAGAAAGAAAAAAAGCACCTCAATTCAGCTTGAATTGGACTTTGCACAGAAGCAGAAGTGGGATGGGTGCGAGTAGCCACGAGTGGAGAGGTGGAGAGAAAGAGAGAGAGAGAGAGGCAGAGGCATCGGTTGTCTTTACGCTTCATTTGCAGCCATTCATGCGCAATGGCAACACATGCATCGCACTCAGCAGAACACTGACATCCAATTCACGACAAGCACCCGATAAATGGTTATATCGTTGTAATAACAGAGGACTACACATGCAGGTTAACTAAGTGAAAAATTCTACAACACAAGAACAGATAAAACCAGATGTTTCAAAAGTGCTTCAGAAAACAACACATCTAAATATAGATAATTGTTAACACCGGTAGTACTTCAGACAGTACTTGAGTTAAATGGATGATGGATAATCAACTGTCACACATGTTGAATTATGTGATCCATTCATAACATCATAAAGCAGAGATCAATTCCAATACATGTAAGCAGCAGGTTTCTATGTGAGCAGATTCTGTGAAATCCCAGTTTCCCAAATTCATACCTTGGTCAACAATCGATAGGTGTGCAGATATTCATTATTTAGCTCTGATATTTGCTCTTCTCAAACCCCCTATGAAAGCACCGTTCATGCCGAATCTGAACAAATTTAAACAAATTTCTCAATGAACACAAACAAATATATTCTATTACGTGCAAAAAAAAAATCAATGCACAAAAGTGCACACAAAAAGGCCAAAGAGGAGCTGCCTTGTTTGACATCAGCCATGCAGACAGGCAATGAGCCAGTAACAGGCAACTTGCAGAAATCGGATACACCGTACAACACATCATTACAAGTGTACAATGCAAATCCCACACTTAGCACATAACACAAAATGAATATGATCCCCACGAGTCTCACGCATAGCTCAAGTAAGTCATGTTCAGTGATCATGCTGTCAGATGATGAACCATATTGATTCTATGAAAGGAGACATTTTCACTCAGTGGTATAGCACAATAAACCAAGATAAATAAGCTAGCAGTAAATTGAACAATACAGTAAGCCTCGCCTCAAGTGCCAATCCTATGCACTCCTCTAAACGCATCGTTATTTGCTAGTCGCGAGGCAAATTGCACCCCCCCTCCCCGTATGAGCGCCACTCCCCTATCCGCACAGAGAATAGCATTTCATTCCAGCTTTTTCGTCGTCCTGTGCTGCGTTTACTGAACTGTAAATGCTTACCAATGGGAAATTGAGTCACGCTGACTCTCAAGCAGGAAATGGAAGCAGTGGAGCCTGATGACTGTTTAGTACACGTTGCGTAGCAGAGCAACACCAGAAATGGTCAAATAGTAAATCAAACGATAGCAACATAAACAGAGAAGAACACAGAACAGCATGTCATTGATAATCGTGACATACAGGTAGAGCATGAGACGCTTCATAACTCTCCTCTGTTGCAAGGGTGACTCACAAGGGGATTTACTGTACTATCAATTGATTCAAATCCTTAGAAGTGATCACAGGCTGATCATATGTGCAGAAAACAAAATGGGCTCACAATTCAATAACAACAATTAAGAAATCAAAGCTTGCGATGCGAGGAGTCTTTCTTTCAGCACCACATCATGGGCATGTTTATGGAGGAGGACGCAAGGAACAAATCAATTCCATATCCAACCAGAAGCAACACTAAGCAGTAATAAATGCTAACAAAGATTATCGACACGAAGGAAGTTCTGAACACACGCAGCAATGCACAGATCAGATGAATCCTGCGATGTAACTCCGTGGACATAACGTCATTGTTCCATCCACAGTATCCTGACAACAGCTCAGATTGATGGCAAATGGCACATCACTTGCACACATCATTAGGCCATATGTAGGAGGTGCACAGAGGCATTTGAAGATATAGCAAAGGGGTCCTAGTATCACTATTCAGTCACATCAAGTGATGACATCAACAATGAAGATATAAATCATTACAAGACCGTGCCAATCACAATGCAGAAGATGTATGCCTAACAGAGAGCAAACATTTCATACTCTGATACTGATTATCATTTCAATTCAACAAATGCTACAGTTAACACAATCCAACAGTCATAATGCAATCTTCCAAAATAGGTCAGATAGGGAAAGGCAGCCTATCATTAATACACTGTCGTGACTGTCATTGGGATTATGATCCGATTGTGTAGGCCTATCGCATTCATAATATCGTGAAGCGTATCTCACAAAAGATTTGACATTGCACTATAGCTACAAAACAGTTATATCTGGTCCAAGTACATCAACAACCTCTTTGACGAGAATGAAATGGAGAAGGAATTGGCACCACGTCTCCGGGGGGGAATTTGACAATAGAAGATAGTTCAATGATTAGTGCATCACACTAATATCCCTCATGCTAGTATTCAGGCAGAGATCAATATCAAAGTACATTGCAACCCAGCCAACTCCAAACTTCTTCTCTCGTTCTCTAAATGAAAGCAACTTCAATCCTTCTTTTATATCCTAACTTACACAAGTGAAGGGGACTCCTAATGATAATCCAGTGACTGTCCGGCAGGGGATAGTCTGGGTGATGATAATCAGAATGACTAGTAGGATCTATCAAGATTACGACAGATTTAACTGACCATCACATTGACATTCAGTTATCTGTTGGGTGTAATAATACTGATAATCACAATAATGGACTCGGGAGCAAACGAACGCAAAATGTTAACTTGGTTACGGATTTGGGATGTATGAAAGGTCATGGTAATAACCAAACTCGAGGAACGGTGGGACAGAAACGGCCAACGATCGGTGATTGAGAACAAGAAAGAAACTTGCACTGCAAATTCGAGCGTCCATTTTGAGAATACACAAGCCGATTGTGACAGGCATCTTAACGACTGATAAGATGTAAACAAAGCTAGTATTTGAACAAGCAAACATGCAACATGAGCAATAAAGACTTACCAAACCATTGGTTCAATGTACAGACGGTGTACACCAGTAAATCTACGATTTTGATGATCAAAACAAGAAAGCACTGAGAAGTTGTACAGCGTCCACTTGTATTTACAAAAACACAGGGTGCTTATTTCCGAACTGGGTTGACTAAGAAGGAAATTGACACGTCCAGACGACGCACGGATGTCCCTAGTTATTGTCTCACAGAATGACAAGTCTGAATTGAGTCTTAATACATTGAAAACGGTAAAAAATACACATTATTTATTTATCGTCGATGAGACGAAAGTTCTAAAATGGCGTCGACAGGAAAGTCGAAAAACGGGGTTCACACGCGCATGAGCACGGCAACTTCCGGCCAACTGCGCATGCCCAGTGCCCTCTTAGCTCTCGGGTCAACGAGATTTAAGTACTTTTATTAATTAAATGATAAAAATTATCAGGAATATACTTTTGCCCCTTTTCTGAATAAATGAGACTGCTATCATTGTCTTTTTAATTAAATTTCGCTTTTATAGAATTTCCATTTGTAATGTTTACGTGCGCCTGCGCAGTGCGAGGCGATTATTCCTGATGAGAGAGCAGCTGTCAAACTGAGCCGCTGAGCTCGCAAACTCAACTTGTTTTTCGGTGATTACTGCCTCTGTATGTGTCACTGGTTCATCTCACGTGACCAGGTGAAGCGCACTGAACCAACATGTTAGAACCATCTTCTAGTGAGGAGGAGTCGGAGAACGAAACCGTAGACGATGACCAGAACTCCGATGTGCTCAGTCTCCCCAGCGCTGACCAGAGGAGCCTCTCGGCCAGTGGGGACAACCTCAGCGTCGCTGGGGGTGGCCACCTCTCTCGCTCCAACAGTGTCAGACCTTCCAGCCCCAGTCCGTCACTCATCTCAGAACGGGAGAAGGAGGACCTGGAGAAGACAGAGCGTGAGGAAGAGGAGAGACGGAATCGCTTGCAATTGTATGTTTTTGTTATGCGATGTGTTGCATACCCCTTCAACGCAAAGCAGCCCACTGATATGGCCCGGAGACAGACGAAAGTTAACAAACAGCAATTACAAACAATCAAAGAGCGTTTCAAGTCATTCCTCAACGGAGAGTTGCAAATTGCTGCGGACGAGGCATTTCACAACGCAGTGCAGAGTTATTACGAGGTTTTTCTCATGAGTGATCGCGTGGCAAACATGGTACGCAGTGGCGGATGCTCAGCGAACGATTTCAGAGAAGTCTTTAAGAATAACATCGAGAAGAGAGTTCGCAGTTTGCCAGAAATCGACGGTTTGAGCAAAGAAACTGTTCTAAGTTCGTGGATGGCGAAGTTCGACCAAATCTTCCGAGGCGATGAAGACCCCAGGAAGCAGTCGCAGCGCATGTCATCTGCTGCTTCTGAACTCATTCTCAGCAAGGAGCAATTGTATGAAATGTTCCAGTGCATTCTCAACGTCAAGAAGTATGAACATCAGATTCTGTACAACGCACTTCAGGTACGGCATTAATAATCCTAAGTTCATATCGTTCATTTGTGTGACATTATGGATCAAAACTGATTTGGTTGCAAAGATAACTTGTATCGAAGATACAATTTTAGATTGTTTCAGTTTTTCCAGAGCAGAGATGTGTTCATTTGCGAATTGCATCTTTTGTCCTGCAAGCATATATTCCGGAAGTGTTTGGACTATTTATATTTATATTTTCACGCAAAGTAAATTGGATGCTTGCAAATTCATTTAATTATTTTGAATTCTAGTACAGTCATGATTAGAAATTGAGCTTATTTCGATATTCAGACATTTTGATCAGTTTTAATTATTTAATGTAGAAAAGCAGACACATTACCATGTCAATTAGTTTCTGGCGCTGTGTGCTTGAACTTTTTAAAGAGTGTGAGATAAAAGACCCTCAAGGATCTGCCAATGAGGGAAGGGGGAGGTTCCAGTTGTGGACTTCTCCTGTGGCAATCATTTAGGGATTTTAGGCCGAATGCCAGAGGGTGGGCGTACAGCTGTGAGAGCCCTACAAGTGCATGAATCATCAGTGAAATGAAGGAAATCATACATTTGTGTGAATGACATGCACAGCTGTATTTTGATTGCTAACCAATAAGTTGCTAAATGCCTTGAGATAAAATGCATTTACTTCATCTGCTTTTTCCTTCTCTTTTTTTCCCTGATATTCAAATGAGTCATACCCAGGAGCAGAATGATATTTCATGATCCAATGCATCGATTTAATACTGCGCCATTCAAGTCCATATTGACAACATCTACATGTACATGTGCACGTATTGTCCCCAAAGAGTCACATTCCTTAAGTCCATTCATGTTATTCATGTTACAAGTATAACAATCCTAGCTTAGCTAAACTGCATTTCCATACACGTACCGGCATGTGGTGTGTGTTCAGAACTTGAATGCATGTAACGCAGGGCCAGTAACTCTTCTTCTCACTTAACTTCCCCTTTGCACATTTTCCCTCATAAATGATCCCCTGTGGCATGACCTGTGACCTTTCTTCTTTACCTGGGCCCTTTTTGCTGCGTATCATTGCTCTTTAATTGATTTCTCTGAATACGTTATGCATGTCTGCATTATGCATGATTACATGCGCTGATTTGAGGCCTTGCCTCTTTTACCCATGTAAAGGCCAAAGCTGCGACGAATCATGATTGATTTTATTGCATAACAAATCGGCAATGATTAGTTTTTAGTCTGTGGGTGCCTTGTATTCTCTCGTGGTTTGAGTTAGTAGAGGAATAATCAAGAGTTATATATTCAATATATTATTATTATTATTATTATTATTATTATTATTATTATTATTATTATTATTATTATTATTATTATTATTATTATTATTATATATAATTTTTATTTTTTTCATTTTTACTTTTTTCCGTCATAATTTTATAAAAAAATGTATTACATGTATTTGATTTGTGTTGTGAAAAATCGCCTGGTCAAAATTCGATTGGAACCTTGAAATTGCCATTTCTCAGTTTTTATGGAATAAGACAAACAAAATATAAATTTGACTCGTATCGGTTCTCATTGTGTCCACTGAGGCAGTTTGCACTTCTTTTTTTATTTGTGGCCGAAAAGGAAAATAAAAAAATTAGCCTCGACTATTATTCATTAGAGATGAGGAATTGGATACCGTGGGATATTGCACGCACCAACGTCCCAGAAATGCCACAGTTTGCAAGTGGCGACATTTTATTATAATTAATATTGCACTGTGAATATACCGAGCGTTGCTTTTATCACAGGCCCGTGATGTTCATCATTGGCACATCCTGTAATACGATATTCTAGTACTGATATAATTACTAGTTGTGCTGCCTTTTGGGATATTAGTGTTTGTGGGGATAATTGACCTGAAATACTGGAACAGTATGAGAAAAGTTAACTAATGATGTATATTTATGAGGAAACAATTCTATCTTCCCATTTCCGAAACTACAACATTTTATTCTGTGGTGACGCTTAAACAAAGACCTCTAATGTTGTATTTCACCTGGCCGACCTATGGTGATTAATATTATCATACATGAAGGCTGAATTAACTATAATGATTACGTAACTATGCCAACATAACGTAAGCAGGAACCCCGCTTCTCCATTCAAGGCCATGAAATTCATCTTTGGAAATTGTATTTTAGTAAGCAACAGTATTTGCATAATTTATGCAAACAACAGGATGTGAGCATAATTCTCTTCTAGTACCAACAGTTATATCCTGTCACGGACTTCCATTGTTAATTTATTACTAATTAGCTTAGGTTTTATTCAATGCCATCACAAATAGGCCACTTATATAGAGTAGTTATGGGATTGGGTATTATATAGTTACACAATGGCGCTATAAATAGACATTTGTCTATAACGCTCATACCTGTATGATTTCTTGTTTAATGATCATACCGTATCTATGATTTCTCAGTTGCACTTGTCCGCTATTTCACTATTTGTTTTAAACTAAACATGCTTTTGTAGTAATTAGAACGCCAATGGTTTGCACCAAGCGACGAGACGTAATAAAAGTGCAATGATTTCCCATTGATGCACCCCCCATCCCACTCACACAATGTGCCCCCTTCTCCCCAATCAATTGTCTGGTATATCTTGATGAAGAAGTCACACAAAGAAAAGTGCAATTTGTACATATTTTATACACACTGTACAATTGTACATCATCCTACAAGAATCATTCTCAGTACAAGCCCCCCCCCCCTCCCCTGGCGTTTCATGCACTGGTCAAGCATGAAAAATAGGCTGTGCACTTTTGGTTGCATCACTACTTATTGATGCAATCCGATTTTGTTCAAGTACACAGTTGTCGGTTTGATTTATATTTCACACGGACGCCGATCCCCGATCCGTCAATCGTAAATTCGTGATCGATGTCCTTTTTTTTTTTCTTTTTTTTTTTTTTAGATTCATGATGCGTGAATGCCGTTTGGCGCTAACATCAAAAGGCAGCCCCCAATTGCTGCTCGTCGTTCGATTAAATCCTCGCCGATTTCTCTGCCTGGTTAACTCAACCGAGGTTGGCGACTGCCTCGTACATCTGTCCGTATCTTCGCTTTCGGCATTCAGTTCTCTTCCGTTCCGAGGAATCGGGGCATCTCTTCCTATCAGACGCGACAAAGGATGGGAGGGGCGTTTTTTCCCCTCATTTTCCATACTTCGTCATATTGACTTCTATATATGACGACAGAAATTCCTGGAAAATTGATTTCTCCTTTTGTACAAAAAAAAAAAAAAATACATTCCTCATCTTTTGATCACGTGATTTGTGATTTGTGATTTGTGATCTCCTTCTGTAACTGATTCGCTTTCAGATAACTTTTATGTATATTTTCTCTCCGCAATTAAAAGACGAAAAAACATTGTATTTTTCTCTGCAGAATCACAAAGTACGCTAAGCCATATCGACCTGGCGGCCGCGTCTGTTGATTGTCGGCCAATAGCGACGCGCTTCCGGCCCTGACATTCAGCCCTTTTCGCGACATTTTGTCTCTTTTCGTTGCGTTTACATCGTGATAGTTCACTGCCACGACATGCCACCTTCATAATTGGGTATCAATGCACAGCATAGCACTATAGACGTGTGCTGCTGAAAACTGACCGAGACCTGTTGTTGTTGTACGTATAAACAGTCTGACGTTCGCTTCGCAGATTCATTCAATGAACACATTCTCTCGTACACAACCAATCAATGGTATAGCACCGATTGCGTATTAATTTAACGTCGACTCAGCTGATGACCATCGCAAGCAACATTCGCGATGGGAAATGTGCTGGAATTTGGCGTTGAAAATCCTCGTGAATAATTGAGGCAAACGCTCGCTGATCTACGCATCGATTACCCTCGCTTTAAATATTGAACATATTGAACCGTCAAAGTGAACCTACGATGTTCAATTACAATCAGAAGCGACTTGTTGTTCAGGGGTGAATTTATTGTTTGCTTTGTTCCATTAATCTAATGAGGCTTCCTTCTCTTTACGTCTAATTCAAGAGGGTTTTTGTGCTAAGTACTGCTTCACAACGGTTGCATTTACTTCCGTGCTGCTTATTGTGGCTTCAGCCCAATGCTGGCTGGCTGCCACCTTGTCGTAACAGCGATGCAAGCAGGCAATTTCCAATTGGCCCCTGGGGACAAATGCCTCTGTTTCTGTTGCCCCCAGGGACCAACTCCCTTGGTCGTGGGGGGTCCCTTGGGCCGATACTGCCTTATAGCTCTGAACAAAATGTTCATGGTATTAATGTAACAAATTTATTAGTTCTGTTTTGTTTTTGTTTTTTATTTCGTTAACTTGGGAATGCTTTGATAAAACCTGTTCAATCTAATCATCATCATGATTTAATATTCTTTATTTTCTTCAGCTTTATTTAATTTTATTTATTTATTAATTTATTTTTATTTTTTCAGCTTGATAACGCGGATGAGCAGGCCGCTCAAGTGAGAAGAGAACTCGACGGTCGACTGCATGCTGCTGAGGAAATGGCGCGGGTTAGTACATATCTAGTGAATTACACACAAAGTTGATATCTATGAATGCTGTTTTAGACTTTTAGTCAGAAATGCATTCCGAAATGTTTGATTTCCATGTCCTCGTGAGCTTTTGTTGCTTGTAGAATGGCTTTTTTAACCGCATGATATTTGTTCTGGAGATGCAGTCTTTCAGTTATTTGTAGCAGTGCCTTGTACACATGCCCCTGTCGATTTCTTTGAGGGTAGTGAAGCCATTGTCCACCCATGGAGTCTGAAAAACACCAAAACTCTCTTCAGAACAAATCATTTTACTACAAAATCTGCAACAAAAAATAGATGCAGTGAATTATCTTCTGGTTATATTCTCCTCATAGGCATGTTTTATTTTACTCATTATTGTAATTAGTATAATTAGATATGAGACACATTTTTTTTCATTTTTTTTTTCATAGTGCACTCTTGCATGTTTTTTGTGATTGCTTTTAGCAAATGTTTCATTTTTTCCTCTCTGACTTTTTCTCATTCAGGTTTCTCTTACAGCGTTCAATATTTTCAAGTCTGTCCACACAAAAAAAGTGTCAATACATCAATAATATTGATGAGTAATCTTTATTGATTGCTGCTTGGAATGCCACCTGCTGTTAATGTCACCGGGTGACACATAAATGTCAGCGTTTCTGTTATGGATGAAATATGAATATTTGTCAGTGTCTGCTTTTTGTCGTCTCTTAATTTGTCAAGATGTAATTTATGTCTCTCAAAATGAATAAGTTGAAGAGAAAAGCATCAAGCTTTGCTTCCTCTCAACTGGAGATTTGTAATTGTCCCAATTACAATAAAGGAAGCGATTGAGGAGATTTTGGTGCAATTTGTGTGCAGGGAGGGGGGGGGGTGCTATATTTCATATTTCCTTTTTTTCATATTTATCATACCATTATGAGGAACAGCATAGAAGATCCTGATATTTCTCAGTAAAACAAAAAAAAATCATTGTCAATTCTATTTTTATCCCTGAAAATTAACTTTTCATGCACATTGCATATTATCAAGAAAATTACTCAACTTATTGTGATTGAATCATGATAATTAATTTATTATTGCTAATTTATTCCAATTTATGTTAATTTATGCAGAAGAAACGCAAGTACCCAAAGTTTGTGGTGAAGGAGATGGAGAGTATGTACATGGAGGAGCTGAAGTCCTCGATCAATCTGCTCATGGCGAACCTTGAATCACTCCCAGTCACAAAGGGCAGCAGCAATGAATCCAAGTATTCACTCCAAAAGTTCAAACGATACAACAAGTGAGTCTGACCGCCTAATTGGCCCTCGGGTCATTTACTTCGCGGAGTTTCCGAGAATTTTGTCTCAGTAACTTAGTTTGGTGGTGAATCGACCGTTTTCTCAATTTCAGCTTAATTTGATCTTGTGTTCAGTTCTTGAATTTTTTGCAAGAGCTCTTTCTTGTAGCTGTTCTCAGAATCCAGAGCTGAATATTATTTGATGATGAGGAGTGAATTGTGGAAGAAGAACCACTGAATTTACACGACTAGTCACCACTTGTGCCTGTATTAATGATATTGTCTCTATTATTAAGTATTTGTACGCCGTTTCAGTGCTGTCAAAGGTCACGGTAGATGCATTGAGCAGATGCTATGGGAGTCGGATTCATCTCCGTCTGTATCGTTTATACCCAAAAATAGAAGCATGTTTATTGAAAGAATGTCGGGCGCTGTCATTTGCATCAATCGAATTGCCAGTTGAGAAACGGAACTCATTCTTGGAGACAAAGAAGCTCATTTAATTTGCAAAAAAAAAAAAGAGAAAAGATTCCTAATCATAAATCAATGTTACAGAACTCACCATCACCACAACAGTTACACTTCCCTCTCTAAAATGGACGACCACGAGGATAATGAACCGATCCTCTCCAAGATAGACGTGGTGCTCAACTACACCCTGGAGGTCAGTGTAAATGACCTTGTTTGTCCTTGAGAGAACAACCTTGAAATCCAGGTTGTTGTAATGGAAGTAAAAGGATTGAAATCGCTGTCCGGGAATAAGATCGTTTACTGCACGATGGAAGTTGAAGGAGGTGAAAAGTTGCAGACGGATCAAGCTGAAGCCAGCAAACCAGCGTCAGTTTTTACTTCTTTTTTTCTTCTTCTTTAATCTTTAAAATGTTTTTCGTCAGCTGGGACACGCAGGGCGATTTTACCACGCAGCATTGCTTGCCTGTTGTCAAGGTGAAGTTATTCACGGAGAGCTCCGGAATGCTGAGTTTGGAGGACAAAGAACTTGGCAGGGTAAGAAGGAAGGGGTGTGTCAATCTGATGTAATGACGGCTCTTCCATCAGGTGCTGTTACACCCCACTGCGACCAGTCCACGTGGTCCAGAATGGTACAAGATGCAGACGAGCAAGAATTGCATCGATACGCTCAGTATTAAGATCACCGTGCGAATGGATCGTCCGCAGAACATGAAGCACTGCGGGTTGGTTGTTGCTGCAGATTAATTAAATTTCATCCTCGTTATCATCAGCTATCTCTTTGGCGTTGGCAAAAACGTCTGGAAGAAATGGAAGAGGCGATATTACGTCCTTGTGCAGGTTTCGCAGTACACATTTGCAATGTGCAGTTATCGTGAGAAAAAACCGGACCCCACGGAAATCATGCAATTGGATGGCTTCACAGTCGACTATTGCGAACCAGTCGCTGGTAAGCAGAGGTTATTCAAAAGAGATTTTAAAATGAAATTTTTTTTTTTCAATAAAATTGACCATTTTGTTGTTCAGATTTGGAGGGCGGTCGCTATTTTTTCAACACGGTTAAGGAAGGCGACCAAGTTGTGTTTGCAACGGAAGACGAAGCCGAGAGGACGCTCTGGGTTCAGGCCATCTACCGCGCCACAGGGCAAGCGCACAAACCAGTGGCGCCCATGTCCCAACAGCAGCAGCAGCAGAGCAAGATCAGCAACACTCAGCTGTCACGCATGCAAGGCGGTACGTCTCATTCCGCAAGATAATTCTTCTTTCGGCTGTTGTATTTCTGAGCGTATCCCAATTTCAGATGCTGATCGAGCCAGGAAACATGGTCTGGATGAGTTTGTGCAAGGAAACCCTTGCAACTTCAATCATCACGATCTTTTCAAAAGTCTCCAAGTGCTGACTCTGGATTACAGATTGAATGATGCTTACACTTGTTTGGTAAGAGAATGAATTGTTAATTTGTTAATTTAGATTTGATTTCTTTTCTCTTCTGCGAGCAGGGTTGGTTCAGTCCCGGTCAGGTGTTTGTGCTGGACGAGTACTGCGCTCGCTATGGCGTGAGAGGCTGTCATAGACATCTGTGCTACTTGAGTGATTTGCTAGAGCGGGCAGAGCAAGGCATCATGATTGACCCCACATTGATTCACTACTCGTTTGCTTTCTGCGCATCACATGTCCACGGAAACCGGTAAATATGAATATTCATGAGTGTTGTTAATTTTGTTTAAATCACTGAATAATTTGCTTGATTGAATATTTTTAAAGCATCGTTAAAAAAATCAACAAAGATTCAGAACAACGTCAGCGCAAAAAACACAGCAGTCCTAAGAGGTAGCGCCTTGTGTCACCCGCTTTGTGTAAAATAAGATCTATACTTGGTTCGGGAGGAGAGGAAGATTTCACTGAAGGAGAACTTAAACTTATTTTCTTTTATTTTTTCTTGCTCTCGGTCATAATGTGTTTGGTATTTTGGTTGCGAAAGAGTTTAATTTATGTGTAAATAAAGGTTTTTCAGTTGTATTCATCTTTGAGGAATTTTATTTATTTTTTTTTTTTTTCGTAGGCCCGACGGTATCGGAACAGTTACAGCAGAAGAGAAGGAAAAATTTGATGAAATCAAAGAAAGACTCCGACTCCTGTTGGAGCAGCAAATCACGCACTTCAGGTACTGCCAATGATTCCCAATGAATTACCCACAATGCAATGCTGTGTGCTTGCAGGTACTGCTTTCCCTTTGGTCGGCCTGAGGGAGCACTCAAATCAAGCCTTTCCCTGCTTGAGCGCGTGAGTGAATTGTCATCATGTATTAATTGTGATTGGTTTTGTTGTTTTCTTGTGGTAGTCGTATTTTTCTCCTTAACCTGGTTTAGTTTCCATGGAAACGGCCAGATTAATCTGAGTTTTGTATTAATGATATGTGACTGTATTATGAAAGGTTAATATTGATTGCTGTTATGTAATAATGCAACATTAGGTTGTGCGGATACAACTCTGTGACGAGGATGGTACGCAACAAGGCGTCCTCATCTACAGCAGACCCAAGGCAGGAGGAATGCGCATGCATATTAATTAGCCCTGATTAACGGAAGCAATTACTAATAACGGCATGCTCGATATATCCCCTCTTGTGCATATTCGGAGAACGGGTTCATTAAAATGAATGATTAATTATCAGCATGTTACTGAATGTTTATTCTGGGATGAATGATTGCGTGTTTTCCATGTTGGTTAAGTCGGATTATATTAAATTTGAATTTTATTATGTTCTTTACTCGCGAATGAAAATTGGTTTATATTTTTAGGGTAATTATTTCTTCTCCTCAGGTCCTGATGAAAGATATCGTGACCCCAGTCGCCCCGGAAGAGGTCCGCGGAGTCATCAAGAAATGCTTGGAAAATGCCGCGCTCGTCAATTACACACGAGTCTCCGAATTTGCGAAAATTGAAAGTGAGGCTTTTTTCATATATATATATATATATTTTTTTTTGTATAAATATTGTCAAGGTGTAATTTTATGGTTTGGTGGAGCTTAAGAATTAACTCTGCCTCATGATTAAAATTACAACTTGACCAAACAAAAATAACTAATTTAATGCATAATGTTTATATTGCAATTTTTGGGTCAGAGCTTTTATTTAGCTACATCTTAACGAAATTCTTGTTTGTCCCTCTGAAACGCAGCTCAATCCGCTAAGAAAGGTTCAATAGATCAGCAAGTTCCGCTGCAGCAGATGGCCCCTCCCCCAACTGAGGATGATCGTGCGTAATTTAGTGATGTCATCAGAACTTTGTGTTAATTTCACCCGTGATATTTTCATTTTGCTTCAGTTTACCTCCTTTATTACTATGTCTCCCCATATTTTATACTCGTGAATATTTTTCCAAAAAAGAGTAAAAAAACATTTCTTCTTGTTATTTTTTCTTCTAATTCCATCAACTTTTTATTCTGTTTGTTTTGCTTTCTTTGTGTTTTGTCGAGATTTATCCAAATTGCCTGCATCACAAAAAAAAAATAAAGATGACTAAATTTGTTTCTTTGTGTGCTTATCCCCAGAAGCATACAGAGATGTCGACCCAAAGAAGAAACTGGACGACTTAATCCATTTGGCTGAGCTGTGCATTGAGGTGCTGCAACAGAATGAGGAATACCATGCAGACGTCAGTATTAAAACCTGTATTCAAAAAGAAAAAAAAAAAAAGAAAAAAAACTCTCTTTAAAAAAAAAAAAACAATATTTGACGTGCATTTCAAGCGTGGGGTTATTTGGGAGGGGGGGGGTATTTTTTGTAGGTTTTTGTTGTAGATATATTTTTAGCATTTCTGCATGCTCAACTAGAGTAGTTTTTGCTCACAGCGCTATTGATTATGCACCTGCGTTTTGAGTGTTGATGATGTTGTTCTCTTGTTGTTCAGGCGTTCCAATTGGTGAGTTTTTTTAAACAACATTTGACTGGCGCGGTGAAAGGGGGACCTGTACATTTGCATACCCCCCTGTGTTATGTTTGCGGTGCTCTGCATTGGGGGGGGGTCTTTGAGGTTAAAGTGCGTCTTTATTTTCCACCCTGTACTTAGGTTAATATTTAAAATTTTAAAAGCACAGTTTTTATTCTTTTTGAATTTACTCAAATTAATGAATCACCTCATTTTGAAGTTTTTTTTAATTAATACAACTTTCGGTTTTCATTTTTTTTCACCACATTTTCATAATAATATCTATAGCACCTTTGATTTTTTCTTAATTCCTAAATATGAAATGTTTTGCAATTTGTAGATATCAATTTCATATTTCCATTCAATTCAAACTCTTGTTCAACAAGAAGTTATTCCAGTTGTCTTTTTATTTTAAGTGTTACAATATTTCAAGGTCATGAATATTTGCTGAATTGAAATATGGAAATTCGCCCAGCCCTAATTCTAGCATAATTGTCTCCCTGTAGGGGACTGGAACAAAATCACCCAAACTATTCACAATAATTTCAAATTTATACTCTATTCTATAATTCTATGTGATAGAAATGCTTATTGCATGTTTTTATGTAGATCTTAATATTATTTTTATCATTTTCGGGTTATTATTTATGCATATAAAAAGAAGGGAAAAGTAAAAAATGAATTCATTAAAAAATAAACATAAATATCACTTGAAATGTGCAGAAATTTTGAAATTGTCGACTCTTTGTAACGTTGTCTCTGATTGCCCGGTTGAAATTTGAATCTAGCCAATCAGAGCCTCCTGTACTAATTGTGCTTTTAATGATGTGATGTCTCGCTTCTGTTCTTCTTCCTCCCCTAACCCCTTCCCTCCTTCTCCCTTTACAAAACAAAACAACAAAAAATACACACAAAAACATAAATAAATTTGAACAGTATTCGAAGAAAAACAAGGTAAGAAAGTCCACTCTAGCAGCCACATTTATTTCCATCATCCACAGTTCTTAAATTCCATAGAATTTTCTATTAATTTTTTTTCTGCGGAAAAAAAAAAATTATGTCTGAAAGAATTGATATTATTTTTTTGTGTTCTTTTGTTCATTTTTGTATCTTTATTTCTATTATATTATTATATCATGCCTTATCTAGTTTTATTCACCGAAAATAGAATTCGCTTTTCTTTCTACTCTCTTCTCTTATGCACAGACTTGGAGTCTTCGTTCCTTTAAAAAATTATAAATTTAAAATTCTACCTCAAACTTCATTCAACGAAAATTTCTACCAAGGTTTTCTCCGACACTGTGCATCATTCCTTTCGTCAGTCCTTGTTATCTCGTGTCTTGTGTGTTGACGCAAAAAAAAAAAAACAATTCCGCTCTGGTTGAACTTGTTGCACCGGACTCAGTTTTATTTATTTCTATCAGCTTCATAGAAAAATCTAAATTTCTCGTTTGAAATTCCTCACTTCTCAGCATGTCTCACCCTCATTCTCACCCCTTCTTGCTTTCTTTCTTTCTCCTAGGCGTTCGCATGGTTCAGTGACCTACTCGTGGAGCATGCCGAGATTTTCTGGTCGTTGTTTGCGGTCGATATGGGAGCGGTGCTTGAGATGCAGCCCCCGGATACCTGGGACAGCTTCCCTCTCTTTCAGCTCCTCAACGATTATCTCAGAAATGATGGTAATCCATCTGTGATCATTGGGGATTTTTTCATTATTTATTATTTTGTGAAACAGAGAACTTATGCGGTGGTAAATTTCACAATCAGTTGCGCGATATGTTTGCTCCTCAAGTTGTGCGATACGTTGATCTGATGGAGTCTTCGATCGCACAGTCCATCCACAAGGGATTCGAGAAGGAGATGTGGAAACCGCAAGGGTAACAGTTCAACGAACTTTTTGCTTTTCAATGTGAAGACGTATGTTGTGCAGGAGCGGATGTGCCACTTCTGAAGATATGTTGTGGAAACTGGACGCTCTGCAGTCGTTCATTCGGGAACTGCATTGGCCGGAGGAAGTGTTTGCCGAACACCTCGACCACAGATTAAAGTTGATGGCCGCGGATATGATTGAAGCTGCTGCTAAGAGGCTAGTACATATACAAAAAAAAAATATATATATATATATATATATATATATATATATATATATATATATATATATATATATATATATATATATATATATATATATATATATATATATATATATATATATATATATATATATATATATATATATATATATATATATATATATATATATATATATATATATATATATATATATAAATCTTGAGGAAAAAAAATAAATCTTCTCTATTAGCAAAAAAAAAAAGTTTCCTTATTAAAATTGTGAGACATGTTTCTTTTATTTATTCTCATCTTCACCAATCAAACCAGGACACTGAAATGCTTCGAAGTTTGGTTAAAGAAAGGCGGAAAGGGCACGGACTACATCCTGCCAACCGAACTCCTGGTGATGATGAACGTCCTCCTTGACTTCAAAAACCAGGTCAGTAGGTCATGACCTAATGACCTGCAGTTTGCTTTGCGTGTTTGAAGAGAGTAGGAAGGAGTGATGTTAGCCGCATGTGTCGATTTCTTAGCTCTATAGTCCATAGAGTTTGTTCTTTCGTTTCATTGAGGCAGCAAAGTTTAATACTCATGACCTTCGTGTGACCTTTTCCTTACAGGCGTTGAAGTTATGTGCACTTGAGACGGGCGAGAACAGCGTAAGTAATCAAGCGAATCGTCTCTCTCTGTGGCTTCTACTCTTATTTCCTTTTTTAGTTTTTTTCTTTCAAGTTTTCCACGTTGTAGAAAAAAAAAATGTTTTAAAATCTTGAGCTTTTGTCTGTATTCAAATTTTCGCGCTTTCATTTCAGCATAAATACCATACAAAATCGGATGAATTCTTAGAAAAGGTGCAACTCGAGATGCAACGATGCTTGGAAGAAAAAGTACGCGTTCACTCAAATCACGGCCGTTTCAACTCATTATTTATTCACAGTTGATGAGCGTCCTTGAAACGACCTTGAGTAAACTTGCACGATACGATGAGGGGTCGCTGTTTTCATCCATTCTTTCACTTACAGTAAGTTCTGTGAGTACTTTATTCTTAATTTCATACTTGAAATATTTCAGAAACCGACTGACGAATTGGGTCGTTCGTACGTGGGTTTCATGCGTGCTGGCATCGACCAGATTCACCAGCGAGTCACCGATGAACTGTACATTCTGGGAATATTTGAGGTGAGTTTAAGCAATTTCTGTATTTTCTTGAACAAAATTTTATCACAGAACGAATATAATATTGTAAATAGAACAATATATAGAATAATATATATAATTATATAAGAACAATATTATACAAGAACAAAACTAACTTTGTTTCTTTGTCTTTTTTTTTTTTCATAATGATGAAAAAATATAATTTCCTCTTTGAACTTCTGAAATACACAGAGCTGGTACATCGCTCAAATGAAGTGCGTTTGTGATTGGTTGACAGATCGACTTGATTCTTCGCTCCACCCGTATCAGCTGACCTGCTTACTCAACATGACCAAGGTCACAATTTTCACCTCTAAATGACCTTTGACCCCAACCTTTCTTCTTTTTTTCAGAAATGTTTCTCCGATTTTGAGTTGCAAGGTGTTCCTGATACCGTTTTAGACTGCAAAACATACCAAACCATCGCTAGTAGACTCCAGGTATGGCTTACCATGAAACCTACTGAAATCTGCATCCATCTTTTTTATCTTACCATACTTTTCCTTTGGTTATGAATATAATTCATTTCTTGTTGTTGTGATGTTTGAGGGAGGGAGTGGGGTTCGTCATGTCTGATGAAGAAAAAGAAAAATTGTCAGAATTTGAATATTTCCTCGTAGATCTGTCCAGATGATGCAGCAAGTGATATTGATCAGTCAGAGGTTTGTCACCATGGTTACGGGATACGATAAGGGATTCTGGGAAAGAGAATGAAGTGCATGATGGCGTTTTATTTTGCTTCTCAGATTAAGTTTTTGTTTTAAATTTTTATTTGGTTTTTATTTTCCAGTCACCATGAGGTAGGGTACTGGTTGCGGATTGGTTCGCTTGGCTTTGTGCATAAATTTGCATGCATTAATTTAAATATTTAATCTTATTTTCAAAGTTTTGAATTGTGCCAGAATTTTTTTTTTATGTTAACCAATATTTATTGAAGAAATTTAACTTTCAATAACACTGCAACTAACCGTGTTTTTACTTCATTATTTCACAAAGTCCCCTAATTTTGATTGCTAATTATTGAAATCCTAATTTCATATTTCAGGTTGAGGAAGCCGCCCTTTCCGTCACCCAGGGCGAAACCGGTCTTCGAGCCCCGAAATTCCTTGGAAATGGCTTCTCATTGGGGGGAGGCGGCGATGACTCAGATTAAGCCACGCCCCTTAGCAACAAGCTCCGCCCCTAGCAACAAACCTTTCTTTGTTTGCTTCTTTTGTTGTTGTTTATGGTTTCATCATCCGATCTGTGTTCTTGTTTTCTAGTCATTTGTTATTTGTTTTTGTGTCTCAGTCGACACGTGTAGAAATGCAATGAAGCAATCTCAATTATTCTGTTAACATAATTCGTGCTCAATGTTTTTCTATTTAAAAACTACTTAGTAATTACTCATTTTTTAGGAGTGGTCTTACCTTAATGATTATTTTGTTTGTGTGATTGAATATTCATGACCTCATATGCATGTATTCCAAGCAATTTTTTCAACAAGGACAAAAAAGTATTCCATTTGTTTTTTTCTTTTGTTCTGTTTTGAGTGTTTTGTAGATATTATATTTTAATAATTTATGAACCTATTTATATTTTTCTGTCACAAACAAAACAGCACACAAGAAACTTTGTTTTGGCAAATACTTATTTTTGTTTTTTAAATTTTTAACTTAAAAATTTGTCTCAAATATATAAATAAATCACAATTTTACTGAACATTTCACAATGATACACATTCTTGTACCAGATATTTCCAAGCATACACCTTGATATTTATTTATTTTCTTTTTTTTTCCCCATAATTATGTATATATAATCTTTTTAGATTTGTACATAATGTAAACTTTATACATAGGTAATTGTATCATAGATTTTCTTTTTTCATTTTTTTTATAGATTCCCCCCCCCCTCCTCTTTTTTTTTATATAAATATATATATTTATTAGACCAGTCTTTCTCTCTAATTTGACAATCTTTGTCAAAATACTCGCTCATAAATTTGAGAAGTCGACTACAAAACCAATAATAAATGTTACATTTTAATCAATTAGTTAAGGAGTGTAATAAACTCAATAATGCTGTTGGGGTAAAAATTATTCCAAAAATGAAGAAACCAACGTGTACCAGCTCTCCTGTCATCTCAAATTATTATTCAATTTAATTAAAATTAATTATTAATTACATACAGGGTTTGTATAAGTTCTGTTGGGAATGGATTAATTAACTATTTATTTAGAATTTACACTTTTTTTTTCTTTTTTTTTTTTTTCTTTACCATTCCGCTTATAAAATATATTTAACCGTTTTGGTCGTCATCTTTGGTTTTTCTCTCCGGATACCCCCTCAAAAATGCGTTTACAAAAATTAACATTCCACAGGATATCATTGATTTAATGATAATTTATTTCTGACCTCATGAATATTCATGCAATAATAATCCTAATCGGTAGAATATATCTCTTTGCACTTTCCTTTGCTCTATCATTGTTGAAATCGGTCTTGCTATCTTCAAATAAAAGCATCACTATTAAATACATTTCTTTTTCTCTTTTTCTGTAAAAATCAACATTTATACATGTATGCAGCAGTATGGGCCAAAAGTAGTCTATCTTCTCCATGTTAAACCAAAACTCTAAAATTGGCTAAAATGTATCAATTATTCAAAAAAATAACTATCTGCCATCGATTGACAGACTAATTATTTATTCTGCCCGCATGTATGCAAAGAAATCAAAGAAAAAGTCAATTTTGAAAGAGGGAGGAACATTTAAATGCAAGTGGTGAGTGATCGCGAAGAGAGCCAAATCAGATTAGCCCCTGAACGAGCATTAAGGAATGTCATCTCTTGCATGGCGCTTCAATACAAACTCTACTTTGTTTTGATTTAAGGAGATAAACATCAGTGCTACTGTCACAACAACAGCACTCTCAAACAGAACAATAGTACGAGAGCGTCGCCTTATTCACCGGTATTCTTTCACTGCATGATCGCTTATCCATGGTCCGGGGCCCTGTTTGCCGCCAAAAGTGGAAATATCGCGGAATGTTGAGTGCATTCTATTAATTGAGATACATCGGCATAAATGTTGATGGAATTGGAATATGAATGATAGGAATAGCAGCATGACATGTTAGACTAACCATGACAAGTATTCATTTATATTTGTGTGATTTTTACACTGCGATCTGTTTTGTAACACTTTCTCGAAAATGCGTAGCACCATCAAAAACATTGAAATCTTCATCATGGAGTAGATAGACTACTTTTGGCCCATTCTGTATATGTATACTTATATATAAGGATACATATATAAAGGTTAGGGGCACACCCACACACAAAAAAAAAAAAAAAAAAAAAAAAAAACAGCTGATCTGTAAATGGCTCAGCAATTAGGTTAACCCATGTTAAGATCTTCAATAATATTCGACATACCTGTTCCAGTCTATTCTCGCCGTTTTCAGTCAGATCCAAATTTGATTTTCTTGCGCAGGCAATCCATGAATTCTGCTAACTGTTGTTCCGAGAGCTGACAGCGAGACCCAAGCAGACCTCGCCCGATTTATCTGTGGTACTCCAACTGGTGCTTTACTAGAAACTGACCATAAATAGTGAACATTTTGGTTTTGACGCTCTGTTGATTATTCCACCAAATAAAGAGTTTGATGTCATCAAGGTTTGACCCACAAAAAAAAACCAAACAAACAAACAAACAAACTTTTTTTATTTCCTTTGGGCCTATATATCAAAGCTCGTGTGCCACCCCACAAAGATAACCAAGACTCCGCAACATGATCATGACCTTGACCTTAATTGTTGCCAACTCATCCACAACAAATCACACCGAAATAAACACCCGAAGACAAATGTGTACAGCGAACTCAGAATATTTTAATTCATAACAACAAATGCAAAAATGGCGAATACAGCAATCCCCTTGCTCAAAGAAGCTCAAACTTTTGCGAATTCCTGCCTCATGGCTGGCATGAGTGACGCGACGGCCACCCTCCATGCGTCGGCGGTGGGTCCACTGGCGGCGCTGGCGTCCTGCACCAGACGAGGAAGGAGGTCAAGAAGACGCTGCAGGAAGCAGATCATCAGATTATGTTGACTGTTGGAGAGAGCACGTACCTCGAATTGCGCCATGGCGATACCACGTGGCGCGTGGGTGCGCACGCGTTCCTGCAGCATGGCTTTAGCGGCGTCCATGTCAGACAGACTGGCGATGACTTTGGAGAGGAACTGGCAGACGACCAGCGTCTGGGCCTGGAAGTCGGCGTTGTGCCTCAAGTGATCACCGACGCCCTCATGCTCGAATTTAGGGAAGAAAGCGAGGTCCCCGGGGTAGATGGTGAGGTACCTGAAATGGAGGTCACATATATTGCAGAGGGTCGGGTGTCAGAGGAGGTTACCTCATGAAGAGGGTGTCGCCGAAGTCTTGGAGATTGTTGGAGATTCTGGCCCAGTTGTTCTGGATAGCAGCGATCTGCGCTTTGGTGAGACCCATGTTGGCAGTCTGTGGAAGGGAAATTAGTTTAGTATCAAAAGGAATTAAACCTGAGGAGATATTTAGCCTCGAATCGGAGAGGAGATCAGAGAGACTTACTTGGTTGGTGATGTGAGTTGGAGAGTTGTAGGAACTTGTCGAGATTTGTTGATGAATCGATCTGGCGATCTGTGGACTTATATATACCCCTGGGGTCTCACGCACAAGGTTCATCCGCGTCTACGTGTGCTGACGTGGCGCTACCCGGTTGTTGGACCCTGTGACACAGGACAATGTCGGGGGTAATCGTGCCCCCTGTCGCACGTGTGTCTTTTCGCTTGTTTACTCCTGTTGTTCTCATTCATCCCGTTGGCCTTCGCTTTTGAGGACAAATAACATGCGATTGGGACAAATGAAAACAGGGATGGAGAGAGGATTGAGCTGATCGTGGCTCCAAATCTTCAATGGTTACTACGGTGTTATAATTGTAATGTTATTTGGTCCGAATTTGCATAAATCGAATTGAATTAATGCCAAGTCATTTCGCTGCGATTTAAACGCTTGTTCGTTGTGCTTGACTTTAATTCGATTTTAAGTTCAAGGACGTTCCCTCCAACCTCTGAATGCATGAAGACCGTCGTGGATCAACTGATTACCAATTTATCATCATTAATCTCAAATGTTAATAATGTGCCGCGCGCACTTGTACTAAGAAGTACTAATTTGTAAGCCTTATACAAATAAGAAATATTAAGGGCAATACTTAATAATCTGGCGATGGTTTTATTCATTAAAAGGGGTTTCATGTTGGTTAATTAACTTCATTGTGAAATTATGTGTTCCAACTGTGTGCAGCCTTTCATTAATTGTGAGTATCAATTTCCGGGACAGAGTAGCCACAGTGCTGCATGTCCTTACTTACGTAACAGCATACACCGTGAACTTTTGTCCATTTTCGACAGGTACAAAATATGCCCGGATGCAACTCCACTACATGCAAATGCAGCTTATTTAAGATTTATTGTGAAATTTTTAGTAACAGTATGCAAGTAGGCCAAACCAATCGAATGACTTGCATACTGCAATAATAAACATGACTGGACAACGAATAGAAAAGATTGTGTCTGGGGCCACCCAGCCCCATGGATTTTAATTAGTTGTTTATTTTTAATTCACATTTCGTGATAAGAACACATACGATAGTTGCATAATCAGATTGCTATCAGGTCGTCCGCTGACGTTCAGGTAAGCAGACGACCATTCAAAAATCTCGAAATAAATTCATTCGGCCACGATGCTCAGTGGTACGTGAATGGCGATATTGAAAAACATTACTCCGGAAATGCACTCATTCAAACCGAGAGAACATCGAGGCCGATCGAGTATCACAACAAAACTGCGTGACAGGACTCAAGTGTCCCCTCATCCGGAAAATCCTGGATTGATAATGTCCATGATTTTCGGATGAGGTCATTCGGTGCATAATCCTTGTCTATGACATCAAATATCCCTTCTGCATGTTGAGGTTTTCTTTCCTTGAGAGTCATTTCATTAGCAAAAGGTATATTATATAATAATTATTTTTATTGGGCCTCATGATAACATAATTTTTATCCGAACTGTTGACTTTGTAAATTAGTGCTTCTCTGTGGACACCAACTCCGTCTCACATGGGATGTACAATATGCATGTAAGAGCAAACTAGGAACAATTTATAAATAAATTATGATATTAACAAGGCGTGCGTGGACATTCAGCAACCAGCATGATTCACTCGCACAATATGTCGTCAATTACCGATGCGGCGAAGTGAATGCGCTTATATTGATCTTGCGATTGAAGCAAAGCCTTTTATGCAATCGTCGCTTGATTCCATCTAATTGGGCTCCCGAACCATGAATTGCATTCGGTTGTTAATCGTCGTCTCTCGTTTATTCTGACAAACGAGAGGCTGTTCTGCTCAATTAGTCTTGCGTTCGTTTGGCGTCCGAACACCCTCAATATGGTAATGGCATGGTGCTATGGTAGTGTGTATACTGTATATCTATTGATTAAACAAGTACATCTGTTTGGAGGCGTGAACTTTACTACTCTATGGTAATGTCGATGCTCTGTTCTAATTGGATGTTATCTAAGCATCTTATCAATGATCAAAGAGAAACGTATTCATCTAACGCATCCGTCTGAAATTCATAACGCATGTATAAAATCATAACGCATCCTTTGGCTCAAATCATAACGGCCCTGTGGGGCATTCTGTGCCTTTGGAACTCAATCTTACGCGGCGTTGTCCGTCATCAAACACTGGTCCGCCACGTGGCTGTCCATGGAGAGAACCGCGCCGCCGCAGTGCCATCTTCTGTGCTGCCATGCGCTGTCATCATCTTCAGCTGGGCGAAGTTGCGAAGCCAAATAAGGTGAAGAGAGCGGATCCTACGGACGAATTGAATGTATTGTATGGCATCTCTGGTGTGGTTGGAAACCACATTGATGAAACTGGTATTCAGTTTAATGTCCTTCATCTTGCTCCAGCTGGATGCCTTCAACGAGGCTTCCCAGACAAAGGATTTTGACCTGGTTAAAGACGGTTAAATTTATCAAATCCTAAATGACCCAATTGCCTCAATCTAGAAAGCGTCGCCTCCAGCACTGGTTGCCATCCTTGCATCTTGTTCTCAGTATTGCATCATCGATTTTCACAAGAAACTTCCCATGAGGACCAAGACTTCCCTACAGGAAGCCTTCCACTTGCACCAGAATATCCTGCCCAAATTGGAGCCACGATCCTTCGCTGCCTCCAACCATCCTCCCGATTGATTACAACTGCATTATTCCTTTGCATGACATACTTTGTCATCCAGGGCAGCAGACACTGCTCAGCTAATCTTTCATCTTCATTGTCATTATGTAATTCAGATTTTGAAAGAGAGAAAAAGAAGAAATTGAAGAAACATAATTTTTTTTTATTAGCATAGCAATATGAAAAAAAAAATGCTTCATAAACATAATAATATTTCATAATTTGTTTTCTATAACAAAAAATAGAAGTATTTGGACTTGATGAAAACAAAATGGTAAACGATACATCAATTCTTCAACGACGAATGTTATCGGGGGAAATGAAAGCAGTTATGAATATTTACATATGAATTCGGAGAAGAAGAAAAAAAAAAGAGTTAAAATATCAGAGTTGGTTTCCCATAGCAACAAACTGGTTACCGTGACAACGCATTGATAACATTTAATCTATAAAAAAAAAAAGGATTCTCAGCAATCAACTTCTTTTTTTTTTCCTTTTGCACATAATCCCTTCAAGAAGTTCGTTATTAAACTGCCACCTTATTCTGATCGAAAACAAGAAATAAACGACCCAGTTAAATCTAATCTTTATCTAAGACGATAAAGAAAAATCAATAAAAACAACATAACGATTATGCACATCGATCGATCTTAGCATTACATAACGAGGGAGAAAAAAAAAACTCAATGAATGAATTCAATAATAATAATAATATTTTAAGTACGAAAATAATGTTGCTATCAAATTAGTCATTTTGATATGAAGTCAGTCAAAACATGAGTCACAGGAGGCACTTAGAAGGAGCAATATGCAAATGAGATGCAAATCACTGCATGACGTCATCCATGCTAACAGTGGAGCCATCCATGATGAAGTCGCTGAGCATGTGATCCATGCCAGTCACAGCCGGTCCGTCATCCAGGAGCTCCTCAGCCAGAGAGCCTCCTGCTTGCTGGCCGCTGTTCAGGAACACCTCGTTCAGGCCCTCTTGTTTGACCTCTGGCTTGACCTCTGGGTGACCTTGAATCATGGCATTCGTGAGGAGTTCCGATGAGGAGGCGTGGCTGTTGTCGATGGCCGGGTGTGAGATGCCGTGCGATCGAAGAAGCATTTCGAGTTCCTGTTCGGGAGTCATTCAAAGATTTAAGATTGAAATAGGATTAAAATAGGGTGAGATTGATTTGAAATGGGATTAAAATAGAATTAAAATAGGATGAAAATAGGGTGAGATTGATTTGAAATAGGATTGAAATAGGATTAAAATAAGATCAAAATAGAATCAAAATAGGGTGAGATTGATTTGAAATAAACTAAAATAAGATAAAATAGGATTAAAATAAGATCAAAATTGGATCAAAATCGATTTGAAATAGGATTAAAATAGGATCAAAATAGGGTAAGATCGATTAATGTCATGAACAATATTACCAGTGTTTATTCTTCTTTTTAATTACTTTTTTTTTTTGTGGGGGGGGGAGGAGTCAATAACTAGATAAAGAAAGAAGTGCATATAATGAAACTGACCTGGATTCTGAGAATCATCTTGCGGTTGTTGGATTCCATTCTTCGCTTCTCGTCTTCAACACTTTGCAGTCGTTCCTGATGTTTCCTCAATCTGCGAATGTAATCGCACGAAGCTTTCAAGATGGTTCCTTTATTGTGCCTCATATCCCTGCATAAATTAAAAAAGGTCATTTAGAGGTCAAAAGATGAAAGGTCAAAGACTCACGGGTCGACGTTCTTGGGCAGCATGGTTCCGAGCTCCTTGATTCTGTCGTTGATGTTGAATCTCCGCCGTCTCTCAACTGAAATTCAACAGCAAAATAATTTAAAAAATGAAAAAAAAAATGTTGGGGGGGGGGAGGGGGGGGGGAGGCCGGAGTACTCACTCTGGTTGTGATTATCCTTCTTCTGGCGTTCCTTGGCCCACTGGTGAACCTGTTCCTCCGAGAGGAATCCCGGGGGCTCCTCCTCCCTCCTCCTTCCCCCCTTGTAGGGGCGACCCGGGGTCTGAGTGGGGTCTGCGGGGCACGAAGACGAAGACTGGTCGTCAGATAAGCCACCCCCGGATTGATCGTAACTTCCATCGTAGACATTCTCAAAGTACGTCGTACTCTGTGGTAACTGAAATCAAACAAAATAAATTCAACATTCAACAATTTCTAAAACTCCACACGCAGATTACACCAAAATCTTCCGATACATATTTAAAAATATGATAAGCACTGATAAGAATCTACTACCCAAGATGCAGCAGAAGTTGACCGCTGGCAGCAGCAACCTGGGAACTCTGGGTATGTAGCTACCATGTCTGTTCAATCACTGCAGCCAAATGGACTGGCACCATTGGGTCTACATCCTTATATGGGATGGATGGACACATGATGCAATGCACTTAAATAACCCCCCCCCCCCCCTCCGAAACAGAGCTATGATTTGAGAATTGTTAAAATTTAATATCATCGTATTTATCTCTGGCTGGAAAGATGATAATTATTATGCACATGAATTATAATTCATGTTTTATAATCAGTGGACCGTGATTGGTTATTTATCAGGAGGTCACCATCCTGAGAGGATATTAAAGGGACATTTCAGGACATTATCACTTCTTCTGGTCATTCGTGCAAATGCAGGGCTGATAGGTTATCATTTTATCGGTGATCAAAACAGATAGTGATTTATTAATTGTTTGGCAGTGACTTGCATTGATTTTGCAAAGGATGAAACAAATTGATGCATTTGCACATCATGCAACAGCTTCACTTCTATGCGGTTCACATTTGAAATTGTTTAATATATCCATACATCAGCTACCGAAATATCAAACACTGTTGCAGAACTTGTAACATTATGTAATATACTGTAGGTTGTACTGCAGTCTGTGTACTTGTTAAGTACTGTTTGATTGAGCAAACTGACCGTTTGTGATATTGTAGGCACGCTGGGGTCAACTAGCGAGAGGTCAGGGTCAAGCGATGGATCCACTGACTCCAGACTCATGATGTCACCCAAAATATCATCCATCTGAAAGAAAAATAAATAAAATAAATATAAACCAGTAAATAAAATAAACAAGCATTCAAAACAAAATTGAAATCAACTCTCCTTACCCCGTTCACAGTGGATACAAGTCTCATTTTAGAAAGATCCGAATACTCCGCTAATGAAACAATTTGATTCTTAACTCGGAGAATCTTGGAGTGAAATTTCCCAGATGGAGAATGAGAAGAGGACTTAGTAGGAGCCATAGCAGCTCAAGCCGAGGACTGAACAGGGGGAGGACTCACAAGGGGTTAAAGGTCAGAGAGCAAGATAAAAGATAAAGCTGAGGAGGGGGTGGATGCACGAGATAACGCCAGGATTTCATCTCACCTCAGAGACGCTGGTGGCAGCACTGCTCATGCCCATTGAGAGCGGACTGTCCGGATCAGCATTCAGGGGAGCACTTCCCGCCAGCTGCTGTGATGTTGACGGCCGATGCGACGAGGAGGTCCTGCGCTCTGAAGGGAGGGACTGGACAGTGGCGGCTGCGATGTTGCCCTCCGAGGAGGAGGAAGGGAGGTAGTGCTGCATCTGCTGCACATGGTATTTGGTCGGGTTCTGCAGCCGCGTCTGAACCTAAAAGGAAATTAAAATATTCAGCTTATTTCATGCCATTGCCAGAAGATACAAGAATTAACAATAATATCAGGATTGAACATGAAATGTACCAAAACAAAGTTGATTTTTGAGCATGGTTAATGATCACAATGATCATAGCGCTGTGATTAACAAAATCGCCAAACAAACACTATCACGGAGTAGTTAAGAGGGTCGAAACAAGTACTGGCACATAGAGGCGTTGTTCTCAAGAGTACTTGCTGAGCACCCAGCCAAGTAGCTCGCAGTCTCGGTAGAAGCAACAACGTACATCGCGTAAAAAAAAACAACATAAAAACAAATGTAAATAATGTAAATAATAATAATGTAAATAATAATGTAAATAATAATAATGTAAATAATAATGTAAATAATAATAATGTAAATAATAATGTAAATAATAATAATAATAATAATAATAATAATAATAATAATAATAATAATAATAATAATAATAATAATAATAATAATAATAATAATAATAATAATAATAATAATAATAATAATAATAATAATAATAATAATAATAATAATAATAATGTGACCCTGCATGGTGATTAATAATGCGTGTACCTGGCAGCCCGCAACCGGATTGCTTTCAACTCCGATCATATCCAATGAACAGAAACGAAATGTTTCCAGTTTCATGCAAAACGGCAACCTGCTGTTGAAGCGAACATGTGGCGCGCGTCAACTTCAGCTCCCGAGTGCAATCTCGTCGTGATTATGACGCAATAAACGCAGACATCGTCCGATAAAGCCAAACGCAGTGTATACCTCCTGCATAAAATGCTCTTACGTAACAGTTGGTAACAGAGGGTAAGGTCATGACCTCTGCTTCGATTTATAGTGCGCTGGGAAGTAAGGGTTTCTCAGTTAACAGCCACAGCTGAGGCGGAATAAATGCACATGGATCAATCGGATTATCTATAATCCATTGTTATTCTCCAATTCACAACATCTGTGTGAAGGTTGCTTGACCCGAAGAGAGAGGTCAGAGGTCAACAAACGACCAGCTGACCCAAGGGAGGGGGGGGGGGGGATTCAGCAATGCAAAATGGGAAAATATTGAGGATAACATAAGGAGTTATGTAACAATGGATTCAACCCGGTTTAGCTTTGTTGTTTTGATCGAATAATCAGAAATTAATAATAATAAAATATTAATTAGCTCAACAGAGTTGCTGACTCATCATTTTAGATCAAACGAAATTAATTAAATGCCCTGGCGATCCTAATTATAATGAATATTTAACCTCAAAACATTCATGTTTTCAACATGAACGCCGCGTTCTCCAATTACCTTGCATGAAAAAAACAAAACAAAAAAAAAAACAAAAAAAAAAACAAAAACAAAAAAACAAAAAAAACATAAATATAAATATAAATATAATGAAAATAACGAAAATTCGAATCCGAGGAGCAACAAGTGTACTACTGAGTACGAATGAGTACGAATGATTACCTTGAGTACTCGCACAGTAGGAGTTTTGTTGACAGAGCCAGCCGGTACTTTGATGGCAACGGCAGCTGCATTGCCCGCTTTGGGCGCGTTCAGGGTGGTGAAGCACAGCTGCGATGGCGGCTGCTTCTGCTGTTCCGACATGACTTGTTCCCTCTGCAGCTGCTGGCGGAGGTTGAAGCGGTAACCGGGAACGGATGTCGACAGCGCCGTCTTGGTGGCGACGGACGGAGCGACATCCTGCGATTGATCAGCGATGCTGAAATGCAAAATCATTCAATTACGTCATCCTCAACATTTGTGATAACGAAAGTTGTCTTCATGCGATCACGAAGGAGAAAGAAAGAAATCCGCAGAACGGCTAACGTTAAACGACACAGTGAAATGAATAAATTGTGAATTAATTAACCAGACCAACACATCGCACTTATACGGAGATTAACGAAAGAGTCGTTGGCGTGCGGGTCAGAC
>KB296320.1:111279-146442 GCA_000328365.1 Capitella teleta | reverse complement strand
GTGATGGCAGTAAGATGATGCTAGTAGCGCTTCTAGTAACCCCTTTGTCTCAAATGGTTTTGATGACTGGAAGCATGGTCCAGACCTTCTCCATCGACACGAGAGCACACGTTCGCACATGAACAATATTCTCGCTATGGCAGCGAGAGCAGACGTTTCTTCTGACATTGATCGGCAGTTGATAAATCAGATCGAGGATAAAACAGCATACTGGGTGAAGATCCTCAGAAGAGTCGTCGATGTCGTACAGTACTGTGGGAGCCGAGGACTGCCCCTTCGTGGATCCAAGGAGGTCTTTGGATCTGTGTCGAATGGAAATTTCCTTGGCATGCTCGAGCTGATTGCAAGGTAATGAATCAATCATCGAATCTCCACCATAGTCCATATACGACGTATAGGCCGATACTATTCTCCTTGTAGAGCTAGCATTCTTAAATTCATAATTTTTTCTTATAAATCACGCAAATAGTTTAACCCAATATTTATTATCATCATGATTTTAATATTCCGAGATAAAATTCTACAGCCGAGTCAGCTCCAAAATTTAACAAATTAATTATACCCCTATAATGAGATGTGAAACGTACACATGCATGGTGGTAGATCATCTGTCCTAGTATTTGACCATAATTGTTTATTTCAGGTACGATTCTTTCTTGGCAAATCATATTCAGACCTATGCAAATCGGGGAACAGGCTCAACTTCATACCTATCAAAGACCATTGCTGAGGAATTCATTGACCTGATTGGTGAGCGCATGCTGCAGTCGATGGTGAAGGAACTCAAAGAGAGCAAGTACTTCTCCATATCTCTCGATTCCACCCCAGACATATCTCATGTGGATCAACTGACGTTCATCGTGAGATACGTTTTGCCAACTGGCCCTGTTGAACGCTTTTTTGGTTTCTTACTGATGGATGGGCATTGCGCTGAAGATCTGCATGGGAGCTTAATGCAATTCTTATCTCGACATGACATTAACATCAAAGATTGCAGAGGACAGAGCTACGATAATGCCAGCAACATGAGCGGCCGCTACAACGGTCTACAGGCTAAGGTGAAAGAAGATAGCCCACGGGCTATGTACGTTCCCTGTTTTGCACACTCGCTAAACTTGGTTGGTGTATGTGCAGCTGAATCTTGTACTCAAGCAAGTTCCTTCTTCGGGTTTGTTCAAAACATCTACACCTTCTTCGCGGCTTCTACTGGAAGATGGAGTCTGTTGACAAGTGCTCTCACTCACAACCAGCTATCAGTCAAGCAACTCTCTGCAACGCGGTGGTCAGCACGCTATGATGCTGTCCATGCTCTTCGATTGAGCTTTGCCGAAATCCACCAGGTACTAGAGGGAATTGTCAATGACCAATTGTTCAAGCCCGAAGCTCAACAAGAAGCAAAGGGTTTACTTCGATGGACAGTCTCGAGACTGGCTTCATGCTTCTTCAGTGGGAAAGGCTATTGGAACGTTGTCAGCGCACGAGCGAGTCACTGCAATTATCTGGGCAAGATTTAAACACTGCTGTATCATTGTGTCAATCCCTGCATGGATTCGTTGAGAGCCAGCGAAGCGAACATGTTTTCCTTACCATTGAAAATGAAGCAAAGGCCTTGACTGGATGCTCCAAGTACGTCAGTGAAACCAAACGACAACCAAAGAGGAATAGAAGGTATGATGCTGACTGCGGATCTTCAAAAGGCGATGCTGTTGCTGAATCCCTAACTCCTTCAGCTGCATACAAGACAACAGCATATTACCCCATTCTGGACCACGTGCTTTCTGCCCTCTCACACCGAATGGATGCCTACCAAGAGATTAACAAATTATTCGGCTTCCTGCATGATATACACACATTACCAAATGAGGATATTCTTTCAAGTGCTTCGAAATTGATGAAAGCTTATCCAAACGACTTAGATGGCAACATCGGTGAAGAGTTGCTGCAATTCAAGTGCCTTCTTGAGAGTGATATTTTTAATGATGATCATAGTCACGCTCGGGAGTTTAACATGTTTGCAATGCTCACCAAGCATTGCCTTCAGCCGGCTTTCCCAAACGTTGAAACTCTTCTGAGGATTTACCTTTCCATGCTGGTAACAAATTGCTCCGGCGAGCGCTCATTTTCCACCCTCAAACGCGTCAAAAACGAGCTCCGTAGCACGATGGGCCATCAGCGCCTCAACAATCTGAGCCTCATGGCCATTGAGCATGAAGTCATGGCAGGCATTTGTTCAGACGATTTTATCCGTGATTTTGCTGGCCGCAAAGCTAGGAAAGTCCAGCTAAAAATCTGAGTCTTCTAAGCGACAGTAATTTCAATAAACAAAGTTAAGTTGAACAGCTTGAGATATTGTTTGCTTTGTTAATTCAGTATTTTCTCTCACTCCTGTTCCACGATAATTATTTTACAGTATTCACTGCATACGGTGCATGGTCGTGCATTTGTGCTGTGTATCTAAAAATAGTATTGATTTCTTCTCGTTGAGAGAATCACGTAGGCTCTACATCTAAATGCAACTACATAAATCTCAGTGTGATTCCCCTTAAAGGGATGGGGAACTAAATTTTAAGTGATGTTCTATTGACTCATAGCACCAATTGATAGCATTCCGTGCCAAAAACACCATGCCTGGATGCAAGCGTAAGGAAATAATGCATTCCGAATATCGGGGTTAGCATTGCGCCTATGGGAGAATGGCTTCCATTGCGAAGTATAGGAGGCAAACGTCAGCTGATGGCTTGGTTTGGCTGATGGCTGATTGGTTCCGTTCCCCTCGTGAAGCTATCGATTTCAGCCAATCAGAGCACAGCATCTTCGCCATAAAAGGACATCTTTGTTGTTTACGAAACGAAAGCGCATGCGTGGTGCACTCTGGCTGACCTTTTTACTGTTTCAGGATGAGAAACATGGTAGGTGTCCTAGAAAATCGCTTGTTAAAATAAGAAAAATAGCGAAAAATATTTTTTTTTCGCGCCTGACTGGTGGCAAAATGATTATTCTATCTATTTCCGAAAAGAAAATAAAAAAATATCCAAGGGTTTAGTCGCAAGACACGCTGATATGACGAGGCCCATTGTAACAGATGGGGAACTCGGTGTTTCATCACAGCTGCTGACGTCACGCCTAGTTAGCAATATATCGCCCGCGAAATCGTTAGCGATGATATTCCTTGTGTGGGTCAGGCATAGGAATCATTTTTAGTGCATCAAATAGCGACTCAAAGTCAATTTTTAACCAGTTCTCCCTCCCTTTAATTGAACTGCTTCAGGATTTACAAGAGTAGCCTACTAGTAAAGTATAAACCTCATACGTGCAAGGAATTTAACATAGAGTACCCTTTTCATATAATGCGCACATGATACAACATTATAGATGTACATGCATATGTAGGCCTATACATGCATGTACATTATCAATTTATCATGCTGCACACATGAAGCCTTTGAAAGGCTGGGGTGGGAGGGCCCGCGCTTACACGCCTGCCACGGGCCCTCGGGAGCCCTAATCCGGATGAGTTAGAGTAGAGGATTGAGAAACAGAGGGAGGAGCATATGGTGGACTAGTTTGTATGTAAATATGGAGAGTTGGTAAATGTAAAAGTCTTCAAGTCGTGAAAGAGAGGTTGGGTATGCGTCAGTCACGGTCAGTTTGATTTTATTCTCATAAATTTCTTTTGCAGAGTCGAGGGTCGGTTCAAATGTTGGTTGGCAGTCTTTCCCCAAGTAATATTGCACTACGTAAGGTACTGAAGAACGAGGCTATTATATAACAAGCGTAGTTTTTGTGGATTGAATAGTTTAGAGGCCTTGAATATTTTGTAAAGCTTTTTTTCAGAGAGTATACAAAGTATTTAACAACAAGGATGATCTTGACTACTTCAATTGATTATTATTACATGTTAGATCTTGACTGGCATCAGATTCAGTGTTTATGCCCTCTAGGTTTCGAGTTATTTGCCCTAAGCTCAAGGACATGATGTTATCATCTTGGTCCTAATCTGCCATCCTTGGATATATCGTTGCATGTGATAAACTGATAATTATCTGCTCTTTTGGTCATCTGCAATTAAGTGGTAATGATCGCATGATGAGTCACCATCAATAAATTATGAATAGCTAAACCAGGAATCAATCAGAAGCAATTGGTATTGAATTGAAGAGGTCGCAATAGACATTTGATTAGGCTTATCGACTGCTCATAGCAATATTTTTTACATTTTCGGACACGTATTAAAGGAAAAAAAATCTTGGGTTAATTATTTATTTGCAATAATTTCCAATGAGTGCAAATGTCATCAAAATAAAATTAAGAAAAAGGAAGAAAATTTCCGATCAATCTGGCCTAATAACATCATAATTTGCTAGTTACATTACGGCCCAAAGAAGGCAATACTTCTATTATATTGGTCCAATATACAAAATGAGAACTGGATTACATACCTACTACCAGTAAAACCTTTATTCTTAACATTAACATTAACATTAACATCTTGCCTGGGTTTACTTGGCCGAGTAACATACCAACAATATTATACATTAAATTATATTACATTATTATGATTATATTATATATACAGATACAAATTACAAAATATAATTATAAACAAATTATACATGTATACAGATATAGAGATAGATATACATTTAATTTTGGGCGTGACCCATCAATGTGTAACACCCAGTTAGCTCTGTGGTGGTTGCCCTGTCATCTGTTGTGAGGCAATGCGTGACCCATAGCCTGATAGCAAACAAATATAGAAACAGGATGACATTGGTTAATCATTGATGCATGAACTTTGTAAAAATACCTTGCCTTCAATGGGATATATTAAAAGTGCACAAAAATTGCAGACATTCTTCAAAACAAATACACAGGTATCTAATGGATGGAATGTGTGTAGAAATATATTCGATTTGGAAAAAAAAGGTTCAAATCATTAATTTGTCAATTACACAGACAAACAAAGAAATGACAATCTCGGATGTCTAATTGTCGATTGTTCTTTCAAAAAGGGGGTTTTCTGGTTGAAAACGCTCAACATGGAATGGGCAGTCTTTCCAGGCTTTCAATGTTTTAATGTTTTCACCGTTTGGAGCAACAACTGTGAACATCTCAATCTTTGGCAGAGCATACGTTTTTTTGTTGTAATGGCAAACAGGTCCCAAAAACCTGCGGCATTTAGGGTTTTTGCAATGCATTTTAGCAAATTGAAACCACATTGGCCATTTCTCACCAACAAATGTGCCGAGATCAAGATCAACTCTAGTCTTAAGGAAGTCTTCATCCATCACAACATGATGGTGTCTGTTGACTTTTCTCAATTCTTCACAAGAGAAGGCAAAGTCACTACAATGGCCGCATATTAGAGAATAATCCTTCCCTTGTTCTTGAAGCTCCCTCTTGTGGTTCTGCTTCTTTTGTTCTTCCAGTATTGCATTATTTCTCAGATCTGCGAGCAGAGTTTTCTGTTCGCGTTGCAGCAAGCGAGTGAATTCTGGGTGAGGCATTTGAATTATTTTCTGCAGAACTTCGTTTTGTTTAATTTCGTTCTGTTTGCTTTTCTCTTCGTCCTTCAGCCTCTGTTTTGTTGCCAAGACGGTATATGTTGCCCCTGATTTCCTTGCCCTTCCTGGAGGATAACAAGCCTATATCTATTAGTATTCAGTTTGATATGGTACCTCTTGTTTGGATCCTGGCAACCATGTCTGATGTAAAATTGTAGCAGATGACATTATCACACTTCTTAACATCAACTCCTTCTTGCGCAACAGAAGTGGCAAATAGGATTTGTCGTCTTCCATCAAGAAATTCTTGTTTAATCTCATTCTGTTGTTGGTTTGTCAGCCCTGCATTAAGGAATCAGCACCTGTGTACCTCAATTACCACAACCATGGTTCTCACCTTTGCTTGATGTGGAAGCATTTGATCCAGTGATGAAGCCAGGGTTTAAATCACACAGTTCCTCTGAATCATTTGCCCAATCAACCAAAGCTGAACATATTTCGCGTGTTCGACAAAAGATGATGCACCGCATGGGAGCACCAGGCTTTTTTGTCTTCATGATATGTTCCTTTAGAACTGCTAACCATGAATTTTCATCACTTGAACACAAATAATGTTCAATTGTGCCAATTTTACCTGGTAAAGATATAAAAAGGGATAAAAGTTGAGCATGAGCATGATTGATTACTACGGCTCCGACTGACCAACCCTCTTGGTTGAAATGGAAGCCTGGAACCAGGGTAACCCCCCCCTGAATATTTTTGATATATCCCAATGGAGTTGGTCAGCACTTAAAGCTCACTAAAATGACAAATCAAATGACAAACCCTGAATCACGAAATCATGATACATCCACAGATCAGAGTCTAGAACTATGGATAAGGATCTTTCTTATTTGATAGTGCATACAATATACATGTATAGGATTGCAATTAGGCCTATTTTGCCTCTGAGATTTGAGCGGCACCCCAATAGAACTTAAGAGTGGCACCTGGTAAAGCTATACAAATCACTTAAGGTTGATTGATAAGATAATTATGAGAATATATTCTTATGACACATAAAATGGGGTTTTACAACTCCACCCAACCCATTCGGGTGATACGGGCGTCAGAACAGAAGGCTCGGGATCAAGGTTTCCCAAAACTTTTATCGATGAATCCCAAGGGTTCTTTATCCTGCAAACCACTATAGACAGTAGTACACAGCACCCGGCCTTGTTACGCAGTTGGGCAGCACTGCAGAATCACTGAAGAATTATAATTATAATGGATTACAATTGTAATTCACAATCATAACGCCGGTGGCCAGGGGTCTCAAACCCGGGACCTCGACCATGCAGTCAACATAGGATTGCAGTCAGCCGGTCAAACCGACTGAGCTACTCGGTGCCCCAACTATATTCTGATGAATCCTACATACCTTTGTATTTATCAGCCAGCCAAGCATCAGTTGATTCTGGTCGAGATTCTTTGTACATCAATGTCTTTGCTCTTTCTTTAAGGTAATTGTAGGCATCTGTACTACGGCACTCGTAATTGAGCATCAAAGAATTATTGTACATATCCAGGTACTCCACACATGAGACCAGGTCATGTTTGCATTCTGCATCTTCAATTAAGCTAATCAGTTTGGTACTGATATTACGTAGCCATTGTACATAAGCCAGGTCTGCTTTTTTCTTCCGCGGCTTGATCACAACATCGATTTGGAACCGATCTTTGTATTCGACCAATACTGAAAATAGTCAATGGAAATCTAAATTGACAGGTGAAAGAAACTAATACCATTGTTATAGTCGGCCATTTTATTCTCAATAGCTTCCATGAGGTCCTGAATAGTACGAAAGAATGAGTTCTCAGATAATTCTGGCAGTATTCCAGTGACTGGTGAAATGAGAATGAGATTGGTTTGAAGTCTGGGCAAATGTACTTACTTTCCTCAGGAGGTGCGCAATAGAATGCAAGCTCATCCTTGTTTTTCTCTACCATCACCAACCTGGCGTCCATATTTGCTAGCAGTTTGAATATGTTACACTCTGCAGTGTCGGTTTTGCTGGTGGATATCCTGACAGATGCTGTGAGTCCAATGACCTTTACAATTACATGATAAATTGTTAATCATTGCATAATAAATGAAACTTTGATAACAAAAGAAGATAATGATACACGCATAGCACATAATACAAATAAAGTCATAAGGAAATTCACCTGAGGCAATTTAGGCAAAGGTTCCGGCCTTCCCGGAAGATGCAAGTGAAAAATCTCCATCAATTGACTGTATGGAGCCTTTTTCACACAATGGTGACACTCGTCAAGAACGATCAGACTTATAGGAAAACTAGGCTTGTCTTGATCAAATGCATCGTCATACGCATTTATGAGAATCTGCGGTGTCATGACCAATATGTCTGTGGTTTGCAATAAGTCGTTTATCTGTTCACTGGTACAGGCTTCTCCCCGGAGTACTTTGGTATTGGCCTTTGGAAGGTACTTCCCCAATGCTTCACCCTGCTGTTGAGCAAGCAGTCCATTTGGTACAAGAAAAACTGCTTTGCTCCCAGGAACTTTGTCAAAATGATTCTGCAATCAACACAAAATATCAACACATGTTAACCCTTCTTTCCGGTATAATTTCACAATACCTTTAGGATGTCTGCTGCAACAAGGGTTTTTCCAGAATTTGTTGGGGCCACAATTACAGCATTTGCACCTTTCAACTCTAAAATGCGGTCCACCAGTTCAATCTGATATAAACGCCGAGGTATTCCAAGGTTTGTCTCTGAAATACAATTTTCTATTGATTTGGCATAATATAATTAATTCATAGCCAATACAATCAATTGCATACATTTTCACGTAAGTACAATTTGTTCAAACATACCAAGCTTAATATTGCTGATACCTGATGTGGCACACTTTTCAGTCTTGGGTATCTTATTTGGGATGTTATAATGCATGTCTGCTGTTGTCGCCTCACCAATGTGTACATTGTTCAAATTATTGAGCTCTCCTGCCTGAAAAAGAAAAAAAGGATATTCATAATATACGTTTGATGGTAGTCCTGACGAGTATTCCTCGGGAAACAGAAAGATAAATCATAACTACCAGATTACTTCACCATACTAGTACAGTAGTCAGGTAGTCACCCACTGCACTATTTGCTGGTCAGCCAACAAAGTATTTTTTTTTGTATCTCAGCATAGACATGCAACTCAGCAGGGCTAGAAAGAAGGCACATTTTAATCGCCACTTGGCTAGGGAACAGTCTTGTAACTGGCCACAGTCTAATAACTCTGATAACAGTCTGATAACAGTCTAATAACTGGCCAGTTCGGATTGGGTGGAGCCGTAAAACCCCATTACTCACTCACTCAACTGGCCAGTTATTAGTTTACTTTTTCAACCAGTTCTAATTTACATCGATCGTATGTGACCATGCACTGCCATAGCACAACTTTATCTAATTAATAATGCATCAAAAGCATACTGTCCCTCTATCACTAGTAGTGATGGGCGAATATTGAATTTGTCCAAATATCTGAAGCCAAAGCTTCAAGCAGTGTATATTCATCAAAGCTGAATACTGAGCCGAATATATACCCACTCCACTGGAGTAATATCTTCAATCGTTATATAAGCTAGAGAAGGATCAACCTTGTAATTGACCAACCAAGAGTAGCTCAACATGTTATTGGTCACTTGCTACGATGCCCTGCCTTCTTTTAAGCCAATAAGTTTAACAAAATTTACAAAAGTGAGCCATGCAATAATCTCCTGATAAAGCCCCAAGCCCCTCAGCAAACTAAATCACGAATGAGGAAGTTGTGCAATTATATTTTTGCTTGATCATTAATTATAATTCAATCTCTATAGCTTATCACCTAACATGACTGCTAACCCCACTGTTAACATTTACTTCAGGACTTTACTCATGAAAGTTTTAATATTCTCTGTAGAAGTTTGGAGTTGATTTAAATTATGCTTTGTTGATTCTAGTCTATTGTTATGCATTTAAGCGTTTAATTACTACCAGTAATGTGGGCTATCTCATGCAGGTGAGTAAACAAAGTAACTTACAGGGTTTGATTAACTCAGGAGAAAAAAATATTTTGATATTTGGATTCATTGCAGGTCTTTCATTCGAAGCCAAGCTATCGTAATAAAGGTCATCACTAATAATAATAAATAAATACCTCTTCTAGTAAAGAAGTTGAGCATTTGAAGCATTTAAACCATGCAACTGTCACGATGTCAAAATGCGGGAAAATGCGATTGAATATTGCTGAGAATTTTCATCACGTACGGGAGTCGCCATGGCAATGATACGTCTTTCAGAGTCTATAGCATGACCCAAACCATGACCCGTTGTGAATGCCGTCCAATGGCTACACTTGTAAACAAAGAATCTCGTGAAAACGATCAATAGAAAGCTCTGTTCTCGCTCTTTACAGTGACTTCTTTTATTAAAAAAAATCGCATATGAGTAGGTACCCATACTAAGCGCTTGAAACGACCACTAATCGATACTTTTTTCCTCGTTAAAATAATTCATTGTGATTACACTCACTACAGGTCAAACAGGGGGTCAATTAATATTAAAATTAAACCAGTTTACAGTTAATAGATGCACATAACTGTTGTTGCACTTTGAAGTCAAGATATTGATCTATTCGAAAACTGAAATGTCTTCACCTGGTCGATTTTATCTATATGTCTCTCTTATGCTCAGTGAGACTTTAGACTGATTTTGTTTGTGGCGGTCACATATGCTTACATGCATACTAACTTTTTATTTGGCTACCTTTGACTAGCAGCCAATAAAGTGCTTAGCCAGCCACAGCCAATAACTTCGGTTCAGCCATAAGCAGCCAATAAAAATGAAACACCTGGCTTTGGATTCTAGATGCTATGCCGTTTAAAGGGCTAGTGTTTCCATGATACAGGCTAAGCAAAATGAGAATCTAAACAACATTACAAATAAATATTCCGTGTGAAAAACAAAAGTTTTTGCGGTGCCGGGATTCGAAATCTGAGGCGTTATGTAATTAATTGGTTAAAATGTGGAACAAAATAATGCTACCTGTTGAAGCAACAGCACAACGGGCGTATATAGCCCCCCCCCCTCTCATGATATAAAGAACGCCCTACGGATGAGTGAACGCGGAACATTCCAATGCATCGGGCATCAGCTGATCATGGCTTTTGCATAATGATCTGACGGAATAGGTTGATGTATCGATTACTGATTAACTATCATTGGCTAATTAGTAATATAGTTTATAATGTAACTAATGCATCAGCCGAATTATTATAGCACACTTATCCAGATTAGGCCCACGTCATGCTAACATTGATAACATATATTGCATGTATTAATTTACAATGTACATTAATTGCAATCAACGTCTGATGGTTGCGTATTATCAGAAATCAATTGCAAATAAAAAATATATTATTCGCAACCCTATTAGAGTATTGGTAAAACCATACTCAGTGTGGTTAAAAGACTGGACCAAACAGTGCACTTTCCTAGTGAGTATAGTCACGAGGCTGATGAGACAAATTCAACCCACAGAACTAACCGAGGTTCCACTGGCGGAGCCACTGGGCCTTTTCAGCGACGTTGCATCCGCGTCCGACATCTTCAGCTTCAATGGTGTCAGTGTGCGTTTCTTCTGTGTTGACGCCACTTAATAATCAATGCGATGCACACACTGCACACACCACAGAACACACTGCACACACTGCCTTTATGTACAGCAGCTTCGTATATAAGATATATATTTTAAATGTAGGTTGTAGTTAGTGGAGGAAGCAAGACTGCATGCACACAACCAGCGCATATAAAAGTACGATGGTATAGGTACTAGAACTAAGTGGAAAAAACACGGGTTTTCCACAAAGAAAAAAAATATTATGTGCATACATGTACTTAGTATTGCACAGAAAACCATGGGACTTTGCATGCATCATCAGTTTCGGTTCCTCTGTGTCTGCTCTGCCTGTTGGTGCATGTACAATGATTATGAATTGCATATGCAATCGGTGCGAGTGGTGATGGGTACGTTATGATTACTGAGCCACAATTGGAGCCTCAATTGGACCATGCATTCCAAGACAGCCAGCTCGCGTACTGGTGTTCCTCTATGGCTCGCTTGTTGATTTTAATCCTAGTGGATGAATTCCACAACTATTGCCCAGTTATGGCGGATTGTGCAGCGGTACATTTGCTGTGTGCTATTTGAGTATTTGCGGTTGCGTTATGACTATTGCTGTATATAGGACAGCCTCTATACTGTTAGCGAATCGGAGATCAGCTATGACAGCCATATTCCGTGTGGCGACATCGTGACCCTGATTAGCTGAAGTCCGATTAATGACGAAATGATTATAAACAGGCAGAACACGCGAGCTTGTGTATGAGATATTTTCTAGTAGGCCTACATATATACATAGATATGGAGATTAGCTTGTATATATATATAAACACAGATTCGACATCGCACGTGGTCCTTACATTGCCATGGCAACCCTGCCATTCCTTCGCAGATTCCGGTTTGGGTGAACCAAAGACGCTCATCATTTTTGCACAAATTAATGTTCTTTTAGCAAATTTGGGCTCGGTTTTATCTCTTCTGTGTTTAACCTCACATTATAGACTCCTATAGTATGAATTCAATGTCGCATAGACGTGTATATCACAGTTAATTCGTGCGATACTCATCGAGATTGAACCAGTCAGGCGACACGCCAATGTCCCATCTTATTTATAATACAAGCTAATTTCCATAATCTATGCATATATAAGTCGTATAATGACCAGTATATGTGATTTTGTAGTAGTGTGACTAATTTACAGTACGGTACCGGTAGCCCAGGAGGTACTAGTATTACTATAATGCTATACCCACACAACTTATAAGAAGCAAGGGGTTATAAATTCGTTTGTGTACACGTAACTCAATATTGGTAGGCGTATGGTATCACCGTATGAGTACCAGTAAAACGATGTCCATGTAAAGTCAATAGATCTTAGATGCACATAATTAGAACATAATTATATTACATGTACATGTAGATGCATGTACAATTTGATGCTGCATAATTATATATACAATATGCATTTAAACAACCAGAAATACAATATATACTATATTTGTGTGGTCATTTAACCTCGGAATCCTGAAGCAACTATGGCTTATACTGTGGTCCGAGGAGGTAAGCAAACAGAGAGGTATGGGTGGTGCCTCGAACGGGCTTGGCGACACAATAACATTTTGTTTCAGTCACCACCAACTGCCATTATTTGACAAATTGCATGTGTTTGAATAAATTTATTATTATTATTATTATTATTATTATTATTATTATTATTATTTTTTTTTTTTTTTTTTTTTTTTTTTTTAACTCTCCAAAGGGATGGACCGTCGTGAGTTTAAATCATTCCTATTCCTCTCAACTATGTATTCCCTATACTTGCTGGGCCGCTGTCCTATTGTATCTATCCAATTATATTTAATTATTACTATTTTTTTTTTTTTTCATATTTGTTTTGTTTCACTATTTGTGTTTTCCCGTAATAAAAATTTTTATCTATCTATCGAAATTATATCAGTTATTGGCACATGCTACTACTAGTAGTTAATCTGAGGTAAGTTATGCGTATGTTATAAGAAAGAAGAGAGAGGGTGAACGATTTAACAGTTAAGAACGCCGAGCATCGCGGTCACAAATGTAGCACGTGTTTTTCGCGCACCAGCTTCCATGTTGAAGCAATTTTTTCTTTTAAATTCTCGGCCTGGGCTATTTTCGACCAATCAGCGCGCGTTTCGCTCGACGATCCTTACGTGTCACGTGACCACATGCACATGTTGTGCACGCACTGAGTGCACGCACAGCTCATACACACTGCTTTCGCCTTTCTCATTTGTGTGCACTGCCCGTCGAGTGTGGCATCTCTTCATCCGTTACTGCTTCAGTAGCCATGTCTGTGTAGCTCTGTACTCAGATATATCGTGGCGATGGCACTGTTTCATAGCGAGAAGCGCTTCCACTCAATCGTCGCTGAGGCTTCCAGTTCGACTCGGCTACCATACCACAACAGTCCCTCCAGCTTCAGCTTTCTGGTCAGCCCAATCGAAGCGACCACCGCCCGGGGTACGGGCCACATCTCCTGTCTGTTCCCGGAGATCCTCACCATCATATTCAGTCACCTCGATGTCCGCGACAAAGGCCGAGTTGCGAGGGTCTGCCTTGCGTGGAAAGAGGCCGCCTACAATAAGACGGTGTGGAAGGGGGTCGAGGCGAGGCTGCACCTTCGACGAACCCACCCAGCCCTCTTCCCAAGTCTTGTCCAACGAGGCATTCAGGTCAGATATCTCCTCTCTTTTGGAATCAACCCTTGATTTGTTTCTAATAAGCATTTAAACCTTTTTACTCTTAATGAATATTCACTGTAACCTCACACTGACCGGTCATTGAGACAGTCTGAGCATCTGTGATCTTGGCTAGGGTTAATTTTTGTTTGCTTACAGCGCATCCAAGTGGTGAGTGTCAAGCGCAGTGTGAGCGATCTGGTGGAGGGAGTTCCTGGGCTCCGCAGTCTCAACCTGAGTGGTTGCTACAACGTCACCGACGTCATCATGACCCACGCCCTGTCACATGACCTTCCTTCCCTCGTGTCACTCAACCTCAGTTTGTGTAAAGTCATCACAGACAGTACAATCGCCTGCATAGCAGGCCACCAGAAGCAGCTTCAGGAGTTGGAGCTGGGCGGTTGCGCTCAGATCACCACCAACGCCCTTCTGCTGCTCGCCTGCGGTTTATCCAACCTCCGAAGGTTGAATCTGCGCTCCTGTTGTAAGATCACCGACGAGGGTGTTGCCTACCTGACCGGACAGAGTCACACCGTGCCCACTGGGACGGCCATGTTGGAGCACATCGTGTTGCAGGATTGTCAGAAGATAACCGATGTGTCGCTCAAGTACCTCAGTCTTGGATTCAGTCAGCTGAAGAGCGTGAATTTGTCCTTTTGCACGGGAGTCACAGATTCAGGGCTCGAGTGCCTCTCTCGCATGCCGTCGTTGCAAGAGTTGGACCTGCGTGCTTGTGATGGCATCAGTGACCATGGTGTTGGCTATTTAGCCGAGGGGCTGACCAGATTGAGCGTTCTGCATCTTTCGTTCTGTGACCGAATCACAGACACGGCTCTCTTGCATATTTCGCATGGACTCATTCACCTAACTGCACTCAGCCTCTGTGACTGTTCAATTTCTGACGAGGGAATCCAGCATTTAATCGGAAGCTCACAAGACATTGTGAAATTGAACATCGGACAGTGTGATCGCCTGACTGACGCCAGTCTCGAGTTAATAGCGCAGAACTTCACTCAGCTGCACACGATTGATATTTATGGCTGCACGAGAATCACAAAACTTGGTGTCAAGCATCTTCGTGACCAGCCTCACATTTCAGCTATCAACATGGAACTGTTTGCTGCCTCCTGAAGACTCATATCATTAACATAAATTAACACCACATTTGCCTTTGTCCAGAGCTAGCAGGCTGGCTTCTTAATCAATATTTGCTTATTTTGCTCTCTCTCCTCACGAATATTTTCTGAAACCTGAAAGTACTTGTGGGTCATTAATTATTGTTCTTTCATAATTGTGTGTGATTTATGTTTTTATTATAATTTTTTTTGTACTAGGGTTAGGTTTTCGATCATTTGTTACTTCTGTTATTTATCCTCTCGTTCATCCGTCCTGGTGTCATACTAATTTGATTATTTGCTAACTTCCATAGTAGTTTTTTTTTTTTTTTTTGGGGGGGGGGGTGGTTCTCCAAATCACAAGAAAAACTCTTTTTTTTCTTTTTTATCCTTTTAGTTGAGAATTCTCATTTATAGAGAATTCTCATAAGAGTTCACGCAGTACGCCTGACCTTCTGAGGTTTATGGCGGCCGCTGCTGTTAAGCATTTAAAATGCAGCTGAAGAAAAAAATGTCGTCAGCCATTTCACTATTTTGTGGTAACCATTTTCAGGGTTAAACTTTTTCTTTTACTGAAACCAGCCAAAGGCAATTCATCGATTTCTCTCTGTTCAGAAGTCTCCTTTTTTTTTTCTCTCTTTTTTTTTCTCTTTTTTTCTCTTTTTTTTTTTTTTTTTTGAGGTCTAAAATTTAACTTGATACAAAGGCCTGATGTCCATCATGAAATAGCCATTTGATTATTTTTTCATTTGAAATCTCTCTCAAATGGTTTGAAGTATTTTGTGGTCACGTCCTATTTTGGTCCCTCTGGTTGTTGTCATGACCTTTGAACTTCCACCAAAAGTCACCTCTCATTATAACTGCATAATAATTATCATGGTCATTAATCAGAAATATTTGCTGTGGTAATTATCCATGACTGACTGTACATCCGTTTCCTCTAGTTGGAATGCATAATTATCTTGACCTTAATTATTGTGACCTTGACCTTAATTGCTTTGACCTCTTCACCTGGCTTCCTTGTTTTGCATACCTCACAATTAATTATCTAATTAACTGTTTATGATCGGTGTTCTCAAAAGTATGGCTTTGCAAATTTGTCGGAAATTTATTTCTGTTTAGTAAGACTTCCATATGAACTGTGTCCCCATAAAAATATTAAATTCTCAAATAATTCTGATGGTTTTTTTTTTTTTTTTTGAATTGGGAAATTCAATTTTTATTATTTTCCTGCCTCCCTAAGTAATCTTAGATTGCGTTATATTTTCTAAATTTGATTTCGTTTGTCAGTGTCTTTATTTCATTCATTTGATTGTATATGTGTGTGTACCTCTCTGACCCTTGGTGTCATTAAATGTCTTCTGAATTTCATTTCATATGTGTTGGCAAAAAGCAATAAGTTCTCATTGAATAAACATTGTATACGTGTATTATGATAATCATTCTGCTCTTTGTCGATTCCTCATTATTTTCAACGTTATTTTAGTTCTGAACCATTCAGCTGAATGTTCTCTCCAGTACACTTAATACTCTATGTCCTGAACCTGTGAATGAATATCACATTAATGATAGACCGAGTGGCCTCAAGAATTGCATGCAAAGGAAATTGCTCAGTTGAAGTCAATGCAAAACTACCATTGCATACATTTACATAAACAACATGCCTATCTAATTAAGTGATACATAATACTATACATTTATAAGCAAGTACTATTGACGATTTTTGCGGCCCCTTCAAATTATGCAATAATGTACCACCTGAAATTTTTCTTGCCCCCCCTCCCCCAACTGTACTGAATCTAAAACTATCTACTGTACTGAAAAAAAAAAAACCCAAAAAAAAAAAAAAAAAAAAAAACAGGTATAATGGGTAATCTGATTATGAAGGATTGTGATTTTGTGATTTCCTTCGATTCTGATGCTGAATCACGACGATGAATCACGGCGCGCAGCATGCACAGGTGCATTGTGGGATTGGTTTATATTTCATGAGTTTGCGTGGGAGACGGTTTTGCATGCAGCTTGAACGTGAAGCAGTGTTGAAATCTGTCTGCGTGGCTTTGAAGGCGACCCAAGCACTTTACTATTATGCAATAGTAATCTCGTGCACATGTTATTCAGGTTTCTAGTTTGAGCTCACAAGGTACGGGTTGAATTCTGAATAAACGAAACCATGGCAACCTGAGATGTGTTGGAAGCTGTCTGTGAGGCGACAGCGAACACGCAACGTGAAGCGTTTGCATGGACGCGGTGCTATACTGACCAAGGGTCACTATCTGAATCAAATTCTGACCTTTGGAAGGCAATTTCCTGGTGGTCAGTCCAAAAAGTTAATGTTTCACTTTCGATTGTGTTTGAGAGGAATGTGTTATCGCAGTTAACGGAGAAGAGGACAACTTCGTAATAAAAATGGGTTAAATTCAACCCCCCAGTGATCATAACTACTACTACTACTACTAGGGCGGCCTCAGCCGGGCCCTAAAAAATTTTGAGTGATCATAACGCATCCATTAATCCCTCCTACCACCAATCGGTCACAACTGCACAACTCCCAAGGCAATCTGAAACAAACCAAGAAAATGGTGTGGGTAACATGAAATCGATGAATATTGAAATTTTATCGTAAATCCTGCTTTCTTGGAATCAGTGAAAATGAGCGAAACCCGGATGATGAATAATGGTCGCCGGAGTGAATAAACTCAGGCCCTGTAGATATATTGGTAGAAGACTTGAGGTACGGTTAATTGCAATGCATGTAATTATAACATTGTGCAGTTTATTTCCCTAGGACATCTTTGCTTTCGCTATGGAATCATCCTGTGTACTTGTAATCGAACATTTACAGTATATAATTTATATATAGTCACGAATGCGATGCACTATGACTGTAGTACAATATGTATGCTACTTGTATAAAGCGCGTCATATTCGTATGCATACGCGTATGTTGAAGAAGGATTGTACTGCTAACATGGCCAAGTGTTATTAAGCCTTCCATTGCATGAATAAGTAAATAAGTAAAACGGTTCCGTTGCATCAGTTATAATAGATGATTAAGATTAGTCATTGATTTGTTTCATATGATACAACTATCGCCGGATGGAGCAAGAGGCCTCCGTGGCCTAATGGATAAGGCACCGGCCTCCTAAGCCGGGGATTGCGGGTTCGAGTCCCGTCGGAGGTGGCTTTTGCCAATTTTGATCATCGCAATTCGTTCGCTCACAAAATCGCACAAAATTTAGCATTAGCGCGAGAAATGCAGAGAAATGAGAAGATAAATTCTTGAAGTGTCAGCTGTTTTCTGTTCAGGATACAAATGCGTTATGATTCGCAAAACGGCAACTTCATTGATTTGATTTTAGATCAAATCAATTTAGCAAAGATGTTGGTTCATTTACTCTGAAGAACGTTGACTTTATGATTATATAATAGTGTACTTGATGCAGTTGAATGCATGAATACTGCAGTGAGGGTTTAAATCATAAATGATCATGAAAATGTACAAAACGGAATTATACGCAGGTTAGGAAAATATTAGCAAGTGACATTGTTGATACTTCAACACGATCACGAAAACTATAGTCCGTATGTAAAATTAAAAGAACAATAATTATATAAGATAACCCTCTTGTTTGGATTAAATATATATAAAATATATACATAATATATATATATAATATATATAAAATACTATACGATATAATATATAAATATACAAAATATATATATTTCTGATATTATTATTTATTATATTTACCTGGATCCATCACGCATAATTTATTATGACTTTGCAAAAAATCATCAGTTGATGAAATAAGAAGTTGGAAGCCAAGAATACTGGGACATAATTTATTGAATGCATTGACTGTACATAATTACTATTCACATTATATACACAACCAAGAGATGTTTGTTTTTCAATAAAAATCTTTGGTTTAGTTGAAGAATAAATAGAAAAAAAAATTGAACACAGGTGGGCGGGTGGGAGGGGGGGAAGTGAAGAAAAAAAATAAAAATAAATTCACAGCTATGAATTCTCAACAGTCATAATTTCCACCGCTTGCGTTGCATCAGGAACATCTTCATCGTCCTCATCTTCGTCCATCGAGGGATCTGGTTTGACCTCAATATGCAGAGAGGAAGAGACCGGGGACTGCCCGGGGTCATGGAGGTCACTGTCCCCGAAGCCATTGTGCTCCGAATCAACGTCCAATTGCTGCAGCCCCGGGTTGCCGTTACCAGCGTTAACGACCTAAAAGCAGAATTTTAAAAATGGATCTAAAAGAATCGAAGTAACTCACTTGTATATTCCCCGATGAGACAGCTTGTAACAGACTAGCGGGGATTTGGTGTTGCTGGTCTCCCAATTGCGATAGGTTAGCCACGACTGTCTGGTACATGGAGACAGGGATAGTCACCATGCCCGCTAAGCCACCGTCTCCCGTTAAAACGATCTGCCCGTCGTGGTTGATCGTGGCTTCGGCGAGTGTCGCCACCTGCTGGTTCTGGTCTTGCGAGGATATATCGGATAGCGTGAGACCGTCCTGCTGGTGCTGTGAGGCTACGTCCGCCAGGGTGTGAACCGCGTGCTGGTCCTGTGCTTGCATGCCACTTGGTAACTGAACAAATGAGAAATTGAAAGCTCATTCGTGAGGACCAGCGATCGTACCGTGTGCACCACTTGTGCCTGCGTGCCGTCAGCCAGCGTCACCATTTGCGGATTATTTTGATCCATTGTATCAATCTGAATAATGGACACCGTTCCGTCCGGGTTGTTGATGGTCTGCACCATGGTCTGGCCTCCGAAGTGTCCAACCCCAGTCCCAGGAGGAGGGTGGTCATCAGCAAACTCCGGAATCAAATCTTCTCGGCCGTGGTGCTTGTAACAATTGCGTACAATTGTGCGTAAGGCATGGGTCCAAGAAACCTGTGAAAACACTTGTTCACACACTGACATAAATTAGAATAAATTAAAATACCTTTTTCTTCTGGTCTTCGGTGCGAACGTCACTGCGAACGTTTGCCCAAGGGACGTCATCCGGCCACCAAACCGGACGGCATTCCAGTTTCCCCCAACCAGGTTTGCTTCTCCCGGTAGAATACTTAAGCATCTCAGGAATAAACGCCCTCAACTGAGCTTGTGTCATTTTGTCTATCGGGGTGGGGATGCCGTCGATGTTCAACGGGGGTAATTCGTGAAGGGCGGGGTTATCGGCTTGGGGAGGCGGAGCTTGTTGCGCTAACGACGCCTCAAGCTCTCCCATTACGATATTCCGTGACGACCGAATCTGCAGAACGGAAGTAAATATTCAGACAACATTGAGAAATAACTGCCAGGCAAAACTTACCACGTTTTCTAAGGGTTGAGAACCGAAAACTCTAAAGGCGTGCAGAGGCTGAGCTTTGCCCGGGGTACATGTTAAAACAATCGCCTGCTGCCCTACACGTGTGGTGTACTCATCTATCGTGGCTCGTAATTTCCTGAAACAAAAACTTAACTCACAACCAAACAGCCCTCAGTACGACCAACCTAAGCAACCGGGTTTGCTGCCTCTTTCGAATCGACGGATTTGTTTCAAACGCGTGCGGTCGTTTTCGCTTTTTGCCGGTTGCTATGGCAGCAGCGGCAGCAACCCCAATCGGTCCTGCGACATGAGTGTGTTGAGAACAGCGGTCAAAAGAAGAGAAACTGACCGGCAGAGGCTAGCTGAGCAGTGACATCATCATGGACGGAAGACGACAGCAGGTCTGTGTCGTCAAATGTTGTGCTTTCTGGTGAACTTGGCTCACTCATCGCATCGCTCATGATGCCAGAGTTGATGGTGGCATTCAGCGCAGAGTTCATCTCACTCGAGTGCAAACCATGGACGATGCTCATGGTTGCAGCTGGCCTACGGGCTGCAAATACAACAGATAAATCAATGTCACACACGACTCACATCTTATAACGTACTGCCAGTATGCCTAATACAATTTTGAATAAACATTTCCAATGCACTTTTTACACATTTTTTCTCAAAACAGACAGGGTTTTATTACTGCAGAATGTAGTCATAGGGGTGAACAGCACAGTACTAAATACTGACTGAGTATCCGCCTGAATAGTACAATTAGACAAGTAGGAGACAATCATCATGGCATCAGTCTGATCAGAAATCCGTTGCTAAGTCTCGCTGCTTCGGTTATCACATTCAGATTTGAAAATCATAACGTGGGAGATCGCCATGATGATGTAGGATCTCATATCAGATTGAGGCCGCATGTCCCGCCGTGTGACATCGGCGTCATCGAAGCGTGAGATCGGGATCGATGAGGGAATGTGCTGTGTTGATTTCGATGCACGCGCTTTTGTTTACTTCTGTTTCGCGCAAAATCGCGGATTCTGCGCACTCCGCCATTTCTGCCTCTCAGCCCGCGACGGAACAGGCGCCCCGGTCAATTTCAAAGGGTAATTGCACGGCTTTCAGGCCTTCCACGCGCCTAATATCTCGTAGTAAGGTAGATAAGTGTATTTGAGGGGGCTGGGGAAGTATTTCAGGAGGTTCAGAGCAGCGAAAGGTGGAATAAATTATGGCAGAAGTTGGCAAGTGAGGACAAAAAAGTGAGGAATGCTCACTGCGACTGCGCAGAGAGTGAAAAATCAACGAGACCCCAACCCACTTTGGAGGCTGATAGAGGGGCATTTCGGGTCTTTTTAGTGGGTTATACACCCAGTAGGATGGGGTAGAGTGGTTGGAGCATACACTCAGGGCAACATCGGTCGGAAGAATTCGACATAAATGATGGAAATGATGATTCTTACCAAGTGAAAAACCTGCGCAGAAAGGGCTCAAAGATGGCCGCTACTGAGCAGCTTCCATTGTGGCCGAGAGGGGGGAGCAATTGGCCATACCCCTAAACGCCATCGTGCGGCTGCCATCATAACGCACCTCGCGCAACGTTATGATTTCCCGCCTCGCCTCAATGATGAATATATTGATGAATTTAATGCTCAGTTTAAATATTTCTGGATAAAAAAAAAAAAAAAAATTAATATCAATATATATATATACATGGTGATCATGGGAGTTATCCTGTTATATCCGCAATACGCTTGCAGTAGCGTGTTAAACCAAATTATAAAAAAAAAATGTTTCAATTTTCTGTTTGAATTTTCAGAAACCTTTGCATGATGTACAATCCGAATTGTGACCTTGTCACTTTGAATGACATTCAGGAGGCCAGGAAGATCATTGAGAACAGTCCTCACTTCAGAAGGACTCCGCTCGTGAAAAATGTTGAGGAGATTTTTGTTGTGGATAAAAAACCCAAATCACTTCATTTTAAAATGGAAAATATGCAGGTAACAGGTAACACTGTATCTTTCTTCTTTTCCCGTCTCTTTCCTTTTCTGTGAAAGAATTCAAATACCGGTAAAGGTTTTTATGTCTACACACAGCCACATATCTTTCAGAAATAGAACTTCTCGCCATGATGATGTAATCCGTTCCTTGTGTAAAATAATGTAACGATTTTGGTTGGCAACTATTCATCTAGGCTGGCCTTCTCAGCTAACCTTGACCAATATTCTTTACAGGGTCTTATAAAGTGAGAGGTGCTCTCAATCAGTTATCCCATCTGCCAAACACTTCCCCTCCACAAACACTCGTCTCGTACTCTGCTGGCAATTACGGCAAAGCGTTTGCGTACCTCACCTCCAAAATGGGGCATTCCGCTAAGGTCCTCATGCCCACGACCGCTCCTCATAACAGGTCAAAGGTCATTGAGGTGAGATCCACAAAGGTCACCTTATGATCACAGGTACTAACATACATGTATCACAGTCTTTTGGAGTTCCAACGGAGAGGTGGCCTAGTGCGGAATTACCGGGGAAAATCCAAGAATATGTTGAGAAGAAGAATATGTTATTTTGTCACTCCTTTGATGACGTCAGACTGATTGCTGGTCACGCGAGGTTTGTGACCGTTGATTCTGCGAGGGTCGTTGACTTGCCTCTGCCTCAGTGCTGGGTTGGAAATTCTCGAAGATTGTCCGGAGGTAGAGGTGATGATTGTTCCATGCGGTGGGGGGGCACTTCTGGCTGGCGTCGCTTCAGCGGTCAAGCTGAGCGGTCACTCTCAGTGTGCAGTGTACGGCGTGGAACCAATCGGAGGTCAGTACAAGTTAAAATTATGCTAATTAGTTGACGAGTCTTTTTATTTGAAGCGTGTACGATGCATGACAGTCTGAAGGAAGGGACGGTTGTCAGCATGGCTGTGAAGACTGTTGCTAGTGGTCTGGCTCCACCTATGGCAGGTAATTTGCATAGCATTAGCATATATTAGCATATTATTTGTATATCATTATCAGGATGCAATGCTCTAAGGCACTGTCAGCCGCATGTCAATGATGTTGTATTGGTGAGCGATGAGGAGATTTGTCGAGCGATGTTTCAGCTCTTCGAACGAGGGATCGTAGCGGAACCTTCTGGAGCAGCAGGATACGCTGCTCTGCTCTTTGGTAAGATTCCGGATGTTGCTGGAAAGAATGTTGTTGTCATGGTTACTGGAGGGAATGTCTCTCCAGAGGAATTGACCCAATTGAAATCTCAGTCATGAATAATTTTTTTTTTTTTTCAAATTTTAATTTTTAATAATAAAAACAGGTGATTTAAATAAAGCAATGAGTTTAATTTTTATTTCATTGTATTGTATAATGTACGCAGCATATCTGAATAAAACTTAAGTAAATCAAGCTCTTTAAGTACCGACATCTATAAAAATGTATTATGCAATATAATACAAGAACACATTATATGAAAATCGCCTAAATCGGATATCGAATGTAAATTGGTAAAATGAAATTCATGAACACATTTAGGACGTCTCTAAAGAAAGCAAATCATCGATCCACAGTATCAAAAGCCTTTGCGAAATCCAAGTTTTTTTTCAGATCAAATAACGTTGCCTAGGTTTAGACAGCAATCGCGAACGTTCGTTCTCAACGTCAAAAGCTGAAGAAAATAAAGATAAAAAATGAGAAATTCATGAGTAAGAACAGACCTCTTTCTTTGAGTCCTTTGCCAAAATTCCAGCGACATCGAATTGACTCAACAAAAAGAGCGAATCTGATAATGATGCTGAATGCGACTGAAATGGGGAGCATTCATTATTAGATCATTATGTCATAATGAATACTCACTTGCTACTAGGGTTACATACAGAACCACTCTGTCGCTCGCAAGTAGGGTCTCTTTAGAGCCACCCGTAAGAGCTTCGTAAACCTAAAGAGGATAGTGTCTTTAAATGTTCATAGGGGGCGCACTATGTACTCACGTCAACCAATTTGAAGATGACGTAAGCCGGTTGCACAAAACCGAGGATTGAAAATACGATATATGTTTTGCATAATTCATAACGAACCTGTGAAAGAATTAATTTTGATTTTGACTTTTCTTGTGGATGATTAAATATTACTGACGATGGCCCATCCAAGCACAGTCCAGAAGAGGGAAAACGGGATTCCGACCCCAATAATGATCTTTTCAAGCAGCTCCATCTCTGCTCCATTGTGCAGAACAAGAATGACCAAACTCCAGGTCAACTGAAGGTCAAACTTAAGCAGAGATTGATAGAGCGCTGCCAAATGGTACATCACTGTAATGTAGCCATTGTACGTGGTTGGTCAATTAACGGAGGTAGGCACTCACTCTGAAGGTACTCGGAGGCACCGACAATGCGGAATTCTAAGAAACCGAACTCCCTTGCAATATAGATGGCAAATCCAATGTTGACTGGACCGAGAATACAGACGAATATTAACCGGATCTGTTTTTATGAGAAGGGATGTGTATATTATTTTAACTTTAGAATGACTTGCCAGTTTGATGAGGGTGCGTCCAGTGTCTGGGTCAGAGTTGATGGCGTATTCTAACACACAGTAAGCGAATACGACCAGCACAGCAGCTACATAGGCGTAGATTTCAAATTCCCGCTCGCGCAGAATTCCATTGAAGACGTAGACAAAACAGAATACTGATCAAGGAAAGAAAAATGAATATAAACTGATCAATAAAAGAAAAACCCCAATCTGACTTTTTTCATAGATATGGAAATTAACTACCATTAATTATAATATACGTTTTATAGGAAGCTTATCTCCATTTTCATCCTAATTTCCTATCTTCTTTTGGACTGCTTAATGTTGTCTTTTATATTAAAATTACAAAATATTTAGGAAGAAAAATCGCGATTTTCTTCAATAAATTGCATAGAAGATTTTGTCAGTTATTTCTGTTACATAATTCTTTTACCACAAGATAATAACGACAACTGCGAGCAACCATTTGACCAGAACTGATAATAATGAACAATATTGATTAAAATATTGATTGAAAAAATATGATATTTTAATACATAATACAAATAGTAAATACAAGGATATAGATATGAAAGTGTATAATATGCATAAAATATTTGAAAATGATTTTCTTAACTTTGAGAAAAAAAAAATGAACTTCACCTGAATTGACAAGTAGCATAACAGCAAAAGTGAAGTCTGATTGGGCGGTCTGTTTTGATGCTACGACTATGTGGAGTCTGTAAGCGGTGAGGGATAAAACTAAAAGTAGATTGATGACAGAAAGGGCCATGAAGATTCTCTCTTTCTTCATTAGTGCTGCCATTGCTTTTCTCTGAAAATAAATAAATAAATAAAATAGTATTTAAAATCAATAAATACAATAACACATAGAAAAAGATTAATAATTATACTATCATTTTATCACCCAGTATAATATTTATTATTAGTATATGAACTGATCAATGCAGCACTCATGAATATTTATGTCGTTAATTAATTAATTGCTTAATTACCTTGCCAAATAACAGAGTAGGCCTGACCCTGCTGACGCTGGGAGTTACTTGAGGGACAGTCTCGATAGGCGCACCTTCTGAATCCATTGAGGTCATCTTAATTTGGTTTCTTAATTAGCACACGTGATGAATGAAGGTATCCCAGAACTTCTGACGCCCGCAGATACTAGTAAATAAAGATTCACTCCGGAAGATGGTGAAAATCACATTGACCACACAGTTCGCACTCGGCTGGTACTACTCGATCAGTATATGGTATTGATTATATTAATATTCAGGTCACCATTCATAAATCAGTGCATTCAGCCACTTGTACAAGATATTCTCTCGAAACGACAGCGTACGTGCTTATATGCTGAGATGTCTCTTTCGATGAAATGGTTTGAAGTCTATCTTGTCCACTCTTTCGTCTTCGATCGAGATTCGAAAAGCAGGAAAGTTCGATGGCATCTGTGATAACAAGTATACACATCCGCCTTGTTTGCCAACAAAAGCACGTGCCATGCAGCATCATGTGACATGATACCGTAGTCGGTCATGAAACCAACCTTTAAAGATGCGCGCTTGTTGTGTGGCGGCCTTGTATGTTATTTTAGATCGTGAATCGTATTTCAAACTTTCCATTCAGCTACAATACGAGTACTACAAAGGCACACATCAATGCGGACATAAAACATGTACAATTGACACATGTTTTGATCGTGGTGCACTGGTGCATGTACACGCTTGGAAGCGAAGCCATGCATGAACAGTTTGCTGAGTCCAAATCATAAGAAAACGTTTTTACGACGTAAATGCTACATGTAGGGAGATCATATTTATATGTGTAGATAAAAATGGCTGTTCCAAATGTCAAACTTTGACCTTTTATTCTTCCATTATAACCATACACAAATAACACATAAATTTAGAGATATTTTTTTTTTCTTGGTGTAGCTTTTATATCGAATTAGTAAAATGGAAGTAAAATGCCGGACAGATGCAGATTCCATAATCAATCATAATGGTTGGGGTCACGACTGGTGACCTTTAATGAAACTTTAAAGTAAAGGATTTTTTTTTTTTTTTTTTTTTTTTTTTTTTTTTTTTTTTTTTTTTGAAAGAATGGATGATTTCAGCGGCACTCTGACACTAAAATAATTTCAGTTTTTGGTGCCTCACCGTTTTCTTTTCTTTTCCTTTTCTCTTTATCGGGGTGAAAATGCGCCCCTCTCCGCCCAGCAACTTGATTCAACGTTGATTACCACTACAGAGTGCACCAAAAGTAGTCTGTCTCCACCACGTTAACGAAATCAATGGCAAAGCGCAATTTTCCGAGTTTTTCTTACGTCACACGCTGCATTCGACATAGCGCGGGAAGCGAATTCATATTTCAATGTAGAAGCCTTGCGAAGTCCATCCCAAAAGATTGAGAACAGAGGAAGCAAAACGGGAATAAGGGAACTCAGCATTGCGGGCCTTTTCTGATCGACTGATGTTTACCAAAGTGACGAGATTGAGTGCATAGATTACATGATTGAGTTACAGTGTTTTCCATGCTGATTCCTTCTGAATTCATGCGATTTTTACTGTGAACTTTAGGTGAACAGTGCATGCGCTAGTCAATACCGAGCATTGAAATGCATTGGACGCCATCAACCAGGAAATTAGATTATGCATAAATCACAGCCACAATATAAAAGATCAGTATAAAAGACCCGTCAGAGTGAAATGCTGTTCGTATGAAATAAGCTCACAGAATCGATTCTCTGAAGTATTCCATAGGCTCACAGTTTTGATTCTGCTTTGGATCTTATAGTTCAGCAGAATTGGTTCTGTGATTCATTTCATAGTATACAGTCTTAAAGGGTTGGGTTACCCCCCCCCCCTCAATCTACTTTAAAAGTTACGCCATTCTCAACTTTTAAAATGTTACCTGTTTTCTCGGCCTCGAGTGACGTAATCACATGGGCAGTGTGTTTTATTAGAAAAAAAAAAAACTCTTATTTTCTTGATTAATGCTTAATGGGGTTTTGCCCGATATAAATATACTTCTCTGTAGTATGATCACTTGTTTTGGAGGCTATTATCATAGTTCTTATGCGCTAATGACAGTGATACTGTGTACGCATATAATATGTGCGTCCACTTTTCGCAGGATGGCAAGTTTTCACGTGACACTGGACCATGGATAAACTTCATTGAACGCATAATTTAGGCAACGCTCTCGTACTATTGTTTTGTTTGAGAGTGCTGTTGTTGCGACAGTAGCACTATTGTGTATCTCCTAAAATCAAAACAAAGCAGAGTTTGTATTGAAGCGCCATGCAAGAGATGACATTCCTTAATGCTCGTTCAGGGGCTAATCTGATTTGGCTCTCTTCGCGATCACTCACCACTTGCATTTAAATGTTCCTCGCTCATTCAAAATTTACCTTTTCTTTGATTTCTTTGCATAATGTTAGCAAATTGTGTTTTGTAATATGGAGTAGATAGGCTACTTTTGGCCATTTTGGTCCATTCTGTATATTATTTACTTAATTATACTTCAATTCATTATCGTTTTACATGTACAATATTTCATTTGTGCATGAATATAATAAATTCATTCTTTGTTGCATTGATCTATTCATTTCATATATTATAATAATTTATGGACTGTAATACTTGTACATATTGCATAAAATTTGTGTTATTTTTATCCGTTTTCCGACACATACATCATGTAATCGTAATATAACTTCGAGTTAATTATTATTCGCATAACTTTTAAACTACGTCTACTTGTCTTTCAAGTTGTCCACCACAATCACCATATCATAACGCACTTCTTTGAAGCCACAGAACTTAAACTAGAAATCATAACGCACTAACATCGATTGTGAATCGTAAATTCATAACGCAGATTGTCGCATAACCAACTATCCCATACCGGTATACTAATCATTGCAAGAAAATAATAGTAATTATAATAAATGAAATAAAATACCACCCCCACTCAAAATTTGGAACAGAAGTGCGAGTGTTTAAAAAAAAAAAAATAATAAATGACTCCCAGTAATGAAATCAACCATAAAAAAAAGAAAGAAAAAAAAAACAAAACCCAAACCCCCCCCTCCCCCCCAAAAAAAAAACAAGTAAAACTCTTATTAATATTAACCTGATTCCATACAAGTATACGTGATGCAAACACACAATAATCGTAGACGAACTCGAATCGAACCAATTTCAGCCATTCAGCCGTGTAGCAATTTCGTAACGCGTTCACACGATTTTCAGCAAACATAATCCCCCGGTCCCGGGATTATCCGGGAACACCGAATAGAGAGGATCCCTCCACATAACCACACTGTACATGTGTGATCTTACACAGGCGTGAGAGGCGCACATGTAATCATGGACACGCGAATTAAACATGCATCGAGTGCAGATCGAATGCGTTCAATTTGCTGCCTTCTCGCCCATTGGTGGCGCCTACGAGAGATCACGTGGTGCGTACTAATGAAGGTCTTCTGGATTGCGCTGGCAATTTAATGGGCGTGTCTGGTGAGTCACAGATCAGGCCAAATTCGCGGTCCCTCTGGACAATATGCGTGAGATCTGCGTCCATTCGCGGTGATATTTGATGGGGTTTTTTTTCTTGTCAAATGCTGTATTCGACAGAGCGTGTGAAGCGAATTCATATTGCAATGATGCGGGGTTTTTAAACCTTTTTTTTTCCACGCTATTAGCACACAGATTCGCGTTAATCCAAAAAATCATCGAATCGTAAAAATGTTTAGTTATCGTGTAGGATATATTGGAATACTGGGGATATCGATATAACTTGATTGTATATTGTAACATATACTCCATGGTATATTTCAATGTTTGTTAACATAAATACAGCGAAATGTTTATGTATAAAAAACCCGTATATGGCAGCATTTAATTTCGGATTTTAGACTCATCCAGTATATTACACTTAGTGCCATGCCTTTACAAGTTACAACTAAATCTCAGTTCAGCATTACACTTCTGAACTCTGTCTGGGTTGAGCTGGTAAACATACGATAATCGTGATGCATGCAGTCCACTTCTGATTCCTTTTATAGATATGAAGGCTGGTGGAATTTGCGGCGGGACAGTCATCAGTTAATTAGCGAAATTAGCGAATGCCAAACTCCATCACCACAAAGATGCATTCGTTTTGCTATTAGCCATAAATCATAAATGTCGAAGGCAGTTGTCTTCACACCTGTAGAGCATCTGGTTAAAGTCGGCTGCACTCTAGTTCTGTTTATTCCTTGTCATATTCGGCTTCGACGCCTTTTCGAGTATTTGTTTTCGCGGCGCAATGTTGATCGCTGCCTCTGAAGCAGAGAAAAGAAGCCCCTTTCAATGTGTCCAATGTAAATAAAACCACGTGACAGCCCTCGACCAACCACACCCCCAGAGAGAAACCTATCTAGGTCAACACAATCCAATCACAACGCGGCTTCTATCTCTATCTGGGTCATCTGCCTCCATTTCTCGTGCTGAAGTCGCTGAGCCAAGTTCTGGCAGCTGAGGTTGTTTTTTCACTCGACTGGATTCGCCATCTTAAACCATGGATCAGAACGATAGACACCATTTATAGGACGAGAAGTGGCAGAAGTTTCACGAAACATGCTTCATTGGAAGCCTGTGGTCACATAACGCGGTCAATTTGAGTGCTGACCGCCCATGTTTTTGAGAGTTTTTCCTGCTCTGGTCCGCAATGGCTGCTCATGCATTGTGCGCGGAGAGGGAGTCATTCTTCATCATCTTCTTCATCATCTCCGTGCTTCTTCACTCGGCCTCAGCGTCCACCCAGCTGTGTCCTGCACAATGTGCTTGCCTGGGAAACACTGTGAGCTGCAGCAAGAAAGATTTGGATCATCTTCCCGATACCTTTCCCGAATGGACTGACACGCTGTGAGAACGATTTTTGTCTAATTACTAATTGCCGTAATTATCTCACCCGAGTTAGGTGCTTATAACGATGTCAAAATAGCACTCATTGCCGACGGGAGCTATTTGGCTGTGTGTAATTGCTGTCAATCGTGGATCTTTATTACTTGTTACTATAATCACTGATCGTTACTGAAGAATAAGAGTAGAAAAGTCTTACTGAGTTAGTGTAGTAGGTTTAAGCAAAGGCCTTGGGCCCGCATTGTTAGTTGTTTGTAGCAAACATTGACTATACAATGGAATAATATAAATATAGCATAACTGCGGTAGATTATGTAATAATCTTCAAGTGCTGTCTGAAAGGTCTAGCCCCAGTTCTTGCTGGTTCAAGTTGCCTTAATCATTGAAATTAATTTTTGGTTCCTGCAAAAGTTCAATGTTATCAATAATTATGTTTACTAGTAGTATGAGAGTATAGTTGAATACATTATCCATTGATATAACTAAAGCAATTTTATTGTGGTATAACCACTTTCAGTTAATTGAAAGTTTATAATGAACTTCAGCCCTTCCGGGATTTAATGAATATTCATGATTAGTGAATTTGTGTAAATAATTGTGTCACACGTTTGTCGATGCGTTCATTAAACTTATCTGTTATCATTCAGTAAGGAGACTAATCTAATCCAATTAATTAATATATTATATTAATGTAATCTATTCGTTGTTATCAGGCTAATAATATGTTCTACACTTGGAACGATCAATTTTGTTGCTCGACCTTCTGCTGTTAAAACCAGCTTTGCTTTCATTCTAATTCAATCAATCATTCAATGAATCTTGATTTGAAGCATTTCAACAGAAAGGGAAGGAATTCCATTTATTAATATTCAATATTTTCATAAAAATTATATATATATTAATTATATATGATTTAACATGTTCTAGCATACCTATACTAGTATTGAGTTTTTTCATAATTATTATCGAATTCATTTTCATTGTGATATTTGGAATACCAGCAAGTACTGATATAGTGATAACATATCTAAAGTACCGGTAATTAGGAATCTTAATTTGGATAATTTAATTCATTCATCTGGTTCAAATGGGATTTTGATGAGTTGATGACTTACGGGCTCTTTCCTGGTGCTCAATTTGGCCGAGGGTATGAGATTTTACCTGAAAGTTATTTCAAGATTTGAATGATAATAATAGTATTAAATATAGTATTAAGTACAAAGTAGAATAGGCTTCTGGTTATTGATAAAAGAAGGGTGTATTAGTCTAATTTTTAATTTCTTGCTGGTTCTTGTGTTACAGTAAAGCGAATCGTCACTTATTGATTAACTTGTTAATTACTGGTTACTCCGACTCTGACTATATAATGATAATCATTTTATTCCTGTCATTCATGTTGACATACATTTATTATAATAATTAACTATCTAACAGTTTCTATTTGGCAAGAACTGCCTTATGCCTCTCTTTAATTGTTAAAATTAGAGGATTAAAAATCTGACTCCATTATTATCTCGTATCAGAAATTGCCTCTCAGTGGCTGCATGTACATCCACGTCCAAATTTAAACATAAATAATTAAAACCTCACAGAAGGAGGAAGCAATGTTTTTGAAGTAATTATGATGAAAAATTCGAAATATTTGACAGTTGTTCTGTCGTTGTGTTCCAGGGATGTTTCTTCGAATAAATTAACGGAGTTATCGCCAAATTCCCTGAACGGTCTCAGCCGACTGACAGAACTGTGAGTACCATTAGTCATTACAATATTGAGATTCCAATTAATTCCCCACCTCCCCCCCCTCCCCCATCCAATTTGTAGTTGAATGCTGGAATTTGGGGGGAACAATGACTGTATTGTATCAGAGTCATGACTCCCATAATGACTCATTTACCGGGATTTTATGGCCTCATTACGAGAACCTAGAAGGGTACTCATTTTTAACCCCTGCTAATCTAGACCTCGCATATAATTAGCATAAATTATCATTAATTATGCCCTGACACTCTCAGTGATAACACCCTTATGGATGCTTCCCTCGCGTGCTCTATCTATGGTTGACCAACGAATCAGCTCTCCGGGCGCGTGGCTGGAACCCATGCGGTTCTGTTTTCCGTATGTCTTCCCACATTCAACACCCGTTGATATCCCATTTCCCTTCCCAACAGGACGTCTTCCTATTTACAATTACATCTCAAGAATGATCCGCGTTAAGCCTCATATACATTTTTGACGCCGTTTTTCTCTAACGCCAGGCGCTTCGTTCGTCGGCGCCTTCGAGGCGTCAGTCATGAATGGTTCCATTGTAACAATTTGTCAGTATTTTCGTGATGAACGCCCAACAGCTGAATCGTTTCGCTGCTGCGTTCAGTTGCTGTGTAACTCGAGAAATTGCTTCTCTGCGCTTTTTGTACACATGGCTTTCTGCCGCAGCTGTCCACGTCACTTTCTTCGAAATTGTTTTACAAAACTGCGTTATTAAGATTTTTATTTTTCTATGTGCGCGGTAGTCCATCGCGGAATATCTTTTCTTTTTTAATTTTTATCCTCGAGAAATTTGTATTTTTCGAAACGAACGAAGCGGAAAATTCGAATTTATTGAATTTTGAAAACATTTTGTTTGTTTGTTTGTTACTGTTATATTGTTTTCTATTCTCGTTAACCCGGCGGATGATTTTGTTGATGTGGTTTGTAAAGATGGAGCAATATTAAATATACGCGGGAGAATTTGAGTTTGACCATTTGTACCCAATGTGGTGTTTTTTTTTTTTTTTGTACACTCGCTCGTTATCTTTGCGGTCGACGGAAAACCACGTTGATAAAGAGGAGGAAATCGGTTTAGAATTTCAACTCTGGTTTGAGAAAATTGTAACCCGGCGCTGAGAATAACTTCGGACGAAACACGATTTATTTATTTTCACCAAAATTTGACACCGCGCGCTTAGCAACGGGTATGCCGTTGTCATGGCGACTGTTTACAACGGCGTGGAAGTTGGCTGTTTTTGCAGGTGTGGAGCGGTTTCGCCAGCCACCTGTGCTCGCTGAACTGTGGGTGGCTCATCAGGCCGCGCTCTATTCAAAGCAGCATTTTTCTTTCTTTCTTTCTTAAAAGGAGGTTTTACGCGAGACGGGGTTTAGGGGGGAGGTGTATATAATGAATCTCTGATTGTGTAACACCTTCGATCGAGTTATGGAAAATCTCACACCTTTTAAAAGCGGATTACGGTCTCTGGTTGTGGCTTCGGCCAACAGGTGCTTCTGGCTTTAGAAGTTATGGAACGCCAAATACTGTATAAGTGTCATGGAACGCCAAATGCTGTATTGGTGTTATGGAACACCAAATGCTGTAGATGGAATCAATAGCGTTTTATGAGGGGAGGGGGGGGGGGTCGACTGTGTACTCAAGCAGCTTATTCGCGCCCTTTTCAATCACATTAATTGACTTTTTTTTCCTCATGGTTCGTTCTGTTTACTTTCCATTATTGAGAAATGCTGGTCTGAAATTTGCTTTTCTGTTCTCGCTTTTTTTTTTTTTTCTTTTTTTTTTCTTGTGATAATAAAAGAATTATTCAAATAAATTGCGCTATCCGGTTCTGTCGATCGATCGATATCGTTTGAATCAAACAGTTTGTTTAATCGTAAGCCTTAATTAGCTGTCAATATCATACAATTAGGGCGTCGATAAACGCGATCAATTTCTAATTTAATTTTCCACTTTGGAACTCGAGGTGATCAATATATTTCCCACAGATAAATCCGATCCGCGGAAGCAATGATTGAATCCATCATTGAATCCACCCCCCCCACCTCCTCGTCTCGTAGTCAGCACGTGTTTCAACACCTGCATAATATGTAAGCCTCTATCGACACCTGTGTGTTCTTAATAAGGAATTACCGCTCCTCGATTCCATTAGCGAAAGTGCTGTTATAAAGCTCTCAGTCGACTGCGTTGAATAACTATGTTTGCCAATCGCACTCCGTTCGTATTTTCATTGCGATTTTTTTCATCTAAATTCGGATGAGAAAATAAAAGAAGAGAAAACATTGAAACGCTCACTTCAACTGACTCTTGGAATTTGTTTCCAAGAGGGAGTCCTTGAGGGAATGTTCCTCTGAGTCATCCCTCCTCCTCCCCCCCCAGCATCTGTCCCCTCGAAATCGCTTCGAAATCCCTGAATTCCCTTTGTGTGATGCCCTGTAGCAGCCCTTAGAGACGCCCTCCCCTTCTATCTCTTGTAAATTGAGTCATTTCATCATTTGTCTTTTTCTCTGTTGCAGCAATCTGAATAATAATGGCATCAGTGAAATATCTCGTGGGTCGTTGGATGGGATGCCCAATCTAAACACTCTGTGAGTGCATTCTTATCTCCACAGAGAGAGATCTCATTTTTGATTAATGATAGTT